>JAPTHN010000032.1:2225495-2781094 GCA_026936325.1 Platynereis dumerilii
TTCAGTGTATAAACAGGTTCTGCGAGCATAATCTTTCTCCATTACTTGATGAATGCTGCCTGAAGTGAACACTGGGGATCATAGAGACGCTGGATGTATTTGGGCACATTAGTTTGAAACAGTCAACAACCTCGTAGGAGGGAACCCTCTCTTATTTCAACTTCACAGGTAGGTCATAAATGGCTTGTCGTCCAAGCATCAAGGCAAGACAGAGTTTTTGTAAACATAGCATTTTGTCACTCATATGCTTTTGTATGGTGTGCTTTGAACAGCCAGAGTACAGCCAGAGTACAGCCGTATCTCATTGTGCAACAGCATGGCAGCTCTTTGGTGACTGGAAATGACTTCCAGTTTCATCAAAATTGGCCTGGAGAAAGCACATGTTTCAGTCAATATATAAAATCAAGTTGCTGTCAGCTGTAAAAAATCACCAAGAACAGTGTTTGCAGTCACCATGGATCAAACCTATGCAAATTATAACCTCTCAACATGTGTGATGTTTGATTAACTACCTCCACAGTTTCAAAGTGAATTGGCAAAAAATCCTGTGTTGACATGGCCATAGGAGAATTTGTCTTACCTTCTCTTGTAAATTAGTATGCCCCAAGTTGTCCCATTTAACATTTATTTTTAGGAGCTATCCCATGCAATACAGCTATAGTCCATGAACATTGAACAATTCCACGCGGATAATGGATGCTCAAATATTTCAATTATCATTTCTTGGGCAAAACATCATTGGCTCTCTCACATATTCTTCCAAAATAGCAGCCCGGATTATCTTGTTTGGCATTGTTTGGCATTCACTGTTTGCTGTAATCTTCTGTTTCGCACCTCAGGTCAACCGAGTCCACACTTGAAATGTGATTGCCACAGCAATAGGGTTTGTCACCGTGATATCTGTGTACTTATTATCTGAATTTTGTCTGCCACCCAATAAGTTTGATCCTCTCATTGAAAGTTAGTTTGTGCATAATGAAAAATATATGTAACCATGTAGGGGAGAGTGGGGCATAACCACCAGCCTAAGACGAAATGTCTTGTGAAATTGTAATGACCAACACAATCAAGAACTTCTGCTGGCAATATGACACACTCTTAGAGTACAAGCATATGCCCTGCCATCAGCATCAAATGACTCTCCCTTTTAGCACAGGGATATGAAATAGTTTTTGGTACCAGGTGGGTGGTTACGCTCCAAGCTCGGGGCATAACCACCAACCTCATGGGACACATCCAACACCCCCAAGTTACTAGGAACACAAAAAGCAGAGGATTTCCATACATGGTCGAAGGATACTCTGTCCCTTTCTGATGAAAATGCAGGTACACATGACTTGGAAAATATCAACAGCAATCTGTGTCCTCACTTTTGCCGTGGTAATAATTCCTGATATATTTCTCTGCCTCCAATACTGATCTTCACATTTTTCAGACAGCTCAAATAACATAATCTATGTTACCCCTGCCCAAGTTTTCCACACATTTACAGTACATTTTCTGATATAGCCCTTCTGTTCCTATCACTCCCTTTTAGTATTTTTTCCGGGGCGGGTGGTTATGCCCCACGTTGGGGTAAAACCACTAAAACCCCTATTATCACTCATGACGTAATTTAATGACAGTTAAATCCCATTCAGTGGCCTAACTGGGGGGTCTCGAGTGGGGGATTACCTGGGGGACACGCATTTCCCTGGGGGGGGGCACCCACTACACTAATTGTATATTTTAGCCAGAGTTAGAAAGTTCATATGGGGGGGCACCTGGGGGGCACATGTCCAATATGGGGGCACGTACCCCCCCACGTGCCCCCCCATAGGGACGCCACTGATCCCATTTGAAAGTTAGTAGGTATATGAACCAACACAATGCCTATCACCAGTCCCTTGCATCTCCTTTATGTTAAATATCATCAAACATACCGTCACATGTAAAAATAAGATGAAATCGCTTAAATCTAAACAGAGCTGGTAAGTTTGGTCCTGTTATTCGCCTGAACGCCATTCCATTAGAAAGGTGTCTGACAGAAGTTAAATCGCCTCCACCAACAGTATTTTCACTAAGTGGCACCAGCAGCTCCCTGGAACCACTGGTGGGTGGTTATGCCCCGTGGGGTGGATATGCCCCACTCTCCCCTATACATGGAAAAATGCTTCGGTTTCGGTTAAAAAATGGCTTATTCGACGTGACCTTTCAAACCATCCATTTAGACCATATAGTCGTGATTGGGCCAGAGTCGTCACAAATAGCAAATAGCAACACTTTGTGTTCCCTATTGTCTAGCTTACAAGAGATTAGTAAAGAAAACAAATTAAAGCAGTAACCATAGAACAGGGTGAAGTTGGCAAACCAGGGGAAAGTCGGCCGCCTATTTTAATGAACATCATGCTGAAAGGAAACTTTTCTCTCAGACATTGGTTTCTTTGGCATTTCTACAAATTAGTGGGTTAAAATGGACAGCCAACTTTCCCCCGGCTTGCCAGCTTTACCCAGTTTTACGGTAAGAGTAATCCTCATGGCTGAATGAGCCCATACTCATAGACAAATTTATTATTTTTTTTCTGCCGATGCCTCAGCCAGGCGCAGATGATTATTTATTACATATCTGTTTTAGCTAAGAGGAAGAGATAGGTGAATACAGGATGCTCACAAGATGGAGCTTGAGTGACCACAACCCTTAATTTTGTAATTTTTTAAAAGTCTGAAAGAACTGAAAGGACTACAAGAACTTTCTGTCATCATATTTAATGATTTGTTTGTATTTATAACATTTTCATTATTGTCAGAGCTGAAATTGCCTTAATTTAACCTTTTAAAAATTTCTAGGATCCTTTCCCTCTGGCTGCTGAACAACATCATCAGAATGTGTGCACATGCACTAAGATATGCAAATTACATGCAAATGAGGTCACCTCAGGTCACAGACCTGTTTGTGGCTAAAACTCACTCCATAGGCCTGTCATTCCTCTGAAATGTTAATAAACTTTCTTTTTCTACTCTTCTGCTTCACATGCAAGCAAACAGCTCCTGTTTCTTGCTGTTTTACATCTGTTTGAGTACTCCTATGCAAATGAGAGGCACAGAGGTCACCTGGGGTCATCCTCCCTCATGACCTGTTTATTGGTAATTACCTACTTCACATGCCTGTCTTCTGCTGTTTTATGCATTCTGCCTCAGAGAACTCCTAAAACTGATTGTTTATTGCAGTTTTACTGTTGTTTTGCCAGTGTTAGCCATGCTAACCATGCTACTTAGTTCCCCATTTCACCACATCATGGCACTGTAATCAATTGAAAAAAAAACAAGAAACCATAACTAGAATTCGTGTCGCAAGCAAAACGCAACAAATGTAGTACAGATTGATACTCTGGGCTAATAATTAACTCTTTTTTCCCTATTAAATACTCTATCTTGGGTCAGTTTCTTGTTCTGTTTATCATATGAATAGAGGGAAAAACAAATATATTCAAAAGAAACTGTTCATTAATCAATAATGGCTGTGGCTGGGGGCAATGCTAATCTCAAGGGTGCCGATACAGGGGGGCAGGGGGGGGGCAATTGTCCCCCTGCCCTTGGCCAGGAGGGGCAAGGGGGGCAAGGTTGCCCTTTTCATCTCCAAGAAAAAAACATTAGGCCTTAATTTACAGTTAATTTAGGCTAAAATCTATAAGTTAATTCATTAAAAATTATTATTGATGCTACATTAAATTTTTATCATGCGAATCAGATTTGCTCTTTCTTGACCGACTGCCCCTGCCACCCTCGTTTCCTTCTGCCACCCCTGGTCAGCCTAATCTACTAACATGGCATACACCAAGCATGTAAGTAAACAGCCAAAATGCTGCAAATATGAAAATAATAAATGACAGAATAGTCGAAAGTCACTCTGAATGAATTATAGATCAAATTTTGACTACAACAACTTTTGCTAATTTTCACATTGTGTCAGATTGCTTGGTATAACTACTTGGCAAACCCTTCACATTCAACACTCAAGAAACTCTAAGGCATGCAAAACCAAAATACTCTGCAACAAGAATTGGTAACTGCTTTCTTACACAAAAAATCTGTATTGAAGCATGATTTAGCCTTCTGAATTACTGCTTTGATAACTAAAGTATCAGTAACTTTCATCAATCTAAATGGCTTAATATCGGCAGTATTTTTTGTTAAAAAAATTTTCTTGTTAAACAATTGACCAGAGGACCAACTGGGTGCTACACATATGGCCATCTTTCTTTTGTTAACTGATGCATTGAATTTCATACCTCCACATCATGGATGAAAATTATGTGATTAGGCAATAACTAGTTCACTGTGAACTATAACACATTTTAAATTTCAGTGATTGTGAATGCTTTGTGGAAGATTTAGAACAACAGAAGGTGCTTACATTTAACATATACCCTTGCTTCAATTTGTTGCTTATTTTTTGAGCCAAAAAAAAAAAAAAATGCATTCGTTTTTTTTACTTTTATAAGAAGATGTGATCAATTTATAATTTTCCTTTTTTTAGAAATTGAAAAAAAAAGCTGCGATACCAGACAAGCTGTTGTCATGACAGCCAGAGAAGAGATAGAAGATTTTACAACCGACTTCAACATGGACTTCAATGTCACTACAATGTGGCCTGAAAATATTAAACGGAAAAACTTCTTGCGGACTCAAGTACTATTTCGTAAATTGTTAAAAGTCCAGGTGGTCAAATATATCCAGCTGTATTCTCCATTAATAATCTGGATTCTTGGAACTCTCGGCAGCGTGCTGGCATTTTTGGTACTTCGTCGACCAGTCTATCGCAATTCGGTGTCCACCTACGTTTTGAAATGCTTATGCATTGTCAATTTCATTAAAATACAACTTCTGATCCTGGACATTCCTTTGATTTGGGATATAGACTTGAAATCAAAAAACATCATATTCTGTAGGGCGTATCTATACATAAACTTTAATCTATTAACAATGTGCAGTTGGACCCTCGTTATTTTGGCAATAGGTAGGGCAATTGCTGTACACAAGCCTTTGTTCTACAAGGAAATGTTCAGTTTTAGAAGAGTCAAAATCAGTCTAATTCTTGTCTATTTAGTGTCATTCATTTGTTATTGTCCAGTATTGTATACCTCAAGAATAACGAGTTACTTTAATCCAATACTGGGAATACTGACCCATGTCTGCATCCGCCTCAACCCTGAGCATGTAATTTTTACTGATGGTGTACTCCCCTGGATGTCCCTGGCATTATATTGTTTGGTTCCTTTTGTTATATTAACCATAACAAGTGTCATTATCATCAAAGAAACTCACATTCAACACAAAAAGAGAAAACAAATCTCCCAAGATATAAAGGCCACAATGAACCAAAATGCTAACATCAATTCTCTGCTGATTGGCAATTCAGTTGCCTTCCTCGTGCTCACATTCCCAGTCTGTCTGTTTTACCTCATTAATTTCTTCACTGACATCTACGTTGACTTTCAAATATATCTGAATTCTCTCTTATTCGTACAAATGGGAATCTTCTTCAGAAATCTCAATAATGCTTCAATGTTCTACATGTACTTCATCAGTGGCTCACGGTTCCGTAAAGAACTGAGATTGATGATGTGCGGTTTCCATAGAAATCATCCTGGATCCTTTGGCAGTGGAAGTCAGAGTGACCTGCCCATTTAATCCTTCTTCATTTTCCAGCATGATCGTGCAAGATTTAAATGATTTTTGGTTATGTATTACTCCAGTAGATCTGGCACTAGCAACTCAAAACACTGCAACATATTAGTGAAAACTAACTTATAATATAAAGTTGTATATGAATACAAATTACTATTATTATTATATTTGAAAGTGTGGATGTGTCACAGATTAATGTTGGTGTTTTCAAATAAAAATACCGAATGATCCATATCTTTGTTGTTGCACACTTATTTATCTTTTCAAATTTTTTGAAAATTATTGGAATTTTCTTACAATGTTCATCAACCTCACCAACATGACTCACCAAGATCCTGGCAAACCTATTCATCCAAGCTCTCCCCAAAATTTCCTATCAAATTAAATTTATCATAATTATATATTATTTACTATCGATATTTCCTCTTGCACTCTTGGACATATCCTGTAGCCTGCTAGTTAATTGGTGAAAACAGCACTTGCATTTCAGACTGCATGCAACCAGTGCCAATCACAATCAATACAAACTTTCCAAGGACATCACAAAACAGCATTGCAAAATTTTCACTCATGGTCAGTCAATGTAAATCCCCAAACACAACAAACATCATTCATAAGAGGCTGAAAAATATTTGCAACATTATATTAACAGAAAAATATGGACAGGTATATAATTCTATTGCTTGAGCCTTGGACATAGTAACAATTGAATACAACACATGATTTTATTTTAAATCATACTTGTTCAATACAACTTCTCTTTTTGCTTTCCAGAGTGCATAATAATCGTCATTTGATAGACGACACTGCAAGAAATTAATCTTTGATATAGTGAAAAAAGTGTGGTGGTTCCATTGCCCTAGGGACAGAGATCATCGTTTGAATTAACAAGTTAAAATTGAATTAGACTTCTGAATTTCTGTTCTTGGAGTCAAGAGTCAATTTTTTGTTTCCTTTATAGTTAGGGGAGAGCACCCATAAGCCAGTTTCAATAAAGTTTAAATGTTCCCCCTTCTTGCATCTAAATCTGAATTGTAGCAACAACTCTACTGTTGTAAGTCCAGAACTATAGTGCAAGACATCAGCAGCTGTTTAGGACACATTTGTGGTATGTTCATAGAAAAATATGCAAGATCCATCTGATCCATATTGTGGTATGTAGATCTACCAAGGGGAAATTTCAAGTAAATCATCTGGTTTATGAGGTAAAGTTCTTTACATTTGAATGAGAAGGTTAATACATATTTATAAACAGCCCCACATGCCATGGCTCATGGTGGCCCAGGGTAAGTGCATGATGAGCCGCTTGACATAATTTTTTAAAGACGATGTTTTGGATATTTAAAAATTAAGAATATAATGTAACAACACTGAATATTGTAGCCAAGAAGTCTAGCTATGATTATATCAAGCAACCAGCTATTTACAATTGAATCTTTAGGCTCAGGAGCTTTTAAAAAATGAGGAAAGCGGCTCATGGTGCCCTGCTCTCCCGTACACACGGTACTCATTCTGCACAATTTCTCGTTCTCTCTCGTACAATGACTGGATGTTTCATGTTGTAATTAGATATCAGCAACCAGAAGTACCAAACTGATTGAAATGCATCTTAAAAACTGAGAAGGGGGTGTCTAAAGAGCATACACTTCACACTTAATATGCTTAGTTCTTTGTTATCCTCCCAGAAAGTACGAAGGTTGGCATTGGAAACCAGGTGTTCCACATAAGGTCACAGGTTGTTCAGCCAATCATGGCTCAATTTGCATAGATATCATGTCAAATCTGTGAGGTAGTACACTAGTATATGCACTCTTGATCAAATTGCTGGAATAATTTGGATTTTCAGGGTGTCAGGATTTCAAATTTCTAAAATTGGTGATTGAATGTGTGGAATGTGTGGAATCAGACATTAGATTCATATATAAATGATATCATAAATCATTTTTAGTGGCTGAGAATTATTTGAAAACTTTCTTTGGGTGACCCGAAAAATTGGATCATTTTTAGTAAAAATCATCAAAAATCGCATAGTTGCTCAGCAACACAGACATACAATTTCAACATACGCAAAAGATGCCTTAATCTTGATGTGTACAACCAAAAAACATAACAATATCATGTTGAATGTCACATTCATTGACCTCCGCCTCCACTTGACTTGGCATGGATACTGCCAATCTGTTTTTTTGTTCTTTTTGACCGATATGGCCATTCTTCTGTGAAAGTCACTTGCACCTGGCCCAGAGTAGTTGGCTGGACCTCTATCTTGTGTGCAGAATGGTCAAAGATGTCCCTATAATGTTATTTAGGTCCACATCAGGTGAAGTTGCCAACAACAGCAAATTCTCAATTTACTCAATTTTCAAGGTTTAGAGGAATTTGTGGTGCCCTACAAGTTCGAGCATTGCCGTAAATGAATAAAATGTTTCAACTGAAGTGTTCTCTACACTGAGATATCATTTCCTCTTCGAGCAAACTTAGACAGAAGACTGCCGGGACATTTCTATACCACACTACCAGACACAAATTTCCTTCATAATGGATGACACACAAAGTAGCATTAATCCACCCCACTGAGCCCGTGTGGCCATGAGGCAGCTTTCGGTCAGTATCTGGCCACCTTCCCATCACAAAAACAATGTGTCCATAAGCTCTGTGAAACATGTGCTTTGATGTATTGACTGAGATGGAATTTACTTGAAAAATTCGCAAAATTATTCCAGCATTTTTGTCAAGAGTGTGCACTTGTTGGAAGAGGAAATTATATCTCAGTGTTGAGAACACTTCAGTTGAAACATTTTATTCATTTACAGCAATGTTCGAGCTAGTAGGGCACCACAAATCCTTCTGAACCTTGAAAATTGAGAAAATTGAATCCTGACACCCTGAAAATCCAAATTATTCCAGCATTTTGATCAAGAGTGTATATGTATGACTTCATGTTACGTGTATAAAAATGAAACACTACAAAGTGCAGACAAGTCCCAATTTCTTTTGGATTGGACAGTATCTAAACTGTTGTTTGGCATTCTTACCAAACAGTCCGATGAGAATGTTTGTTAATCCTACACTTTTTGATTCTTCTTAATTTCGACAGTTGTCAAAGTTTGTTCTAAGAGACCGTTCAGAATTTATGACTGGGGGGGGTGGGAGTTTTGCTGGAACTTCCCGTCAAAAATTGATACCTCCCCCTTGAGTTTCATGCGGATTTTTAGTACCCCACCCTTGGGTTTCACGCATATTTTTAGTACCCCCCCTCAACATACAAAGCAATACACACATATATACTGTTATACATGGCCACGCGTACAGATTCGCGTAATTTTGCAGACTATTTCGCGTAAAAATGTCGAAATAAAATGAGTTTATGCATGATTTATAACATTTTTTCTTTGTTAAATTTTCTTACCACCCCCTCGGAAGTCTTGTTAAAAAATTAATACCCCTCCTTGAAACGCTTGTGAGAAGTTAGTCCCCCCTCAGCCAAAACTCCCACTCCCCCCTCAGTCATAAATTCTGAACGGTCCCTAACTTTAAACTGTGGAGAACAGAGATGAAACGAAGGGTCTGCCTGACAAGCTTGCCTGTTGAGATTTGCCATCGAAAGATGGCTGATTTGGGCTTTACGTCCTGTAGGCTAATTAGGACAAGAGGAAGACACAGCAATGAGGCAAAGGATGATTGAAACAGCCGTCCAACATAGGCTCAGGTGACCCAACAAAAAAGTGTTGGATTCAAAACCATGACCCGGTGATTGGCAGTTTTAAAAGCATGCTACCGACCAGACCAACCCTCTAAAACCCACCACTGTAGCTTGCAAAATAAGCAGGCAATTGGGCCTGCAAATTTTATTTAATTTTAGAAATGAGTAAATATGCAGTTCAATTATACATTTTCATCATTTTACCTACTTCCTGGACAGCTGCTTCATCCTTTGCGTCATTGGCGTAAATCAGTGTATACTTGTGCAGGCATGCCCACATATATCCCGTTCTACACACTGTGGTTTCTGAGTTCCTGATTGAAACTTACTCCAAAATAGGTATCCCCTACATCTTCATAGCACAACTGATGGTCACTGTCATTGAAATTGACCAAATTTTACTTGAAAAAGAATCATACCCGCATGTAAATGTAAATGTAGGATTTTTTTATAGTCAATTACACAGACGAAGTCAGTCTCAACAGACTTTACAATAATGCCCTTGGCAGGCCTGTTCAAGCGTGAGCCTTTCTCAACTCCCCAGGGAGAACAAGCAAGGCAAATGACCTGGTGATATACCAAAGGCAAAGTTTAATAATATATCACCTGGATACGCGTTTCAATATCTCGTTGTTGAAAAATGACAGCTCTTTTAAAATGCTTGAATGCTTGGCTGCAGGGCTGGTAGTTGATTCCAAAATCCCTTACACCAATCATTCGCCCGAAGATTTGGCAAAATCTGTGAGTTTATATTGATGGACACTAACATTAAACTTCATGTATGAATTTAGGACATTTGCAAAGTTCTACAGTGCTGGAAGCATTAAAACTGGTTGATTTTCCGCTAAATGACAGTAATTTATCATTGTAACAGTAAAGATTAACTGGTACTTCAATTTAAAACATACACTTGATATTGGATTTTAACAGGCAACTATTCAAATTATCAAAACATCGATACATCCTGAATTACTGGGCTTGTACGTCATTAAAATGATACATGCTTAATTGAATTAATTATACGTATAATCATGCCGCTTTGTTGCAATCTTTTTATACTTATTATGTTACTGACATGATTTTGAAAAATCCTGTTCAATAATTCTACATTTAATTAGAGATAACTTGATGAAGTTAATCATCAAGTCGTGTCTGCTCATTTAGAGTTCCGTAACTTCCTCGACTGGGTGGTTCCTGAATAAGTTTCATATCATTTTTAGCTCCAGGCACCTCATTAATTGCGGTATTTTGCTAAATGATAGAATAGAATGACTCCCTGTAATTAAAGATATTCACAATCTCTGACTTCCTTGTAACTGATAGAACAATAAGGTTCCTATCTTACTCGTGCATGCTATTTCAGTTTTTTGTGTCTGAGGTCCCCTTGTAATGATGCAACTTCGTCTAGTGTAAACAATGAAAGTATGAAAGTTGCTATGATCCCTAAAACATTTCATACAGTGTATGCGAAATGACAACCCAAAGTAATGCTTGCCAATGGTTACCCAAGTCCTAATGATACCCTACCTGGGATTTCATGTCTTTTGAACATAAGATTGTAATTGACTAAACACATCTTAGAATGCTGGCAGCATTTCATATCTACCATACATACTTGTTTCACAAACACTGGTAGTGGTTTGGTTTTCCCTAGACTCCGAAGAGGGGGGGCATAAACAACCTCCAGAATACCCCCCTCCCCCCACCTACCAGGAAGAATCAATTGATTTCATGTTAATCAATGGCCTGAGGACACAAGTTTACTTGAACAAAAGAACAAGGGTCTGTAGTAGCGCACTTAGTTGAACTTGCAGCCAGGGAGACTTGTGCTGGATGGAAGTTTCATCTTTAACAAAAGAACAAGGGTCAGCAGTAGAGCACTTAGTTGAACTTGCAGCCTGGGAGACTTGTGCTGGATGGAAGTTTCATCTTGTGCAACAAGTGCACAGCCTCCTGAAGCTGTCAGTCTTATTAGTGCAAATATAAAGGATGTAAAGCCCATGGCTTGTCTCAAAATGTTTGTGATAGGCTCAATTATTGCCTTTGAGGTGTCCCTGTAGCTCATTTTCTGATTTGGTTTGAAAATCAGTGGATGCCACTGGATGGATTTGAATTACAAAACACAACATAAAGTATCTAAACTCATGATATATATGTCCGGGCTGCGCTGCACCCTACAATTTAAACATGTTATTAAGTATATGGCGAAGAAAACTTGACATAGTACTTTTTGCTATTTGTGGTGATTGTACTGGCTGTACACATCAGTTGACATGGCTATTAGCATGATAAGGGTTAACATTACAACCAACAAGCACATTAAAAACGTTTTTTTGCCAATTACTCAAAACCCATTGACACTGGAAGTCGAAGTATGGGGAACCACACCTAATTATGACCATTCCGCACATCATGTTTGGATCTGTAACTTTCTAGGTTGAAGGGTTCTTGAGATATAGCCAAAAATCCCCAAAATTGCCACTTTTTTGGGGTCAAAATCAAGAGTATATATAGGGGGTGAACCGGCAAAAGGACATCTTCAAGTGACCTGAAATTTCACAGGAAGTCTTCTGGACTCCATTCACATACACATACACATTCACATACACCCCTGTCACTGAGGAGGCCTGGAAGTCGAACTTCAGCATGTGCCAAATGAGGAAGTGGATATTATAAAATTATTGTGATGCGCATCTATTTTTAAATATTTAGTCTGGATACCATTTTTTTGGCCTGCATTTGACTTCAGATATGTTAGATTTTATTTCAAACTGGGGGGGGGGGGCGGGGAAACTGATGCTGCCAACAAATCAAATTAAGGGTCATCAACACTGATCCTGTATACCAAATTATGGGAAATCCCTGTATCCGGAATATGGTATCTTCCTGATTTCCTCATCAAATGCTATACAACAGGCTCCCAAGTGCTGGATGATCACTCTGCGCTGTGCACCCTTGGTTGAAGCATCCACTCTTGTTTGAAGCATCCACTCCTGGTTGAATCCACTCCTTCTGGCAGCAGTATCCAGTATCCGCTCTCAGACCTCAATACAACAGTTCTTAGTCATGGAGGGGATCAACATCTGCCTCATTCTGTTCGCTGTTTTCTGCATCTCTGGCATCGGATCCGGTAAGTTATTCTCTATAATTTCTCTGAAACAGTTATCTTATCAATATTAGATAAGTGTTAGCATTACATACTAAATTTTTTTGCCCAGGAGTGTATACAGTGGTCCCTGCGTTATAAGACCGCCCCTTCTGCAGCAGTCAGGCGGTCTCTCGTGGGGGTACGGTCTCTCGTTGGGGTACAGATGCTTCGTCAAATATTCAACTGTCAATATATGAAGCAAGTCTATCCTCAGATTAAATTGATGATCTTACCTCTTTCCGTGGCTTAATCATGCATTATTTAATATATCATGAATTCTACATTCATACTGAAACAAAGTGAAAAAGTTACCTGACCTATCCTGTTATCATTTTGCTGTTAAGTTTCCTATGTCTCTGTACTCACAAAACTAAAGTGCAATCCTGAGTATATGCTAAAAGAGTAAACAAAAGTTCACCAAATATGCTGTCACATTTAAGAGAAGTAGAATTATCCTAACTTCTCAATTCAGTCTCTTATTGTAGTCACCGAGTTAATGGATCAGTCTTTCAAAAAAAAATTTAATTGAAACCAAAACAACCAACTCACATTTTGAGTCATCCACTTATCAACCTTGGCATTGAGATCATTGCAGTTTAATGAAAACGTTCAATAAGCATTGATCAATGGAAGTGTCAAGATCAATTGAAGAGGCAAATAACTCATACAATCGAAGTGATGCAATAAAATGATAGTTGACTCAATTGATGTGGCATTGTAAAAACTATTACTAGTGTACTCAATTTACGCAGCAATCAATTGAAGTGACAGCAATTAATCGAGGTGACAGCAATCAATTGAATTAAGTGACAGCAATCAATAGAAGTACACATGTTGATTGCTTCAAAAAAAGATACGCAAGTTCTGCTTGATACAACAGTCAAACTCAAGCTGCTTAATCCAGCACTGGTCTTATTAATTGAGGTTAAAAATGGCTCTTGTGTATACCAAAAAGAGACTGTATAGGCCTATTTGCGAGTTGGTTGCATAAACAATGTTCATGTTGAAGTGTAACAGCAATCAGTTAAGTGGAATTAAAATGTAATTAAGTAATTCACTAGTTCAAGGCAGAAACAAACTGAATTGCCCAATTGAAGCGGCAATTAGGCCTAATTGGATTGCAATCAATTTTGGTATCTAATGAAAGCAAAATTGCCGAAAAACGACGTGGCTTCATTGCCGCATTTTGGTCGTTTCTGGTCCTTTCTTGGTCGCATATTAGGATGAAATTGACCAATTCTAGTCATTTTAACGGTCGTTGGTCGCGTTAGACAGGTTGGTCGCATATTGGGGTGGTATTTATGAAGAAAACTGTTAATGCAGAGGTGCCATGGTCGCATAAGAGGGTGTGGTCGCTTATAAGGAGGTCGTTCATGGCAGGGACCACTGTATTGACAAACTTATGATTAAGAGAATGTGTAATTTGACCAAATATCGACTGATGTAATTCGTAATTTTGACTTTATCAACTAATGTTATTGGTAACGTGACTAACATATGACTTTACCAAAAAACTTAGTCACATGATTAAGTTGATTAGTCAAGGTCCACCTCTTGGCCGACTTATGAACTTTGTCATTTCAGTAAATTGTGACTAACTGAATTTAGTCATGTCTTTCAGCTCCTATGCGATTTTGGCATTGTCCCTTTACCAATTTAATTAGACACTTTACTCATTGTTTTCATCTAAACATTTTGAGTGCACTTAGTTTCCAATCAAGAGAATGAAATTCCCATGGCCACAGTGAATATTATGCATGGGTAAAGAAATTGCAAAAGTATGAATTGCAAGCAGCCAAAATGCCGTTTAAGGACACTTGGAGGATTGTGGGCTAGATAGAAAAACTTTATTAAACAAGCAAACATTCAAACAGTGTCATATTGCAACTGTCAAAACACAATGGAAACATACTGATTGTGATACCTCTCTTCTTCAAAAATCAGAATGATTTCAATCACAATATGTCATTCATTTCATGTTCTTGCTCAATAATTTCAGTCACACATTCCAGGAAATTTGGAGTCATTTAAAATAATTATGATGACTGATATGCATTTATTCATTTACTATCATTGATATGATGACATACAGAGAGACAGAAATATTTATCTAACATGAATCAAACAATTACAATGAGTGAAAAACATGGTTCTATTATTTCAATGTCAGGAGACATTCACTTTGCCGTGAATATGGCGCTACCGTGAATGCCACCTATTAGAAAAGAAGAATAGGCTAAGATATATCATGATATATTATGTAGCTTTTCTTTTGCTTTTGACTGTGGGTTGTGTAAGATATCTAACATAAAGGTATTTCTTCAGAATATTTGACTTCAGCAACTTTCATTTCAGAGTATGATTTCATTTTCCCTCCCCTTTTCATTTGCCATTCTTGCTGTGGTGATTGTCAATATCGTGTTTTGTTCGTCATGAAATCTCTAATAGGGGCAATACATAAATTACCAGTTCAAATAATCATATTGCTGAATATATGAGAAATGTATTTTTATTAATTCCAGGTCACACTCGTCCATACATTTACTATGTTGACAACGCGGAGGATGAGATGTTCCGAGTAGCTGTGTCGGGCGGACAGCCAGAGCGATTGAACATAAGCAGAATGACCCCCATGGAATGGCCATCCGCAATCGCTCACAATCGAGTGAGTGATTGCTTGTATTGGTCTGAGCAGGAAGGTGGAAAAGAGGGAATAGGAAGGTTCTGCCTCCAGAACAAATCTACCAGCTTCCTGTCCATGCCAGGTGAGATCTCCTCTTGCAGTGTTGCTTATAATCAGGTTTTTCATTTTTCGTATTAGATGTCCATGGCCACGAAATAACAAGGAATAAGTAATGCAGCTGACCATACAGCATAAAACATGTTCTTGGTCACCAATATCATTTTTCTATACAGTCAACACAGAAATTATTTGCACACTTTGATTTTCATCATATTTCACAGAAAAATGGCATTATGATACAAAAAAAATTGTCCTACGTTTTAGATTTGTGTCAATAGGTTAGCATCACATCCATTTCATTTCTTACCGAAATTAATCTTCTTGGAAAATTTGAAAAAACTGAACTTTGATGACAAGAAGATATTTGCACACTACAGCCAACAACAAGAGACAGAATTTTCTATATGAAACTCAAATTTTTCCTTGGAAAATACTGTCGTTTATGGTAACTTTGACACATTTACATCAATCAGAAATTATCTGGGGTTCACAGGTGGGATTACAGGTGTTACCTTAGGAGTACTGTCATTCCCATGTGTTTCTCCAACTTATGAGTATAAAAATGACTTAAAAGCAGCAATTGTCATGAAACTGGCGTGCAAGGTCCTTCAACATATACAAATTGTGAGAAGGATATTAATTATGCAGGTTATGTTTGAGAATTATGTTCTATGCACAGGGCTGGACTGGGCCACCGGGATACCCGGAGAATTCCCGGTTGGCCCATGCCATTGTGGGCCGATTGATAACAAAAAGAAAGAAAAAAAACAGAAAATTCGGGTAAACTTGGTACCCGATTTTGTAACCTCCACATAATTGGTATCATTAGAATTGTCTTGAAAGGACAATTTCAATGGTATCAACGTCGTGGACTTATTATATAATTATAGACCATTTGGCCTATAGGATCAAATTGGTTAACATTTTGGTTTGTATTTTTTTCCATGGCCCTACAAAAGGCCTGTGTGTGGCCCATCTCATTGCTGTTTATTCCTTGTTGTATGATTATTGAGGTCAATAAGGACAGCATAAATATAAATCCTTTTAAAAAGGCAATGTGCTCAAAATATATTTTTCAGATAAGCAATTATGACTTTATGATATACTCCACAGGAATTTTCAAATAAAAAACCTGCCTGCATCTAAGCCATTTGGGCTAGTATCAGTTACATGTATGAAACAACAACCTTATAACTTTATGATGGTTGTACCACAGACAAATCTTCATATTACACAGTCACCAGCCTCCCGAAATTTAAACAGGCAAAATTATTTTTTGATAAGCTTATTATCCAATGGAAAAATAAAAGATGGGCCAATCGTTATTTTCTGCATTAAATTTGATGGAGCCTCATAAAGGTCCGACTAGATGATTTTAGGGACAAAGGGTTGTGGTTTAGGGTTTAAAAAAGTTTTATTGCAACATCACATTGAAAAATTGTTTGGGATATAACTTTTTTAAAAGTTTATATCCACCTACAGCTTTCATAGTTCTGTAACACTTATTTGTTTAAACTGCAATAACAAAGCATGTCGCCCCTTCACAGTTAAAAAAGTAGTTTGCCACTGCTTTACTTATCAGATTGATCCCTGACTGGGCCGCTGTCCACGGAAATTTCCATGGCTGATTTTCTCTCCCAGTCCGCCCGTGTCTATGCCTCATCAGGAAAGGCAAAAAAACTGGGTTAGCGGTGATTTTGTGATGACATCCGACTGATAATTAGCCTCTGACGAGTTATTTAACCACAGGCTTATAAAAAATTGTTAAGAAAGAATATTTAGAGCTGTTGTTCATTGTTCACAGCTTATTTTACAGGGGAATATCATTATTTTGAAGTTTTTGCTCATGAAGGGCCTCCATTGGGCTACCCTATCAAGCAACACTTTCTACAGGCAGGCTGTGGTGATGATACAGTGTGAAATTTGAAAACTGCTTGTCATAAAAATCTCAGCTGACTTTCTCCTGAGCTCTTACAACATATTTTTCACTGCTCACTGTAAAAATAGTCCCCAAAGGCAAACTTGTGTCCTGTAATTTCGATTTTTCCAGGTTGGTTCAAACACTATCACTGTTTTCAGGCATTCAGTGGTTGCATACCACAATTACCAACCAAAACCTGCAAATGTTTTTTTTTTGTCATCACAATTCAGTATTTATTTTTTTCACATTTGAAAACGAATTTTAGTAAATAATCAAATGGATGTTATCCTAACCTGCTAACGCTACTCTAAATCATAGGACAGCCTTTTTTTTATCACAATGCCATTTTTCTTTGAAATTTAATGAAAAATCCAAGTGTGCGAATAAAGTCTGTATTTCAATTCTGATTATTTAAAATATACAAATACGGCATGATATGAGTGCAATATGAAAATTTATTTGCACAAGGAAATTCATATTGAACGAGGGTACAGGGCACATGATACGAGTGCAATCTGAAATTTATTTGCACTCGAAAATTCATATTGAACGAGGGCACAGCCCAAGTTCAATATGAATTTTCGAGTGCAAATAAATTTTCATATTGCACGATAATAAGTGCCATATTTGTTTTATTACATGACCACTATGCTTCCAATATAATGTTCCATTCGGAATTTTTTTTTTCTTTTTTGTAAAACAAAATAAATTTGGAAAAAATGTTTTTGGGAATTTTTTTCTTTTTTACAAAAACTCATATTGTATGACCATGCAATATAAAAAAAACTGAAAAAAAAAATGTAAAAAAAATTTTTGGAAAAAATCTCATATTGCACTCGAACCATGCAATATGAGTTTTTATGATGTTGCCATGTGACTGATTTCGGCCAATCAGCATCGCTCTTGCATAGTGGTCATGTAATAATAAGATTTAGTTCTTTTAGGCATGTTTTATGACGTCACATGCTATAAAATAAACAATTACAATTGGCATTTAAGAAAAATAAATATATTATTGTCAAAAAACATTCCAAGCTAGCCATCCATCGCCAAATTGCAGATGTTGGCCCCTTATGGCAGTGGTAAACCCTTGCTTAAAGTCTTGATGATGTAACAATTTGTAATAATACCCTTCACCGCAGTTAAGAAAATGTTAGTCACCCGAGCAATGCATATTGATTATTTTGATAGCAAATAAATTTATTGAGGCATCATTCTGCTTTCAATATTGAATTAATAACTCTAACACATTCTGGAAATTATGGATGAATGGCATTGTCCAAGCTGTGTATGAGGTTGAATTTCTGGATTTCTTTATATTTCTAACTGAAATATTTTTTTGAAAATCAACCTTATCTTTCACTCATTCCAATAGTCAGACTGATTATTGGCAGGAACATTCTTTTAGACTAAATCAGACTCATTGTGTATATAATGATGCTGCACCTACTATTGTAGAAAATACCGAAGACAGACAGGCTATTTATAAATGAAAATGAACACATCAGTTGTATTACTTAGGAAATCCCTGTCCACGTATAGGGCAAGAATCTTTGAGTCAGACATTTTAGGCAGCCTTTAAATACCTAATTGAGCACACCCCTATTGGTATCAATATTTAGTTTATGACTCCTTTTCATCTGTCCCAAGCAACAGAATTAGCATAAATAAAATGGTGTGTGTTTTCCATGCACTCCCTTAAAGATGGGGTAGAAAGAATTTTTTTCTATTTGTTTTACGAGTATGTCAGAAATATATGAATCTCTCCAATTTCTTTTGATTTGCGCAATCTTTCACTGGTCACTTAACCTCAGCTTGTATGGCACTTATTTAACAGGAATAAATTCAATCTATTTTGTGCAGTAAAAAACATTTTTAAAGGAGTAGAAGGCTTTTAAATAACTGTCTCTTCTGCATGTGTATTTATGAATAAGACAAACTGCCCGACTCAAGGATACCCTCCGTCATATTTTATTTCTGAAAATTAACCCAATATAAAGTTGCCCTGTTATACCAATTGATAATTTATGTTTAAATTTAATGAAAATGTTTGAGTTGAGGCCCTGGTTGATCATTTACGAACCATAGGCTAAGCACAATAACTCTTCATAAAATATAATGGAATTTAGGTGTCCGACTTAAAGCACCTTACCCTTTATAATTGTTAATCTTAATCTCCTGATATCTAAAACCTGTATCCATCACAGCATAAATACACTGTACCTTTTTATCTAAAAAAACCAAAACAGGATCTTGGGTCCTGGCATGGTTATCTCTTCATGAAGAGTATAATTGTTGTAATATTTTACACTGTATGACAGTGATTTGTCATGATTACTGATACACTCTGCATCTCCATTTTACAGGCATGGATATTAATGGAATAGCAGTGGATCCCAGGTCAGGTCTCCTGTACGTCAGTGATGACATCAATGACAGAATCCTATCCGTGAACTTTGAAAACAGCAGCATCAGGACGGTTGTCAGTGAGGGCATGAAGTCGCCTGTGGGCATTGCAGTGGATGTGGCCAAGGGGTAAGGAACATTAAAGTTCATAATTTATGTAATCATTTTCTGAATGGTGTGTATGGTCTGCTATAGTAACTCTTTGAAAGGCGGTGAGTTGGAGTATACTGGCAGAAGCATTAATAATATTTTCACTAAACAAATCTGAAGCTGAGATTGGTGTATTTTTTATTTATTTGATGTGAATGAGCAGAGCTGATTGTATGGTATGTCTTGCGAACCACTGATTTTCATTAATATAAATCGAAAAGCTTTCCAATTTTTTAGCCTCCTTGCCAAAACATTTATAGTAATATAGACTGGGGTGCATCTTCTGGCCCCTAAAAATGAAACTTTTGTCATATTCTTTTGCACATTTCACATATTATTCGTTTGCCAGTAGAAACTCATTTTGCAACATTTTGATAAATCGGATGTAGCCTTCGGGTTGCACTTTCGTGTTTAAGTTGAGTTCAAAATTCACAAAAAATTCAATTCATATACCATTGTTCTTAGAAGAACATAATCTTTAAAAGAAAGCTATATTTATGAAAATTGCTCATGTTCAAGTTTTTTGGAAAGCTGAAAGTTTCTGACTATAATAACGAAACTTTGGAATAATCAACTTAAAAGGCCAATGTCTGCTACACTTTCACATAGTCATTAGAAAAAAACACAAAAAACACTTTGCTGAAGAAAGAAGGAACTTTATTTATCAAACTCAAATGTGCTAATTTGCATCAATTACATGTAAATATGAGAAATACCACAATTCATTGAAATGCTGTACTGCCGTGTCTTTTTCTTCTGACTACATTATAATTCAATAAAGGTTTTATGATGTGGTAGACCACTTCCTCACTTTGTATATTTCTTTGATTTCAGAAAATTATATTAACATCCTTTTTTTGATTTATCACATTTTTCCCAATTAATACAGAAATATCCCCCAAATATTGTGACTTCTCCTCAATGGAAACCACTGATATTGCTATTCAAATTAAAGCTAGTTTTCTAAGGAATTAAACTGCGAATCCAGATATCACTTAGATATAAATTGGCAATATTATTGATAACTGTGTCCTGCTAAGATATGACCTTTTTCTGAAATTTAAAGGCTGTGTGTGGTGCCATCCTAAGGACTTTGAATTTTTTCAAAACATTTTGCAGGGTTTTTTTTTTTAAACATAAACGAATGATGCTGCAAAAGTGCATGAGGTTTTGAGGATAATATTATAGGGGCAGACGACGTACCCAAAAACAGACACCAAGGTGGTCATCTTGGAATTTTATCTTAGCCAACTAAAAAATTCCTCTGAGGCGGATACAAATTTTAAATTACAAGTCAATCATTTCATCTATGTTATATTGATATATATTTAGATAAGGTAATTAAAGGGGTGCCAATAAAAGACTCATACTTTTCAGTTTGTCATGTTTCCCTTTTTTTCCCTTTTCTTTATTTTTATGAAATGGTGGACAAAGTTGTTTTGTTTCCAATGCTACTTATGATATACATACAGCACCAGGTTAAGAAGTATGTTTTTTCCCCTTCAAGATGATGAAATTTTAAATAACATGTTAGCAGTAACTTCCCTTGGGAAAAATTAGGTCAGTCAATTAGCTGTCATTCAGAAATTAACAGAACAGCATCAGAAATTGAGGCATCACTTTCTGACAATTCAATTCAATTTCAATCATTTATTTGCTCATTAGTATATATACAAATCCATAGTCAGAGAAATAAAAAAATAAAACAAGAATACTAATGAGCTAGGTGACCCCTTTATGATACCTACAAGTATCGCTATCAAGGGGCCACCTAGGCTTCATAAAATTTATAGGTCTTGCACTGCTGGTGAAGAGGGCCCTAACACTGTCGACAAGGTTTATAAAATAAAATCAATAACATTATATTAAGTAGAGGGGTTTTTTCTTTTTCACTGACCGACCAAATGCCTATGGCAAATGTAGCAATTTTGTATACTACAAGTTGAATTATATTTATTGATAAAGATATTTTTTATGTATTTTTTGTAACCATCTATACTATGTGTATAAATCTTTTGCCTAACAGGTAATTCAATGTTATTAAAAACCTTAGGAAATCTAAAAGATATGCTATGTCTTGCAAATTCATGGCTCACGGAAGGCAGGCGAAAGGTATTAAATTGCCGGGTGGCATTACTGGTAATTCTAGAGGTGCTGGACAACATATGCTTTAAGAAATAGTCAGGTAACAATTCATTTTCAAATTTGTAACAAAACTTCAGCTCATGCAGTGCACATAGGTCACTCATTTTAAGAATATTAAATTTTTTGAAAAGTGGGTCAGTGTGAGAATTATATCTACTGTTTGTAATTGTCCTAACTGCACTTTTTTGAAGCTTCCATAAGTTACTTTGTTGCCTTCCCCAAATGATATTCCCGTAATTTAAGTGTGGTGATATGAGTGCATTATATATATCTAGCAAGGCTTTTAAAGGTATGGTCCTTTTCAGTTTTTTCATAACGCCAAGTGTTTTTGAAATTTTTTTACCAATCATGTCTGTATGAGCTTTCCACTTTAGATTATTTTGGAAAATTATGCCAAGGAATTTAAATTTGTTGACGAATTGAATTTTGGTGTTGTTAATAAATAGTTCTGGAGAAGCTATTGTTCTGTTACTAGCCGAAAAAAGCATTGCTTTACTTTTGGTAACATTTAACGAGAGCTTATTTGATTTCAGCCAATTGCTTATTGCAGATAGTTCATTGTTTATTATTTCATTATCGCTCCTGTTCCAGGAAACATTAAGAGTAGCACATAAGGTGGTGTCATCAGCATAGAGAATGGGGTAGAAATAATTACTAGCTTTGACGATATCATTCATATAGATAATAAATAGCAATGGTCCCAATATAGACCCTTGGGGTACTCCACATTTTAAAATTAATGGATCAGATACAGTGTCATTATATTCAACTTGCTGTGTTCTATTGGTTAAATAGTCCTTTAATAAATCGAGGGCTGATCCTTTGATGTCATAATAACTGAGTTTAAAAAGAAGTGTTTGATGATCTAAAGTATCAAAGGCCTTTGAGAGATCAAGGTAAATATTTAGTGGAAGCTGATTTTTGTCCATCTTTTGAGTCATTCTATCAACAAGTTCAAGGGTTGCATGTTCAGTTGAATGATTTTTTCTGAAACCATACTGACTTTTATAGAAGATATTATTTCTTGAAAAATATTCATAGATTTGATTATATATAATTCTCTCAAAGACCTTTGATACACTAGGTAGGATAGAAATTGGCCTGTAATTTGTAAAAAGATATTTCTCTTTTCGCTTATACACTGGAATAACTCTAGCTTTTTTAAGTAGGTCTGGGAAAGATCCTTCTGCCACACATTGGTTAAAAATGCCGGATAGAATGTTTGACAGTTCAACTTTAACATGTTTTAGTAATTTATTTGAAATTCTATCGAAACTCTGACTAGTTTTAGATTTGAGAGAGTTGATAACATTTATAACAATTTCTGGAGTAACTGTTTGAAAGTTAAATTCGGATTCAGATGCATTTTGTAAATAATCTTTGAATGGGCCAATACCTACTTGCTGAATGTTTTGTGCTAGTTGCGGGCCAATATTAGTAAAATACTTATTAAATTCATTGCAGACAGTTGTCTGATCACTGACATTTATTCCACAAATATCAAAATATGGTTGGAAATCTTGCTTATCTTTTTGCTTATTAAGTAGACTGTTGATTGTTGACCAGGTATTTTTAATATCACATTTATATTTTTCAAAACAGTTTTTATAGTAGGTATTCTTTGCAGACTTAATTGCTCGTTTTAAAATTTTAGAATATGTTTTGAAATTGGTTTGTCTTGTGTGAAACAGTGGATCATTCACTGCTGTCGCTTTTAGTTGAACATAGAGTTTATCTTTGTACTTTATTGACTTAAGGATACCTTCACTAATCCATTTGGACTTTTTATGTTTGTATTTTCTGAATTTAACATATTTTACAGGAAAGTGCTTACTTATCAATGAGCCGATTAAGTTGTTAAGGTTTGTATAGGTATCATTTGCAGAGTACGACTGTGCTTGGTTAATATTTTCCTGGAAGTAGCGACTATTCAGATCTGTTTTGAAATTTTCATATGATTTAGAGTCCGATGACACCACCTTGATGTGCTTTAATTTAACTTGCCTGTGTCTCAGATTGTTTATTGCCGCAAAGTAAGGTTGATGATCAGAAATTGGTGTCATAATTATACCTGAAAAGATCTGGGAATAGATGTTGGATTGCTTTACAAAAATATTATCTATTAGAGTTCCTCCTCTTTCATTCAGTCTAGTTGGTTGAGTAATTTGTGGAAAAAAATTGTTTGAGATCATGAATTCGAAGAATAAGTTTATACCATTATTTTCTTTGAAAATTGAAATCCCCCGTTATGTAAACATCATCATAAATTCTAAGAGAATCAAATATTTCAGTCAATTCGTTTTTAAAAGTGTTTATATTATTCAAGTTTAGACGAGGGGGTCTGTAAATATTACCTAATATAATAGTTTTATTCAGAAAAACATTGTTTTTAATAGAAACTTTAATAAATAGTCCATCCCATACCT
Source organism: Platynereis dumerilii (assembly GCA_026936325.1). Lineage (NCBI taxonomy): Eukaryota > Metazoa > Annelida > Polychaeta > Phyllodocida > Nereididae > Platynereis > Platynereis dumerilii. The sequence continues at coordinate 2,249,805 of JAPTHN010000032.1, forward strand.
CAGAATTATCTTTAACAATGACTTTTTCATATTGATAGGCTTTGTTCAAATATATAGCTAGACCACTATGTGCACTGCATGAGTTACCTAGATGGAAGAGGCTGTATCCTTCAAGTTGAAATAAACTAAGATCACTGCCTTCCGAGAGCCATGTTTCCTGCAAACAAATAGCAGATATTTCACATTCATGTAAACTGTTGTATGTATCAATATAAACTTTAAGATTATCAAACTTGGCATTGAGAGATTGACAGTTAAGAATTTTCAAAGTATGGAGAATTACTAAATAAATTTGGTTCTTCAATTTCATTATTAGCATCAAGGCCACTGCCCTCAATCTGGTTGATCAGTGAAAAATTTTCCCCTAAATTATTTTGGAAAAGCAACATATCAGACAATACCATTTAGCAAAATATAAGGGAAAAATACCAATACTAAAATGACTAAGTGTATTTTGAAGAAAGTCTCAGTGTCAGGGTGCCTCACCACCAGCAGCAAGTGTAGAAAAACTGTAGCACAATTGATTGAGCAGCAACTGAAAATTATAAATGAGAGTGAATTTAAAGAAAACATGGAATTAAGCATGATTGGATTAATTTGGTCAGTTGTACATGCAAGAGGATTATAATACTACACACTAAAGCAGTAATATACAACACCATTAAGTAATGTAAACATGTTAAAACAGAAACTCACTGAAGCATATAAACAGCTGAGCGATCAGAATTGATGGGATGAGTCAAGATCAGTAGGTGTTTCACTTAACTCAGATATTATTCAGATATTACATTAGATGAAAAGATTATATCAGTTTAGTGTTATATCAGTTTAGTGTTATATCAAACAAAAAAATCAAACAATATAAGGATTAGCAGTTACCTGTAAATGCAGCACCACTGCTGCATTTATCATAAAGAAGTTAAAATTAAAATCATGTTAATTTCAAACAAAAACTACCGCAGAAAGTAGACTAAGTACAGGATGTTAGCTTGGATGAGAAACAAATTAGATATACATTCTGCATAGACAGACATGCAAATCAACTTTACGGAATACACATTTTTAAATAAAAATAGATAAAAAGTAGAAAATGCACCAAAAATGTAATCGAGTACTACTCATGTGAACCTAATAATTCACAAATTAATCAGAAGGGCGATTGAGTATTTCAGATATTTAAGCTATCAAAGGATTTTAGCAATGACAGCTGTATGATCAGTTTCACATACTTAACAGTTATTTCAATTAGGGATTATGTCAATGTTTGAATTTAGCCAGTTATAAGATAAAACAAAACATTCAAAAAGTACTCACATAAAATCAATGAATGATAACTAAAGCAGTAAAGTACTTTCATGCACCATTGATTAATTAATTAATTACAAGTATAAACTTTAGCATGCAACCCAACATAGATTTAAGATTAAGGAAATCACACTAACATATATTACAACATTATTATATACCAAGTAATATACTAGCTACTTACTAATTAAATGCACCAAAATCAATAAGAACAGATCATATCATGCCCTATTGAAATATAACTGTTTCACTATGATACCTGGGTTAGATGCATTGCATTTTATGGAAATAGTCCAGACATTTACCACAGTAAGGCATTATTTCACTCAAGTGACACATGTACAGTTAATAATGTAGGGTTAGCAATTATTTCTCATTGTCAGATCATACCGAAACAGGCATAATACAATACTTCAACTCAGAAGATAATTTCATACTCTTTCCGTCTTGGCCATATATATATAATATAGATGTAAATAGTAAGTTTCTGAAATAGTCTAATTCAATTTCTGTGATTTATATGTCAATAAAAAGAAAAAAAGAAACAAAACTCTGTTCTTGATTAAAGGTTGTCTCAAGCAAAAAACATCACCAGTAGGCGAATGTTTGTATATTTAGGTATTATATATATATATGTTAGTTAATTCTTAATCAGAAGTAGTATATACATATAAGATGAAGAATGTAAAGAAATAAAAGAAAAAGCAAAAGCTTCATACAACATCTGCTTTCCAGTTAATACTTATTATAGCAAAAAAATTATTAAGGATTTAGGTTATGTCTTACTCAATTATCACCATTTATGAATATGCACAGCGGGCAACTTAAAAACACCTCATGCAGTAATAATACAATCTATGTTAGAGTCAACAAGAAGATAATTTAATTCAAGTGGTTATCATTGGCTGTGAGCATTGTGATTAGACGAGTTAGATTAGAGTAACCATAGACAAAGTTCAAAAATACCGTTCAGTTTACAGTTCATCCCTGATTGCCTCTAGTATTTTGCCGAGGAGATTGTCGCCTTGCCATTCGTTCTCGGATCAGACAAAAAGCGACCCACACCCCAGACTTTATCTGGACCTGCTTCACAAAGAGTGGTGCCCTTCGATTTCAGTAGATAATCTTTGGCCACGGCGTTTGTTGAGAATTTCACCCGACAGGCTTTTTGTACAGATAGTTTCGTGAAAGGGAGCCATTTGTTCTCGTCGACGGTCACTTTGCCTCCTAGAGATTTACATCTAGCTGGATCATGCGTGTTGCAGATTTGACTTGCCATCTCTACATTTCCAGCATACTTGGCTTTTTCTGTCTGCAGATACTGCTCAACGCTGGTGTAGGTATGCTCTTGCAATTTGATATCACAGGGGTAAAAATTGGACAGAGGGGAGGATCTCGTGAAGAAGGCTGTTGTGCCATTTTTGAAGACAGTTGAAATATTGGCAGGATTGTACTCAGCGGGTAGCTGATGCAGGGTTTTGCACGTGTATGTTTTGCTATCTAGTACCAATTTGTCAGCAACCAACCTGCACAGTTTTTTGTCATTTTGGGCAGCTTTCATAATTGGATAGAGGACTTTTCTGCAGGTCATGATTTCCTGTGGGAAGTCCTCACTTAGAGAGTACTGAGTGTTTTTTAGTGACCTGCGAGCACCCCATACCTTCATTCTGTCTGGGTAGAGAAGAAATCTGCATATCAGCGGTTGTGGATTCTGTTGAGTTCGCAGTCTGTGGCATCTCTGGAACTTGAATTGTTTGCACTCATCTGCGGAAATTCCGAGTTGATTCATCATGAAGTTTTGGAATACTTCCAAGCATTTTTCATCCTGTTTCTGAGGTATCCCATAGACTATTAAGTTTTCCCTGCGGCTGTAAGTATCTGCTGCGAGCTGTTTTTCAAGGAGCTCATCAAATTGGATGGAACGAAGAGCATCTTTCTTCTTATAGGAATCCAGAGTGGTTTCTAGTTCCATCACTCTCTTTTCAAGAGCCTTATTATCGTCTGCTATTGAATTGAGCCGTTTAAAGCACTCATCTATAGACCTCTTCATTTCTTCAGACTTTTTTAACATTGACTTTTTGATTTCATTCATTTTAGTGGTCATTGATTCATTAATTTCCTTCTTTACTGTTTCCAATAGTTCAGTCTTAAATGTGGCCATGAAACCAAAGATCAGCTTCTTAACAGAATCATCAATCTGCCCACCTGCATCTTCATGTGGCTGATTAGCACCCATTGAAGCAGCCATTGTATCCTTTTTAGGTGTGTCCTTTTTAAGTGTATCCTTTTTAGAAGTATCCTTTTTAGGTGTTTCCTTTTTACTTTCTCTGCTTTTCCCAGATCTGTTCATTTTCAGAGGTAGAAAGCCATTTGCTGAACAAAGTTTCAAGAAATGTAATGTTGAAATTAACAGTTTACATAATGTGTTGTGTATACATGTCATTGTCAGTTGCATGTCACACCTGACCATTGTCCAGATTAAAATTCCATTTCTGTGAAGTGAAGAGGGAAACAACTGTGACCAGGACTTGGAGCAATGCCAAATAGCTTGTGCTCACTCAGGTGTGCATCAAATTTCGAAAATCCATAAAAGTCACTCAAAAATTCATGTTTGTAATTCCAGCAATTCCATGAAATTTTAACCATGGTACCACACCTTATAGATGCACCATCCATGTTATTTTCACCAGGAAAAAACAAATAAAATCCAGTGAAATAATTCAAAATAGCAGGAGCTCAATTCTCAGTGTGTATACAGCTTGTTGTTCTCAGCTATCATTTCCATCCTTTAATTGGTTTAGGGTCATTCCATGTCAATTCAAAAAATTTTCAAAAATCTTCCCACTCGACCCCCTCTGATTTGTCTGAAAAAATTCCAAAATAAACCTATAATAGTTTAAAGGATATGTGCCAAATTTTAGCTCATTATCTTTAATTGTTTCTCTTAGAAAAAATATTAAAGGAGACAAGGTTGAGGCTGTTTTTTTTTTCAGACAAGGTTGAGGCTGTTTTTGCACTTTTCAAATGTGAATATTTTGAGATTCAAAAAAGTTACAACCTTTACTTTGTCCCGACATCTAATCTAAGGTCATAAAAGTGGATTGAAGCAATTTTTAGGAATATCTTATATTTTATATTCTTTTTAAAGGAATTCGAAATGGCCGAACCATTTTGCGCACATTTTTGTGGCTGCATTTTCTAATCATCCGTTCTCCTACACTATAGTACCTAGAAACTTCAAATCTTGGGTTGGCAATTTACTACAGTACTGTATGAAAGAATGGTCATCAGAGGTCACCTCAATCCCATAGTTCCCTAGAAAAATGGCCTCAAATCTGGACGAAAATGCAATTATTTTGATTTTCAAAGCTCAATTGGCAAAATATGACACCAGTTACCAATGTCAAACCAGTGTCATTTTCAAGGCTATATAGATGGCTACTATTGACATTGATTTCTTTGTGGCACTCTTATACATTGAAGTTGCGTGAATTTTTTATCATAACTATGATTTAGATAATTTTTTTTCGTTTTTAATACTTCTTTTCTTGTGAAGGTGTCTGTATAAATACATCCTACACCCAAATAATATGACCTTGGATCAATATTTAGATAAATAACTAATTAATTTGTCTCATTTATCTATTTATTTTTTTGACATCCACGCAAATTTATAAATTAATTAAAAGTTGTACAATGCTGTCATCAGGTATTTTTATAACACTGAAATATGCAGATTTTGAAGAAGACTCACTCTTGATGACATAATATCAATAATATATTATTATTAGCCGATTATGTTCGTTAGATGTTAAAGGGTGATTAAACAGTTAGTAGGAGAGACCGGGGCACGTTGGACCATCCACAATACTTTTTTTATAAAAAATGTTATCCAAATCTCCAATGTATTGACCTTTAATATATAAACTTTTATTTGACGAACTGGATATCAAAGGAGATACATGTGTCATCAAAATTATTAAAAAAAACAACAACAAAAACAAAGAAACAAGCAAAATCAATGTCTACACTAATCTATGTAAAGTTTAAAATGCAATTATTAAGTATATAATATTTAAAAATTCTGGTCCCAGTTCAGGTGGTTACGTCTATAATATATAAAATGAGAAATGTCTGATACTTTAGAAAAAAGAGTCCCAATTGAGAGTGTCAATATCATATTAGATTATCAATAATTTAAAATATATCTTTTTTAAATATGCCCGTACAGATTTCATTTCAGTTATTGAACACTAAATAAGCTAATACAAAATATGTCACATGGACCAGTCGCAACTGCTAAGAGACACTGCAACACAAAAGTGAGTCTTGGAGACATTCCAAAATAAATCGACATCTAATTAATACCGTTCATAGTCATATATAAAAATAAAATACAATTGCAAAGAACAATTTCATGTGTTCTGAAAACATGCCCTACATACACATGTGTAGCATTCAAACATTTGATACACAAGTTATTTTTATAGCGATGTCTTAACCTGGAAGAAAACATTTCTTATAATAAAAAGTTTATTACAATATAAACTATAGGAAGATTGTCAGGCACCACTGGCGATTTTTTTTGCCTGTGAAACGTCATCAATATGTGTGTATGAATAATTTGGGTTACAGCCCTTATTACATGTCCGATTTTCAAAATTTAAAAACCTGCATATATCAAATACACTCCTCCGAATTCAATGCACTTATTAATTTCGCCATTTGCAATATTAACATCGCAAAAAGCTTTTCGGCGCATTACGCTACAATTGGTGCAATTTTTTTTTTGGAAGGGGGGGGGAATTTCTTAGAAATTCCTAATATAAGATATCAAAACCTTTTACTGCTTATTATAGGAACTTTAATGATTCTCAGACAGACAAAAGTGTGTTGTTTTTTTCATTTGTCATTTATAACACAATCTGCTATTTTTATGAAACTCTACAATAGGCCTTAACAATTTCTATATATGAACAGGTTCGTTTTTTTCCCATTGAACTTTAATGTAATACTAAATGTTCGAATTCAGCTTCCAGCATAATTATCCACCTAACATTTATTTTAAAGAATTTAGACTTTTTTGGATTTTCTTGAATAGGCCTAGTGTGTTGTTTTTTTCATTTGTCATTTATAACACAATCTGCTATTTTTATGAAACTCTACAATAGGCCTTAACAATTTCTATATATGAACAGGTTCTTTTTTTTCCCATTGAACTTTAATGTAATACTAAATGTTCGAATTCAGCTTCCAGCATAATTATCCACCTAACATTTATTTTAAAGAATTTAGACTTTTTTGGATTTTCTTGAATAGGCCTAGGCCTATTTCAAATCAATGGCTAGCCTATTGAGACAGAACATTGAAGTTGACAAATATATACATATTACAAACCATTGCCATCACCAGGTTTTATTTTGGGGGGGGGGGGTTGGACCTTTGGATGTTTTACAAAAATGTTATTCCAGCCAAAATGCAGCAGAATAACAAGATTCTTTTTCTTTCAGAGATGGGTGACTGTGTATATATGCAACTCCATAACAAGATAACTTATAAATTAACCCTAACTTAGCAGATGCATTACATTATTTGCATGCTGGCTCATTCCGTTACAGTTTTTAAAAGAAGGCAAGACCAAAGTCGCTATAGTACCCTTTTTTAAAGGGTACTTTTCTTGTTACAAAAGATAAAAGTTTACTAAATAATGGAATTGTTGACTTTTCAGAATAGATGTTAACTTTACAGTTTCAGGTACAAGTCGTCAACTTTTCAGACTAAACGTTGAATTTTCAGTATAAGGTACACAACCAATTAAAAATTATTATATTTTTTATGACAAGCTTGTAAACATAAAATTGCTACATTTCATTAAAACATATTAACAGATATATGTATAAAATATATTAAAAATGTACAGATTAACTTTTTATATTAACTGTACATACATTGTATTAACAAAATGTACATTGTATTTTAACATAATTCTTGTTAAAATAAAAGATGTTCATTTATATATCAGTTTGTTGTAGACATTTTCCAAGACCGATAGGCATTTTGGCCTCTTTGTAACCCATTATAGCTACAAATATCCCAGTCTCATCAAGTGATCTAAAATTATTTATCAAATTTTCTTCTGTTTGAAAGAGTTCATTCCGATAGGTTTGATGGTTTGGACAAATAATCAGGCAGTGTCCTTCATCTTCGGTCACATTTAAGCTACATTTCTCACAGACTCTATCAGCTACTGAAATTTTTGGCCTTTGATGGCGACCTGTTTCTATACGTAGACTATGTGAACTTGGTCTAAATCTGGCAATTTTGGTTATGATTTTACTGCTATGTCTTAAAAGTAGGTAAGGTTCTGATCTACAATCAGTTTTAAAGAGTTTATATGTTCTTAATTTAGGTTGCTGTGTACTCACAGCACTCCCGAATAAAATGCAAGATTTTCAAAATATACCAAAAAAGTTAAAAAATGTAGCGTGAAAGTAGAAGGTCTCAGCTTTGTATCGATGTAAAAATTAAAATATTCTGTTGGGAAAATGTTGAGATATTTGAGTTTTTAATTTTTTTTTAATCACATGTGTCGGGAAGAAGATGTGCCTAGACATGGGATAAATATGGATATACACTATCACACTAGATCTGCTTATCTATTTTCTTAAATGTTTAATTGGTTATCTATATAAATATGTCTATCTATCGATCTATCTATCTATCTATCTATGATCTATCTATCTATCTATATGTTCCTGCCTTCCTTCGTTCCTTTCTTCCTCCTACATAATGGTGTTTTTAAGAGTTCCTTTTAATAAAAAAATACTGTGTTTTTCCCTGGGCAATACAGCAGGGAAAAAGTCAGTATAGGGGAGAAAAAGTCAGTATAGGGGAGAAAAAGCAGTATATGGTCACCTGACCTGTATTATCACAAAACAACCCAAGTCAGGGTCATTGAGTAACAATATCAAGAGCTGTTGTGTGAATTAATATCACTCGAGCCCGCAGGGCGAGTGATATTGTGCCCTGACGCGTGATTGTTTTGTTTTTATCACCTGGGTTTACCTCAAATTTTCAGTTATAAAGAGGGACTATTTTCTGCCATTACAAAAATGTGACGTCACCATGAAGCAACAATGGATATGACGTCACAATCCCATTATTCTGGCCCTTGTTTTGTTTGTGACATCATCAGGCAGCTGAAATGCTGGTGATGTCATAACCATTGTTAAAAAATATCGCCCTTGAAAGGTGGTATTTTTTACAATATCATAGGCCCTAATATTTTTACTGTAAACAGTGATATTCACAGCCAACCACGTTTTTTCCCTGTGATTACAGGGAATATACTGAAAACAACCAATCAGAGAGCAGTATTCAGACACACCCCCACAAATCTGGTATAGCGTCACAATCTCTGCTGCTGCTCAACATCTTTTCTTGCAATTTTGACAACAAACAAAAATGATCAGTGTTTTTCAATTTTAGAAGGATCTATTGTGGTTACAGACAAATGAATTAAAGCATTAGAAGTGCAGTAAAAAGCTGGTGTGGGCTGTAATAGTTTTGACATTCCATCTGTTATAGATAATTTTCCAATGTGATTTTCGGTAAATTAGTTTACTTTTTTCAAAGTGACTTAGTTGTACAAATACTGACTTATATGAATTTCCATTGGGATGAGGACCCCTTTTTATTTTGTTTTATTGTTTAAGACAATATTTCACAACATATGACAAAGTAATGATGTTAAATTCTGTTGGCTAGTATTGTTTCAGCCCTATGAATCTTTGATTTCAGAAACGTTTTTCTGCCTTGCACTGCCGTTTTATTTTATTTCTCTAGATTTAATCAATGTAGATACACCAGATTCACACAGTAGGTCAAATATATAGTATAGATTACAAATCTAAATTTTCAAGATGATATCTCATAAACTCTTGCCACAGAAAAATCATAACTGAAACAAGAATTTTCACTTCAAGCGTAAAATCACTGATTTGAGTCAACGTTTTTTTTAGTTCCATGGCCGTTTTATTATATATCTCAAGACCTGAAAGGACCAGACCTATTAAATTCTCCAATACTGTCGTACATGTAGTATAGATTACAAAACCAAAATTTCAAGGGGATATCTCAAAAACGAATGCCACAAAAAAGTCATAACTGAAACAATAATTTTCAGTTTAATCGTAAAATCATAGATTTGAATCGACATTTTTTTATTTAGTTCCATGGCCGTTTTACTTTATATCTCAAAAATGTGCCTTGACATGGGATAAAAAGGTATATTCCCTGGTATACTCCCCTCGACCCCAGTATATTCCCTCGACCCTTCGGGTCTCGGGAATATACTGGGGTCTCGGGGAGTATACCGGGGAAGTACTGCACCTGCCCATGGTATAACCTCATAAAATACACAAACAGACAGAGAGGCGTATATCTATTTAGATATTATAGGTAGATAGACAGACAGATAGGTTGGTAGGTAGACAGTAGAACACTATGCAGCCCCACAAATTCCTACTAGATAGATAATGCTCAAGCACCTCTAAAAGTGCTTGCTTGTTATTTTTACTATGTTCTGAATGTTTAAGAGTGGGTCATCTTTCTTTTAAAACATAACTGTTGCATCACTGGGGCAGGCCTACCAAATCAGCCTATAAGTGAAGTTAATTTTTAAAGAAATTAGAGATTTATCAAAATGTAGATTGGAGGTCATATTTGGGGTAGGATGCATTTCTACTGACACCTTCACAAGAAAAGAAGTGTTCAAAATGAAAAACAGGTATTAAAATCATAGTTATGATAAAAATTCACACAACCTAAACGAATAAGAGTGCCCCAAAGAAATCAATGTCAATAGTGGCTATTTATCTAGCCTTGAAAATGACACTGGTTTTACATTGGTAACTGAAGTCATATTTTGCCAATTGAGATTTGAAAATAAAGGTATTTGCATTTTCCTCCAGATTTGAGGCCAAATGGGTTGGCCATTTTGAATGCCTTTAGAAAGAATATCAGATTTAGGATATTCCTAAAAGTAGCTTTAATCCACTTCATTGAGCATAGATATGATTTCTGGTTAAAATAAAGATAGTACCTTTCCCGAATCTCAAGATATTTGTATTAGAAGAATGGTTTTTATTTGACGCTTCTAAAATAAATGCTAAAACGGCCTCAGCCTTGTCTCCTTTAATATTTTTTCTGAAAAACTATTCGAGATAATGAGCTAAAATTCGGCACACATCCTCTAAACTATTATAGGTTTATTTTAGAATTTTTTCCGACAAATCTGAGGGGGTCGAGTGGGAGGCATTTGTTGAATTGAGATGGAATGACCCTTTACCAATGCTTATTATGCCATATATTAGAGAAAAATCCCAGTGTATGTTTTCTTTTGGCCAATTAAATTTTGGACATTTTGAATTCATAATCTCTTAACAACTACCAATCATATTTGATCTGTTTTTTTTTTTTCAATGCCATGAGTTGAGATGCCACACAACTTCGAAAACATCGTCCCACGCTGTATGTTTACATTTGACCTCAACTGTATGCCATGCTAAAATAGGCCCATACAGTCACTCTAAAAGCATTTCAGGCACCCCAGTCTATCCTATATTACGCCCTTTATAATATGAGAACTGTGATGACATAAGGCAAGTCAGTCTTACAACAGGAGGTCTTACAACGCAGGGACCACTGTATAGGTTATGACCTCATAAATTGCGTATGAGTCATAGAGAATAAAATGGCATGGATAGGGCTGTGACCTCATAAGGAACCAATTCTGTAGTACTCTTTTGACGTCTACTGTAATGTAATTAAGAAGGTTCTCAAAATATTTCCTGATGGATGATGTTGTCTTTTGGCAAAAATCATCTGGGTCACCAGTCAACAGTTTTGTGTACAAGAACATTAACTTCATGATGATTAAAATGAATTGGGTCATGAGATCGAAGGAAATGAGGGTTATTCCAGTGTTGAACCCTCTGCAATCCAATGAACCTGTGATTATATTTATTAGTTGGCTGAGAACAGACTCTTATTCTTTCAGATGGCTCTATTGGGCGGATCAGTCGACAGGTCACGTAGAAAAAGTGAGAACAGACGGCACAGACCGCAAGGCATTAGTAACATCAGGTGTAAGACATCCATATGGCGTAGCATTGGATGAACCAAGTAAGTCTCCAGATGTCATTCATTTGTCATGTATGTCAGAAATTGCAGTTGTTGAATGTTGATGCTGCTGAATTGTGAGAACGCAAGAACGAATTCCTTTAGGGCTGGTGAGAAACTATCACACAGGTTAATATGAGGTCAATCTACATTCAATGTGCAACATTTAGGTGATATATAAGACAAAATTATAAAAATTGCAATTCAATCATAAAATAAAATTTGTGGAATACCGCTCTGTTGTTGTTGGTAAGAGTCCATTCTCATGTCATATCTGACATGGTAGTTGTTCTTTGTGGCAGCATCCTCATTGATGGTCCAAATTTCTCCTATCCTTCTAAAATCATTCCTTCAATTTGTGGCGATGCATTATTCCTCATTTTACAATGTTTAGATACATCTTAGTAGTGATGAGCTGGAGGTGCAGCATTTCGGTTTTTGATGTCACAAATAAAATTTTTGTTGATTTGATGTCCAGATGGTGTCTAACATACCTCAGCATGTTAAGAGTAATGAACATGTGGTGCAGCACTTCAGTTTTTAATGTGACAAATAACATAATGATTTTTGTTGGGGTGATGTCTAGACAGTGTGCAATGATCCTCAGCATCCATACTTATGTACTTCTATCAAATGGGCACCTCTACATTGCAGCTACTCTGTGACAATTAATGTTGTGACAATGTTGCATGTTGGTGCCAATTATATGATATAATAAAATGGTATGGCAGAGATGACATGACAACGTTGTGAAGCAAATTCAAAATAGAAAATTAATATGCAATGTTGTGGCATCGTATGACGTTGTTAAACATAGACAGCATAGCAGCAAACCTTCAGCAAAAAAAAAACATCATAAAAGGACACAGTTACACCATGAAAGTGATGCACGAACCAAATTGCATGTTAGTATGGATGCAATAGTGCCCAGTCTAGGCCTGAAAGGGTATACACAATTACACATGTATCTTGATGATATCCAGATGTCGAATAAAATTCTATATATATATATGTAAGCATGGAAAGGCCTAACTAGACTAATTTACACATATTAGGCAACCATTTCATGCATATACAAGGAATAGCTGTGGGTCTGAAATGAAAAAAAAAAGTATTTGTATTTTTCTAAATTTTTCTCAATATACCCAAAAGAATTACAAATACATATTAAGCAGACCATCAGAAAGCACTAAAGCATTATATAGGTAATGTGAGTCAAATTTTTGTATGGCCCTGCAATATTGGCGAAGTTTTGGCCGAGAAACAAAAAATTATAATTTTTATATTTTTTTTGTCAATATTTCAAAAGGTAAAGAATATCCATGAATCACACCCACCAAAGGAACAACTATGTCATAGGTGACATGTGTAACAAATTTCACCCATGTACATGCAATAATGGCGCAGTCTTGGCCCATAAATGAAAAAAATATTTTTTTAACATTTTTCTAAATATATAAGATATCCATCAATCGGACCATCAAAAGGCAGAACTGGACCATATATACTAATTTAATATATTTATTATCTGATTATTATCCTGTTTAAATTTTCAAATGTACACCAGAAATGTGTGTGAAATAAATATATATATAAAGGCCACATCTGTACCAAATTTCGTCCATGCACATGCAATAGGGACAGAGTTCTGGCCGGAAACGAAAAACATAATTTTTTTCTCCATATATCAAAAAGTATAAAATATCCATCAAGCAGACCATCAAAAGGCACAAAAACTTTTTCAAAATATTTTTAAAAACACCCCTTTACAATTTTTTTTTTTCTTTTTTTGTGAGGACCTAATATTCTTCAAAATTTCTCGTATGCTTTCTTAAGAAATGTGTCAGCAGTTCGTGCTGCCTGCCCCACAAGGGTGATATTTTTCTCCCAAAAATGGTAAATTTCATTTTTTTTTTCAAAATTGTGAGGGGTATAAATCGCTACCATCAATACCTAGGGAAGTAATTTCACTTTTACTAATGTGTGGAATATTTAACCTTTTTGAAAGTCACTTAAAGGAGATAGAAATTACTGAAATCAGGAATTTGGTGTGATAAATCATACACATTTTAAACATTCTGGAAGAGTGGCAAATTCATCTGGGTTAAAAATTCTTGAACTACAATTTACAACAGGGTCATGTGCAAGTACATTGGCTAATCAGATATATAAACAAAAAAAGAGATACTCAATTTTTAGAAATGGTCAATTTCCGATATTCGGACCACATTTTTAATTTCAATTGACCACAACTTCCTCAATTCTGAGATACATACAGCTTTGAAATGTCACACAAATTCCTTCGACATTGTGTTCTTAATATGTGACTAGTTTCATCAAAATCAGAGGAGGTGAGGTGAGGACCATTGGTTGATTTGAGATGGAATGACCCTAAAGGGGTGTGAACAGGGAATAATTATTAACATCAGACGTGAAAAAAACTAAAGACAAACTTTTGTTTTGCTTTACCTGACTTAGTACACCTTACCATGGGTGCTGCTGACTCAAGATGAATTAATCACCACAGTATCTTTTCATACGCTGTACGTACTAACCAATTGGAAAGTTCTGTTGTTATATTTTTCATATTAGCTGTCAGGCGGAAAAATAATTGTTGCGGGGATCATGAAACACTCCTACATCTGATGGGATCTCCATAAAAAATCAGTTTACCATAAATTCAACTTAGTTTGATGCCATTAAACAAGCAGTTTGTAAAACCCCATGCCACACAGTTATTTTTATGCCTGTGCTTTCTATTATGGTTAGAACAAAACAGACCGAAGTTCACAGAACAACGCCATTTATATCACACATGTATCTTGTTGATATTTGGTTGTGAATAAAAAAAAATATATTATACACTGTATATTTTATGTGAAACAGCCAGGGTGATGGTCAATCTATGTGTAATTTGACCTCAATAATGACCACAAATGTGGAGTCCTTCAAGTTTTTTATGATTATAAAAAATATGCATTGCATAATCATGCTAGCATAGAATTAACAATTACACTTTTACATTGTTATTCACATTTCTTTTTTTTGTTAGTTCATCTGAATATTTTTGGCTGATCCATCACAATTTTATTACAGAGTTAGCTAATTCCTGTTTTGGTCTAAATATGCTGTCTTGCATGGTTCTTTGTTTGCAGCATGGCTGATTTCCAGTATCATTTGCTTTGGCAGTTTACTTCCTTTATTTGTGGCTTTGGAGCCTTTCAGCACTCTGCTTGTCTTTCAGATTCGCGGCTGTACTTCTGTGGCTATTATTCAGTGCAGTCAATCAGGGATGATGGCATGGACAGACGGACACACTTAGTCGACACATCATATAAATTTTATGCCATTACTGTCGATCATAGATTCATGTATGTGCGTGGATATCTTACTGGCAGGTAACACTTGAAAATATTATTTTAAATAATGAACTATTGTGTTTGAATATGTTTCTCTGGATGGTAGATTTAACAGCTCCTTATCCAAAAATTAAATTTCAAACACAGTCAACATATGTTGCTTCCATGAGGTATGCGCCTGGGGAAGGGTCAGGAAATTATCATTAATCATACAATATAATAAGACTTTCTAGCATTTTCCTAGCTGGCATCTGATGTGCTGTGACATCAGACTTGACGTCAGCATAATTCATGTGATGTCAGATGATGTCAGTGTGATGGGAAATGATGTCAGTGTGATGTCAGTGTGATGTCAAATTCAGTCAGACTTCCCACCAATTGAGATGTTTATTATGTTGCTTTCCATGCCAATACTGAAAATATTGATATTATGGAAAAGTGCTGTACATGCATGATCATACCAACCTATTTGTCAAAAATATGACCTATTATATTGCAATAGTAATATGTATATAGTTATATACAATAGTTTTTGAGAAATGCAGAAAATGGTGTTTATGGCTGATTATGGAAAAGTTGATCGGACTTGGTCCTCTGAAAAAAACTTATAGCAGCCTATGACGAAGTACTTAATATTCATTCCGTCTGTCTGTCTTTCTTTGAATTCCTCTGAAATACTTGCAAGGTTTAGCCAAATAATTACAAAATCTGGGCTAATCACATGATATTTTAATCCTCTGATTATGTGATCTTCATGCTTTACAAAGCCTGTGATGTCATACACACTAAAAGTAAAAAAGAATCATTCAAATTTGAAATCTATATGACAATGATGATTGAACATTAATATAAAAAATAGTGAAATCAGGTATTTCAGTAGTTGATGCCTAAATTTCAATGAGAAAAGAACATTGAATAGTGAATACACATTATTAGGTGGCTATTATCACGTATTAACATGCCTTAAAATCTGTTGACAAAAAATGCTGTCAAAGACTTGCGAAACGACAACTCAATTAAATAAATGTGAAAGCATCAGGTAAATTCTGATTTGCTTTTGTCTTTCAAGAATAGATATATGAGGAATATTGATTATTATGGAAGTTCAACTGCATCAACATGTTTTCAGAAATCTGTTGTCATGAAATGCACCGGACTACTAGCATTTGCAATTTAATTAGGACATGCATTCAAATACATTTTATTTGTTCTTATAGTTCTGACCATACCATTTGGCGTCTGGCCAAAGATGCTCGGAACGCAACAGGTGATCAGCTGATGAGTCTTGTCACGTCATCACGTATAAGGGGAATTGTGTTTGTTGGTTATCCAGTTTCACAACCAGGTCAGTCAGAAATTAATTAAAATTTTCAATATATTTTTCAGATTTAAAACTTGTGACTTTGTTTTGCTTAAGATGTTAGATGTGGCTTGAGCTGTTTGCTGCTCAGAAGAATGGAATACGTAAATACTCGTATATACAGCAACTCACTTATTCATAATCTTAGCAGGATCATAATGATAGACGAGTTCTAAGAATATCTTTTGTTATGCGTATTTCAGATTTTAACAGACTTTAAGAGAATAGTATAAAACATGTATTTCTTAATTATATAAATAATACATTTTTATTTGACGTTGTTCTATAAGGTATGTTTTATAAATTTGCAACAAAGATAGACTAATACTCATAGATGAATAATGATTGCATTTTAATTGTATATTCAATGTCTTTTTACGGATGTAAAAGTAGACTCTCATCGCATTTGGATACCTGGAAGAAATAATAATGACTGTCTGGAAACATGTGACATTTAGGATGTTTATATGTCTGTTCATAATGATGCCCGCTACATTATCATTTGCTCAAAATATATTTGAATTTTGCAGCGACTACCATCCCTGCCACGACCACCACTCTTGCCACGACCACCATAGCTGCCACTCATGCCACAACCACCAATGCCCCTCCTTCCTCTGCTGCCACATCTGCCACATCCACAGATGCCCCATCTTCCTCTGCTGCCACATCTGCTGTCACATCTGCCACATCCACTGATGCCCCATCTTCCTCTGCTGCCACATCTGTTGTCACTCATGCCACATCCACCAATGCCCCTCCTTCCTCTGCTGCCACAGCTGCTGTCACTCATCCAGGTGTTGACGTAACACATGTGTGGACAGTGCTTCCCTCGGAGTCAGGCTCTTCCCACTCACAAGATATTCAAAAATGTAAGTAGTTCATTTGTACAGTGGTCTGTGTACCATACGATACCTGTCCATGACTTGCCTGATCTAACTCCCTTCCTCTTGCAACTCGTTACACATCAGTATGGCATCAGTCAGTCACTGCTAGGCCTAGTTTTTGGTAGATATCATTCTTTGTCATTGCTTAATACCACTGGCCAAATATTGAAAGTTAGAAAAGCAGGGGCCTGAATGCCAATGAATTATACAGATACTATATTAATTTTATATCCCAAAATGCAGAGAGGAATGTTTATTCTCAATGACAAGACACAAAATGCCAAGACTTTGTGTCCTTTCTTATAGACATGTGTATCCCTCAAAGAATGGCTTAGGTAATTGGGCAAATCTAAGAAGCTGAAGTGGAAAACTTTCTTGGCAAATCTAAGAAGCTAGAGTGGAAAAATTCATTATTCCCTCACAATGAAATTTATTCTATCAAGGTAGTTACTAATTCCTAAAAATTCATTTTTTTTTCTGGCGGCCCGCAGTAGTCCTAGTCCATTCCTGTCTCAGCCAGTCAGATACTCCAGATAGGCTCAGCTTGCCAGAATAGCCATAATTTACATATTATCCCATAACACACTGTACTACCACATTTCAAAAGTATTCACTTTGTCAACTATCATAATTCTTTTGGTCTTCTGATTTCAAACCTTGATGTTTCACTCCAGATCTGTTGCTGATTGCTCTGCTTGTTGTCTCGGTGCTTCTAGTTGCCCTCTCTCTGTGTTTCTGCTTCTTCTGCATTAAGAGGTCAGTTAATTGCATTTATTTTAAATTATTTATTAATTGTTCATCATCATGTTGTCTGTGTGTCTCTGTTTCAAGAGGTCAGTGAATTTCATATATTTTAGATTATTACAACTTGTACATCATTATGTTAGTAGCAGATTCAAAGTGGGTTTATGGTTTTAGCCTTCCCTCCCCCCCCCCCCGCTTGGATTTTAACACAAAAAAGTTAAAATGTGATGCTTTGGGTATTATTCATTCCAAACTCCCTTTTCTCTCTACTCAGCAATTTCCTGGATCCACTCCAGCATGTCAGTGTTGTACATGACAAATGCACAGCACTGTTTTTATGGTTAACATAAAGTCTCACATTTACCCTAGAATTTGACCAATAAAGTTGCATTACATGCAAAAATTTCAAATTTTCCGGAGTTTTCCGGGGTATGCTTCTTCCGCACAAGTCTCTGCCCCCTAGGGTTCAGCCCAGCCTATGGCCTTGAATGATGACAATAGCAATAAATGAACCTAATAGTAATAAGAAATTCTTAATTTTTTATGGATCGGGCTACAGAATGAAGTTATTTAAATAATTTCAGTGGAAAATGTAGAAAATGCCCCCAGGGTGAAAGAAACACGACGGAGAGCCAGCAGGAAGCTAACAGTACGTATGCACAAATGTAATTTATTTATAAACAATTAAACAAACATTAAGTTGTGTAAAAAAATTGATGAATTACCAGTATTAGACGTTCATTGTTTCAAATTAATGTCAAATCTAAAAAAAGCTATTTTTTTCTGTTTTATGATGCTTTCTCTTCCTTTTGATACTATCATGGTTGCCAAATCATTCCTTCAAGAATTATTCCATTTTCAATTTTTCATACTTTATTTGTTTGCCTTTCTTTCATGTATACAGTTAACTTCACGGACCGTCCAGGCCAGTCGAATACCGAAAGTGAGTGCACGCACGTAAAATTAGATAAACATGCTAACAGATGCTTAGTTAATTTTAAACCCATTATGAACTCATGCCTGGGACTAACATCGCTAATAAATACACTAACAGATGCTCATTTCGCTTTCAGCTTATTATGAACTCATGCCAGGGATAGACTTCCCTTATGCGGGAGTTCAACCAGTAAGCCAAAGAATTGTGCCTCCACCGAGGCCACACACTCGAAGCCTGAGTGGCCCAGGTACTACTTCGGAGGTTGATTTTCAGTACAGCTATGCTAGTGGCAGTGCAGCTGCACCACAGCAAGGCACTGTACCTGATCTTCCCCCCGAATTTGGTACATATCTTACTCCGCCCCGAGCTGACGTTTCAGAGTTTGAGGGTGGCCAATCAGAACCGGGGTCACAGCTCTACAGTTATGCCACTGCTTCTTCAAATCAACCAAGACATCTTGCTAAACCTAAGAGCAGTGCGGGATATTTAATGCTGGAAGGCCCTCTTGCATCACCAAGACCCAACCTACCCCCAGGATGCGGAACATATCTTACTCCACAAAAAGCTAATGTTTCACAACCAGAGAGTGGTCAAGCAGAGGCCGAGTCTCAAATCTACAGCTATGCCACTGCTTCTTCAAATCAACCAAGACAATTTAGTAAAAATAAGAGTAGTGCAGGGTATTTAAAGCTGGAAGGCCCTCTTGCATCATCAAGACCTAAGCTTCCTCCAGGGTGTGGAACATATCTTACTCCAGCCAAAGGTGATGCTTCACAACCAGAGAGTGGTCAAGCGGAAGAAGAGTCCAAAATCTACAGTTACGCCACTGCAACATCAAATCAACCTATACATCTTGCTAAACCTAAGAGCAGTGCAGGGTATATAATGATGGAAGGACCTCAAACACCTCAAAGATCTGACCTTCCACCAGAATTTGGAACGTATCTTACTCCGACCAAAGGTAATGCTTCACAACCAGAGAGTGGTCAAGCAGAGGCCGAGTCTCAAATCTACAGTTACGCCTCTGCTGGTTCAGGTCAACCAAGACGTCTTGCTAAACCTAAGAGCAGTGCAGGGTATATAATGATGGAAGGCCCTCAAACACCTCAAAGATCTGACCTTCCACCAGAATTTGGAACGTATCTTACTCCGACCAAAGGTAATGCTTCACAACCAGATAGTGGTCAAGCAGAGGCCGAGTCTCAAATCTACAGTTACGCCTCTGCTGGTTCAGGTCAACCAAGACATCTTGCTAAACCTAAGAGCAGTGCAGGGTATATAATGATGGAAGGCCCTCAAACACCTCAAAGATCTGACCTTCCACCAGAATTTGGAACGTATCTTACTCCGACCAAAGGTAATGCTTCACAACCAGAGAGTGGTCAAGCAGAGGCCGAGTCTCAAATCTACAGTTACGCCTCTGCTGGTTCAGGTCAACCAAGACATCTTGCTAAACCTAAGAGCAGTGCAGGGTATATAATGATGGAAGGCCCTCAAACACCTCAAAGATCTGACCTTCCACCAGAATTTGGAACGTATCTTACTCCGACCAAAGGTAATGCTTCACAACCAGATAGTGGTCAAGCAGAGGCCGAGTCTCAAATCTACAGTTACGCCTCTGCTGGTTCAGGTCAACCAAGACATCTTGCTAAACCTAAGAGCAGTGCAGGGTATATAATGATGGAAGGCCCTCAAACACCTCAAAGATCTGACCTTCCACCAGAATTTGGAACGTATCTTACTCCGACCAAAGGTAATACTTCACAACCAGAGAGTCATCAAGCAGCAGCAGAGTCTAAAATCTACAGTTACACCACTGCCACTTCAAGTCAACCAAGACATCTTGCTAAACCAGGGACCAGTGCAGACTATCGAGCTCTTCAAGACTCTCTGGCTAAACCTGAAAGTGACGTAGTACGTTTAACTGCTGTACGGAAAACCCAGCCAAGGTAAATTTACCAATTTTGCAAACTTCTTTCTTAGTTCCTCTCCTGTCCTAACTAATCTATGGTTAAATGTTGAGTGATTACATTGATAGTTATTGTTGTGTGATAACTTCGCTTTCTTGCTCTAAGAAATGAGCTAAATGAAGAAGTGCCTTTGTAAGTCAGTTATTAATTATTAAGTTTGCTTATTTCTGAATTTCTACTTGTAAATGTTAGTATTCTTACTTCCTTCACTTTTGATGAGGTTAAGTGTCCCTATTACAAATATGTTTATGCAAGATGAGGATGCTGTTTATTGTGTTTTGCAATCCTTTATGTCTTTTGTCTTTATAGCTGTCTATTTTGGATGAACCAATACTTCTAGAAAAGGTCAAAGGGCATCATTACTTTTCATGTATACTTCTATTTGCAGGTCAGCTGAAACTAAGATGTGATTACAAATAAGGAAACTGACATCAAGCACAAGACTTAATCCAGGCTTGGATGGAGTCGTTTTTGTGAGTTACAAGAATACTAAATTGTGGTGTTAGCTATTGATCTACATCGGATTTGGTTTTGGCATGAATTCTAACTGCTGTTTAGAGTGTGAAGCACATATATTTACATCAAAACTCCACTATGTCTAGTTTATCTAGTTTATCTATGAAAAAAAAAAATCACAAGCAAAGGAAATAATTGTGATACAGAGTCATCATGAAATTGTGAAAAATAGATTTTTTACTCAAAACTACAATGATTATGTAGACAGTTAAAGAGTGGAAATAGCACGTCCATGAAACTTAAATCAATTCATGGGTGTTTGGAATGTGTCACGTAACCTGCATATATAATATTAGGTTAGTTCTTGTACAGCGTTCATGCTTTTGTTATCAAAGAAGAATATTACTCAAAAATATAATTATATACTTTGCATATACTTTTTAACCAATTGTACATGATATCATATGAGATCAAATCTAGTCAATGGAATTTTGTACATTAAAACGTGGACTTCCTTTATGCTTCTCCACAGCATCACAGAATCAGGACACAAAGTTGATAATACAGTTTATATAAAAAGATCAACTTTCAGCATATATTCATGATTTTAAACAGTTTCAGTATCATTCATAAAAGTTCCATTACTGAAACAATTATCAAATAAGGAAATTACATTTTAGGAACTCATTTTGTGGCTATTTGACCAGTGATTGGAACAATTCTCAAATAAGGAAAGCAACATAATTTTATCTTCCAATTTAGTCTTTGTCAGATTTTTGTTTGTATATATCCTGTTGTTGATTACATCTAACATGCACATTTCATACTGTGTGGCTCGCCCAGGATCTGATGCCGGGACAATATGATGAAGTTAACAAAATGTCACAAAGAATTTTTTTTTATGAGAGTTTATTGTGAAGAGTCAAAAACGGTAAAAAAATTGTGACTCATGAAAGTTATGAAAACATTTTTCACATAAATTTGGAACTATTCACAAGAAACTATCACTTTTACGCTGAATATTTCTGAGAATTTCAAGGTCACTGAATCAGTGTATGATAAAGAAATTAGACAATTATCTGTTAGATAACATGTCATATGAAACATTTATTATACACAACTTTATAATTGATTTTTTTTTTAATTCACTGTAAAAAAAAACATTGACCATGTTGATTTTGAGTGCCTATCAAATGTAAACTGTTTTACATCCGATAGAAATAGCTTTGGGCGCTTTAAACAGCTGGGAAACTTGGAATCCTTGTTATTACTTGGAGCCATAGTATATTGTCTAAATCTATCAGGATTGATGTCAGTTAATATATTTTTGGGCCTAAGTTTCCGCAGCTACATCATATTTTTTTTACTAAGAACTAAATTTGTATCATAATAATATCTATATATTACGTATATATAGCATATTATTTATGGCAGTCCGACATTTTATGAAAAAAAGACACTTCCTGATTTTGACCAGGACACCCTCACTGTAGATAGACTTTTCATTCAAATAAATGATAAGAATTAGTTTTATTTATAGATATTCAAACAGGTGTCATACCATTCAAGTATATTAACTAAAAAGAAATCAATATTTTAATCAAGTTAATATGTAGTATGAGTAAATCCTGACGACTATTTATATTGATTTGGAATTCTATTATTTAACTGTATTTTATCAATCAAATTTTATGGTATTTTTAAAAATATTATGGCAGGTGCGCATGAATAAAATGAAATAAATAGATTATTTTTTATGGATTTGGGTTTTCCAAAAAGGATACACATAATGAAATTACTAGCATGTTAATTTGGTTTAAATTTTGGAAGCAGAAAAAGTTTAATCATGAAATAATAATTAATGTCATTTTTAAATTTTCTGCTGTGAATTGTAGATTTTATAGATTTGAAACACTTTCAGTATCAGTCATGACATGATGATAACATTTCAAAAATGACTGAAACAATTATCAAAGAAGGAAGTGAACGTCATTAGCAAACTGAGCACCATAGATCACAGATTGTAATAATTCTGATGATGTATACGCATCAATATTCGTCCTTTGAAGCACTTAATTGGTTTTTTACTCACAGAAAATAAAGTATAATGTAAAACTCATATGACTATCACTACTTGTAAGTGAGATATTATGGTTGTAAATTACAGGATATCTGGAAAAAATTGTTTACAAATTCAAAATATATAAATATAATTGAACATGTCAAGGTCATGGATCCCATTAAGTGTATTTTTGTAAATCTTTGTTATATATATATAATGATACTTAGTAATGTCTGTATGAAACCATTTTAATTTTATTTGAATCAATGGTATTTGATTTAGGTGATTGCCCACTTTAAATGTCATGAGCATGCTGCTTTGAATATGTGTGGATTTGCATTCAGTATTGAGCGTCTTACATTACATCATGAAATTATATTGATACAGTTGGAGACAGTATTTGAATGTCTATATTTATGATGTGCGTATGTAAATATAAATCTGTACATTGTAATTTTGTACATAATGTGTGTGTGTTTATTAAACATGTATGGGATATTGTGAGCGTAATTCCTGGTGTTGTCAAGGTAACCTCTCTTTTTTTTCTAGATTTAAAGACTTTTTCAAATGTTTGTAAACCAACTGTCACCTCAAACAGACCAGTAGCCATTTTAAATCCTGTTCAAATTATATGACTCAGATTAGAATAAATCTAATTAAGTGCTTTTGAAGATATTGAAATTGATAAGTTAAATTATTTATCAATTAATGAGAATATTTTCGGATTTGAACAGGGAAGTTTTAAACTTATATGTGGTTATGCTGTATATTGAAAATCAAATAGGTTTATATCAATTCAAATGACAAGTTTTAATTGAATAAAGGTTTATGTAATAAAATTAAATAGTTGTTGGAGGATGTCCTGATGATCAATATTAACAAAGATAGCGTTTTCCAAACGGGATACATAAGCGTATTAACTATGTATCAGTGTATGAATTATTCCAAATATGATATTATTTTTGGAAATTAAATTTTGCCGAATCAAATAATCTAATTTTGTGTTTCATATATTACTTCCTATTTAATCAATGTCGAATTAAGATTTATTTTATCTTCCAAGAAATGTCAACTGGTGGCAGAAAAGGCAATTCAACTCAACAATCCCCTGGTGGCTGAAAACGTAATTCTACTCAACAATCCCCTGGTGGCAGAAAATGAAATTTGACTCAACAATTAATTGTATCGTTCACCGTAACATTGATGAATTTGTCTTGAATGAATAAAATGTGTGTTTAACCGAAAATATTTGGTTTATGATTTTGTATAATAACAATAGGCCTACAATATGGTATTGCATGATATAATAGTAAATTAGTTTCACTGTTAGGAAAATTTATTGTGACAGACAATATACAAATTTATAATTTTCCATCTAATTTGGGAGATTGTTGATGATTTATATATATCAAAAAGAAATAAACGTAATATTCTGAATGGTGTATTGGCGATCCCAAATTACTGAAATATTTAAAAGCGCCAGAGAGCATTAGTGATGAATGATTGAAATAGTGCTAAAAAGGTCGGCTGTTGATGCCATGCCACCTGTAGGTCAATTTAGCTTCCATAGTCACATAGAAGCCTTTCAAGTGGTAATGGATTTTTTGCCCTGATTGACTGAGAAATCTTTCAGACTAATTCCTTAATAATATGACATTGCATATGTCTACTCTTGTCCACTAACATGCATCAGACTAATCTGTAGGACCCGGGTTCAAATTCAGGCCGTGCAATCCACTTCTGTTGAACGTTTCATCCTGCAAAAAGAAACCCTCATCACTGTCCCTGGCAGTCCTGTTAAAAAAGTAGTTAATGTATAAATACAGGACGTACAGCCAAATCACCCACCGACTCCACTAAATGCGGGCAGGACTTACCAAAGAACCATGGAAATGTGAAATTCCAACAGAGGGAGCACCTTACAATAAAAATCTTCAGTGGATCCCCCTTGTGATCATGTTTGTTGGTATTTTGCAGGAGACATGCAGCGGAACATTCACAAATGAATAATTTTGCATGGGTGCTGATTGTTTAATGCATTCAAAACCTCACTTAGAGGGGTGTTTTAACAGGATATACTGTGGTCTCTGTGTTATAAGACCTCCCCTTCTGAGGTCATGAAGCGGTCTCTCGTGGGGTGTGGTCTCTCATCAGGGTGTAAAATGCATAAAAATAATATTTAGTGTGGGAGGAAGGTGGTCACATAAGGCATATCGGTCTTACAACAAGGGGTCTTATGACGCAGATACCACTGTAAATAAATTCCTAAACTAGACGCATGGAAATTCAGCCTACCCCACCGAACAAAAAACCTCCACTTGATATGTTAGTAATCTCGGTGTCAACATTTAACTGACATGAATTTATACATTTTTGAGACCAAGAGAAAGAAAGATAAAACAGTGCATGAATATTGGCCTGATTTCCGGAACTAAGCAGTTGATGTCAGGATAGGTCAATCTGGTTTCCAAATTCATTTTGGGTTACCCTGTATCTCTCTTAATTAGATGTTCTGATGTATACAGATGTTATAATCTGAGACATACCTTAATTTAATGCTAAGTCATGAAGAGGGGGAAATACAATTTAATGTTCAATCATGCAAAAGGGAGTTGCTGGCAGTACGTATACTTTTCAGTACATATACTTTTCTGTATCCAGCATTCCATGTCTCCCCATTGAACTGTGGATATGGGACCTTGGGATGAAGTTTCCGGCAGCATCGTCTACTTTTTTTCATTTTGGACTTTGGAGTCCGTTGCATGTTCTATATCAAACCTCTCCGGTAGATGAGAAGCGCAAAAACAAAGAACGAAAACAGAAAAGCACCAAAATGCAAGGAAAGTTTGCACAATTCCTCAGATGGGGAAAATGAAAAGCCTCCAAAAATGTTGATGTAAAAAGAAAATTCTATAAAATAGATGAATCTGTGTCAGGAGGAAGGTACATGCAGTTCCTCAGTTTTTAAATCCTTGAATCTTTCAAGCAATACAATTTATAAATATTACATATACAGCATTAATCCCAGGTGACCCCAGTCATCAGTGCAGTTCCATGGTAGAAGCAGTGATTTTCCTTGTAGCTGTTTGTGGATTAGCGGTCCAAACAGTTTCAAAATTAACTTTAAACTTAGTCGTGAGATGTCACTGGCTTAAAAAATATTTTTACTGTGTCAGTTATGGTTAATCAATTGATTCAGTGCTTATCATATCCAGCAGCATAGGTGACAATAAAAAAAACTTATTAATGACTTAAGGTAGTATCAAATCAAATAAGAAGATGAGGAGACCGACAGAAAACTGTCAATGAAGTGGAAAAGCCAGTTTGCAAATTGAAAATAAGAAAATTAATTTTCCAGTGGATCGCCAATCTGCAAGGAGCTCTAAATACATAATTGGAAATGTCAATCATATAAATTAGTTATGACTGATTTGTAAATGAGCAACACAAACAATTGCTCGTCCTGACAAACTTTATTTGTTGTATTTTTTTATACATTGATATGTTCACCATTTGCCAGTAGAATGTATTTGTATCACACAGATAAAAAACAAAAATTACTCCCCGAAAATCAAAAATATATCAGAAATTTATTTTCTACAGCTAAAACATCAGCAAATTATGAGTTATATAAATTTGACAATTACAAATGAGCTATGTAAAACTGCTTTAAAAAAAATGGTTATATATTTCTATACATCTGTAGGAATGATTTCTTTACAATTTCTTAGAATACCCTCTATCGGCCTATGTGCATTAATGAGCTGTCTCTGAGAAAACCAGGCAGGATGGCTATGTAAGTGGAGGATGGTCCGAGCCGGATCTGGATAAAATTTTCACCATGTGCCCTTCAAATACATTAATGAAGCACGGTGAAGTCCATTTTTCCATAAATTCAAATTTTCCATAATTTTAACCCCTTTTAAAAAGGCATGTCAAAAATGACTGAAATTCTTTTGACATGGGCTTCAATTGGAAAACAGCCCAACTTCAGCTCAATAAAAACCCATTTGCCAGTGGGTGGCTAGAAAAGCTGTCGATTTGTGATGCTTATATACGACTTGAATGTCTGAAATCCACTTTCCGTTCGCTGGGCATTTTCCTTATGTGCCTGATATCAGCATTTTAAGATATTTAAGGGGGGCAGATTTTATAGGAAAATGCAAAAATACGAAAAATGCCATATCTCAGCTAAAAATGGTCTTACTTTAACAATTTTGGTGTCTAAATATATATTTTGGCCAATTCCGCACTCATCTGAGTGAATACTGTTATGATTAAAGGTCAAGGTCATTGTGAAATTTCAAGGTCAAATTCCTTTTTTTCCAATTTTTTGTCTGATTTTGCATTACATGCAATGTTTACAAGCACAAAAATCAAATTTAGACACAACTTGATGGTACAGGAGGATGGGGAATTTTCTAAGCTACATTTTGGTACTTCATACTGTTCAAAAACTTGCAAGTATGACCTCGATTTGGGAATTTTTGTATTTACGGAAGCTTATACATTTGAAAATAAGAGTCAACATATCTTGTGCTGTTGCGTGCTGATGAGAGGCTCACATTCTGAAACTGCCCTTGATTTGTTAATGTTTCTTTGACAATAATAAGACAACTCTGTGGGAAAAAATTTGCAATTTCAAGAAATATTGTGTTTTCGGCCGCCATTATTGAAAATTTGATTTTTTGGAATATCTTTGGAACTAAGGCTGACAATGGAAAAATTATTTCACCAATACCCACATTTTCAGGGTCAAGGACTCTCACGAAGCCATTTGTGACATCATAGGTCATGTGATTATACTCTAGTAGATGGTTTGAAAGGTTATAGGAATTCATGCTTTTTTGGAATATCTCTGGAACTGAGACATACTGGAAAAAATATTTCACCCATTGCCATATTTTCAGGGTCAAGACTATTCTAATACCATTTTAGACAACACATCTCAAGTAACAATACTAAGTGAAGCTGGGGAATCTGACCCAGTTTGAAATGACATCACAGCTTGTAGTTCATTTACATATATCGCAATGCTAGAATAGAGTCATCTCTGACATCTCAGTTCAACAGCACAAAAAAGAACTTGAGATTCCATGTAAGTATGACAAGGACTGTAACCGGAAAAAGCATGTATGCCTTGAAAAGATGCATGGCAACATTCAATTTATTTTGTTATGATGTGTATAAAACGTCCTCATACTTGGTACTTCTGAATATTTCATTCATTCAGATGAGTAAGTGCACAGAAATTTATATATACATTATGTACACCAGACGGACCCCAGACGGACCCCAGACGGACCCCAGACGGACCCCAGACGGACCCCAGGCTGACCCCAGACTGACCCCAGACTGACCCCAGACTGACCCCAGACTGACCCCAGACACGCTGTATGTTGAACTACTAATTTGTATCTTTACAGATGTCTGTATAAGTTCATTTTAAAGGTCTTCCAGACGTCTGGAATCAACCATTTTGTGGATACAACAGACAGTCAAAGTTTGATCAAGACTCAGACTCAGACTCAGATACAGTTTATTATGCCAATTGGATGTTACATAATTAGTACAAATTAATATATTACGTTAATAAGGCAAAGGAGACCCCTCCAAGGACATTAGTCCGCTATCGAGGGGCCACCTTGTTATTTTTTTTATTTTTATTTATTTATTTAAACTCCCTTTGCAGGGAAAAGGCATATAAATATTTTGAGAAGCATATATGTAAAGATAAAACAGAGTTGGAAAAATCACAGATAACAATAAAATCAAAGTCTGTATACATGTAAATGTTAGAACGCTTTTAAAAGTAAACTAGTAATAAAATGCTCATCAGAATATGGCTTAAGTGAATTGTCATTTAACAATAAGTAGCGAATGGAATCTGATACTCCATCATGACTAGAGGAGACTTTCACTGGAGGTTTGCCAATTAATTTGATGGGAGCATAGCCAGCTTGTAGTACACGGTCCAGCAGCGAGTTCCTTATTACATTCCCATGGACTAGATATTGTGCCAAGGCTCTGCTTTGCAATTCTCGAGCTGGTGATTGTATCCTGAATATCCTGTGGTAAAGGCTGCCCGTCATTCGTTTAATTAGATCAGACACAGAAGGGATTTCTAGTCCTTGTAAAAGGCTTGTGTGGCGAGATCTTTTGCTGAAGCCCATCGCTCTCTTAATTATTGAACCTTGTGTTGACTTCAGGTTTTTCATGTCCTTGTTAGTTAAGGCGATGCTGTCTAGCCCATATAGCATGGTTGGGGCGCCAATGCTATTCCAGAGGTATGCTTTCACATCCGCTGCAAGTCCTGGGTATGACATTCCGATGGAGGTGAGGCCTAGCATTCTTCGTCTTGATGTTGTGGCACGATTACTCACATGAGTGTGGTAAGAAAGATCTTCATTGAAGGTGACGCCAAGAATTTCAATATTTCTTTCCGTATTTAAGACGCAGTCCCCTAGCTTCCATGTAGGCCTAATTTGTAGCAGAGATTTTCCAACAACGAGACACTTTGATTTCTTTTGCCCAAACTTAAATCTGTACTGTTGTGCATATGAATGGCACAAGTCAATCAGTTTTTGTAGGCCTGGAACAGTTGAACAGAAAACTGTTACGTCATCAGCATAGGCCATTGAGTTGAGCAGGACATCATAAACACTAGCACCATAGGGGATGTTTTGCAGTTTCACCAAAAGTTCATCCAGGAAAATGTTGAATAGCGAGGGTGAGAGAACACTTCCCTGACGCATCCCTCGTTCCACTGGAATCGTAAAGCTGTGGTGACCATTCCATCGGACAGTCGTAGTGGATGACTTGTACCATCTGCTGATGAATATCCAGAACTGCCGTTGAACAACTGGAAACAGTTTATACAACAGAGCATCATGCCATATGCTGTCAAAGCATTTTTCTGCGTCCAGTGAGCAGATGTACAGGGGCGAGCTCTTTTCCATAAAGTAGGATGCAGTGTCATGCAGCAGAGATGTTGCAAAAGTTGTTCCTCGACCCTCCCTGAATCCGAACTGGCTGTCACAGATGTTAACCTTCGGCAACATAATCAGCTCTACAACCTTGGAGTGGATGGAGCTCAGGGTTATCGGTCGAAAGTTGCTCGAGACATTTGGATCACATGAAGGTTTTTTAAGGATGGGGATCACTATTCCGGTTTTTAATATTTGTTGAGAGTGCTGCACTGTAGACATCGGCCAGGATAGATGCTAGAGGTAGTGACATCCCATGAGTAAAATGTTCCACTGTTATTCCATCGCAGCCTGGTGCAACTCCATGGTTGAGACATTTAACCATTTCCATGATATCTTCTGGTTTAATCATAACATTGCTTCTGGGAGCAGTTTCATACTTCAGCATTTCTGGATCTACAAAGTTTTTAATAGATGCTTGTTAACAAGTAAGATCATTATTGTCTGACATGACCGTTTTATAAAACTCGGCCAGTTCATCTGCTGTCAACTGTGAGCGAGTTTTCACTTGCTGGTGTCGTTTCATTTTATTCCAGAATGACTTCATGTTGTTGCATCTGAAGTGCTGATTCATCATGGAAAGGTCCCTTGTTACAATGTTCTGCATATTGCGGCGCGCCACTCTTCAGAACTGTTTCTTGAGTCCTTTCCAGATCTCATATACGGTGCCTTGTCTTGGCCTGCCCATGGATATCCAGATTGACCACCAAAATCTCTTTTGATCCCTCAGTCTGCTCAGCTCAGGACACCAGAATGGTTTCGGCTTAAAGGCGCGTTTGGGGATAATGCCTGCTTCTTTGGCGGAGTCATGGATAGTGTTATTTAACAGGGCAAATTGTTCATCAATCAAACTCTGACAGTCCTTAGCCTCAGAATAGGTAGTTTCACAGATAAAAGTTAACTCTGAGAGCTTAGATCGCAGAACATTACAATATTTTGCATTTCTGTCGCGATTTGACCAGTTCGGCGGAACAAAATGATCACTAACATCTGGAGCTTGATTAATTTTTGAGGACATTGTGACATCAATACTGAATAAAACCCGAAGAGGTAAATGATCGCTGACATTATTAGCAGCCTCTGGTACTATGTCACATTTAGTTATCAAATCAAAATTACGATTCAAACAGACCACATGGTCAATCCAAGTATAATGTTCATTGGCATGACAGAAATAAGTGTACTCCACTGCTTGTTTAACACACAAATCTGCAGCTAAGAGTCCATTAGCGGTGAGAAAGTCAAATAAGATGTGGCTGAATTTGTTGAACAATGCCGGTTGAGAGTGCTGCACTGTAGACATCGGCCAGGATAGATGCTAGAGGTAGTGACATCCCATGAGTAAAATGTTCCACTGTTATTCCATCGCAGCCTGGTGCAACTCCATGGTTGAGACATTTAACCATTTCCATGATATCTTCTGGTTTAATCATAACATTGCTTCTGGGAGCAGTTTCATACTTCAGCATTTCTGCATCTACAAAGTTTTTAATGGATGCTTGTTCACAAGTAAGATCATTATTGTCTGACATGACCGTTTTATAAAACTCGGCCAGTTCATCTGCTGTCAACTGTGAGCGAGTTTTCACTTGCTGGTGTCGTTTCAATTTATTCCAGAATGACTTCATGTTGTTGCATCTGAAGTGCTGATTCATCATGGAAAGGTCCCTTGTTACAATGTTCTGCATATTGCGGCGCGCCACTCTTCAGAACTGTTTCTTGAGTCCTTTCCAGATCTCATATACGGTGCCTTGTCTTGGCCTGCCCATGGATATCCAGATTGACCACCAAAATCTCTTTTGATCCCTCAGTCTGCTCAGCTCAGGACACCAGAATGGTTTCGGCTTAAAGGCGCGTTTGGGGATAATGCCTGCTTCTTTGGCGGAGTCATGGATAGTGTTATTTAACAGGGCAAATTGTTCATCAATCAAACTCTGACAGTCTTTAGCCTCAGAATAGGTAGTTTCACAGATAAAAGTTAACTCTGAGAGCTTAGATCGCAGAACATTACAATATTTTGCATTTCTGTCGCGATTTGACCAGTTCGGCGGAACAAAATGATCACTAACATCTGGAGCTTGATTAATTTTTGAGGACATTGTAACATCAATACTGAATAAAACCCGAAGAGGCAAATGATCGCTGACATTATTAGCAGCCTCTGGTACTATGTCACATTTAGTTATCAAATCAAAATTACGATTCAAACAGACCACATGGTCAATCCAAGTATAATGTTCATTGGCATGACAGAAATAAGTGTACTCCACTGCTTGTTTAAAACACAAATCTGCAGCTAAGAGTCCATTAGCAGTGAGAAAGTCAAATAAGATGTGGCTGAATTTGTTGAACCCTCGAGATCTGTACCAGCATTTACTCAATTTTTTCGAAGTGGGCAGTTGCGTGTTAAATCACCAAGAAATACAATTGGCTCACAGGCCGCATATTTATCAACAATAGATTGCAGCACATCAATGCATTCAACATATTCAGACATTTGCTTACTAGAGTTATTGAAAAAAGGCAGGTATACACAAGTAATGACATGTATTAGATCACCATTAGTATTATACAGTCCCACACATAAAATACGATTATTAGAAGTGTCTATTTCACGAGCAGAGAAGGCATCATTGTCCTTAACAATCACACTAACACCTCCGTATGGTCTCCCTGTGTAGTCTGGTTCAGCATCTTCCATTCCAGATTTGCTAAAGACTTTAAAATCAATACCCATTCCTTGTGGGTGTTCATCTATAGATTTTTGTATACAGTTAAGCTCGTGGGGCCGAAGCCAAGTTTCACTTAAGCACAAGATGTCACAATTTAAAAACCTTTCAACAACATAGTCATGAGATTGTTTATATCTATGACAGTTAGAATGTTCACATGATATCATAATTTTCTCAGTAGAAATATTGGTCTGAGAGGTAGTTGTTCCTGGGACTCTCCCGTCTTTGGAGGGATGGCCACTCCTCGTCGTAGTATGGGTCACGTCTGTTGTATTGCCACGAGTACCGGCTGTCATCACAGATGGAGTATTCATTCTCGGGATACGAGTTGTATCTGTTGTGGCGTTGGCGGTGCCTCCCTTCATCAAGACAGGTCTCTCGTTGCCCATAGTTCTGATTGGGACCACGTTTGTTCACCTGCTGTCTTCTTGGCTTGTTAGCAGTTGGGCGTTTAGGACCATACTGCTGATTACGATTTTTCTTGTAGAATGGTCTGACCTTCACACCTGAGGGTAGGATGACACCTGGTTCAGCCTTCAGAACTTTATGGTAGTCATTTCCTTTGACACTTACACAAAAAGACTTCGCCTCATGGTTTTTTCCCAATTCCCGAATGCCAGACTCTGGAATTTGGACACCTTTTAGGGCTAAATGTTTTATGACATCTTTAGCACTGTTTTTCAGGTCAACGTTGCCCAAGTATATGTCACTTGCCGACTCCACATTCACATTTGGGTCTTGGCCAGTCTTGGTAGAAGCAAGTAGGGGTCTTCCTGAGTCCATGGGGCCTGCAAGAAGTTCCCTTCAGACCCTTCACCAGTGGATGTCATCCACTTGTTGACGCTTGTTTTGCTGGATGTTTTCTTCTGCTTCTTGTGTCTCTTCTTTCGGACTTGATTTGTTGGATTATTATATAACTAGATTTACCCATGATTTGGAGCAGGACTATAATGGGGAATAATTAACCCCCCCCCTCTACCTGCATGGGCATGTGGCCCCATGTTGCATGCTGACCATTTGAAATAGCATGTGAGTAATAATTGTAATATAAGTAAAGATTGGGAGTAGAGGAATTGAAGTTACAAATGCACTGCCATATGTATTGGTGTAAGGTACAGTCAAGTGTACTTACACGTGAGCTTGTAATTGAGGGCATGGCTCGTTTTTGGTGGGAAGGCAGACGGTGGCGCCAGTCCTAAACGTGAGCAATAGCGGAACTACGATGGAGATGCATGCGCCCCTGGTGGGGAAAAAGAGTAGAGGCAGAAAACGTAAATAAGGGAGCTGTTTCACTGTTATTTGCTGTTATCAGAAGGGCAGGATAGATCTATAAGGATAGGTGTACAGTTTAGGTGAGTGGCATTGCTCGGGGAGGAGTTTTTAGCTGTTGTAGGTGTGAGCATGTCACCCATGATTTTTGCATCTTATACCCGGCAGGGATAAAACTACTTATCATTAATTTTGATCTTATACTACTAGTTGAATGGACACACAGAATTATTCTATCCTATTGGGAGTCAGAGTTGATTTTGACTCCCTGGTCCCTGACTGACATAAAGCTATGACTCCTGGCTATTGTTGCTGAATTTTGTTTTCAATCCTGAGTCTGACTCATGGCTCTTCACAATACTTCCAACTCTGACTCCCAATAGGCGTATCGGAGAGGGGGCAGGGGGGGCGATTGCCCCCCCAAAAGTAGGGGAAACAATAAGATTATTAATACAAGTGTACCGAATTGTCATTTTATTTTGATATTTAAATTATCTCAAAGTAAATGCAGGTATCACCACAGTTGCCATTTTTGGCAAACAGCCAAGTGAGCTACCTTCCTATCCATCTGTCTGTCTATCTGTCTACCTGTCTTAAGATTCAGATTCAGATACAATTCATTTCCAATATGTGTTCTCATCAATGCGTTACAGATTCGTATCAGTCACCTGCAGCTGTATAATAGAATTAATAATTATATTGTCACTCTCAGTGTCACCCAACTGCTGTTAACTTTCTTACATTCATAATCACTTCTTCATCACCTCTGCGACATCTAGGTGAATGACACTTGTATAATCGCTTGTATGAGCAAACCATTGTTGACACACAAAGGAAAAAAAGCTCTAATAGAGCTTTTTTTCCTCGGTGATTATAAACTGTAATCTCTGTAATCTCCAAAATGAATTTTGCCGCCAAAAATAGTTTATGGCAGTTTTTAAGCTGTTATTTCTGTTTCATGCAGTTGAACATGGATTAATTTTGCATTGAGAAAGCCTGGTTCCAATGCAAAACAATGTGTAACTGTCAGAAACACGAATGAGAGGGGAGAAGCCTCAGTATCTCAACACCTGTGGTAAACTGAGATTGAGACTGAGATTAAGCAATTTACTGTTTGTCGACTATGGTTTTGTTATCCAAGTGATACAAGTTTCAGTCACCTTGGTGTTTCAGAAGCGCCTACACGGTGATTATGAATGTATGAAAGTTATAATCACAGCACTCAGGAGGGATTTTTCCCAAAAGGACTAAACATTTTAGGGAGGGTCCCTTAGGAGGTACCAAGTTAAGGGAATCATTGGCTTAGTACCTCTTAAGGGACCCTCCCAAAAATGTTTAGTCCTTTCGGGAAAAATCCCCGGGGGACGCCAAGACAGGGACTATGGCTACAGAATGATGATTGTGATGAATTTATTCCATGGCCACAATTCATCCTGCAGTCCCCAACCTCCTATGCCTGTGAAGATAGAGAGTAGATCGAGAGATAGACAGATAGATAGACAGACAAATACTTGACTTTAAGAAGACATATATATATATATATATCTATGTATCCAGCCCCCAAAATGAAAAATAACGAAATAAAATGACAATTAGGTACACACATATTTCAAAAGGTACACACTTGTAACACAATGCAATAATGAATTACTGCAGTTCCAAGTTCAGAAAAGGTTAGGGAACACAGAATTTGGTTAGTGAACCGGCAATAGTAGACTTGGAGATTACACATGTGACGGAGCAGGTCTCTGTGTCTCTGTCTCAACATTTAATATATGACAATTTGACATGTTTTTCAGTCTTCACATTGTATAATAACTGCATTTTATTCTTACACTGAGACTGAGATTTTACACTTCGTCTATCTCAAGGAAGACTCAGTCAAATCAATTTGACTGAATTTTGAAATATGTCTGAAAAGTAATCTCGAGGATTTCTAGCACCAAATGGCAATAGAAATAAGCCCAATGGTTCCATTTATTACCATACACTACTCCTTCAAACTCTTGGTATTTTGGGACATTTTCCCTCTGTTTTATAGCAATTTTCCATGAAAAACTGACATCTTTCATGGCTCATCTGACTCAGCCCAACTGATTTGACCTAGTGTTCCGTGATACAATGAAAGAGGACAATCAGTCATGTCAACATATAAATTGATTTAACCTTTTATGCTTATGCATCACTCAAAAAATGGAAAGGTTAGTCTTTAGTAAAACTAGGTTTCAGTGGTTTGACTGAGTCTTCCATAACAGAATCTGAGTTGCACAATGGGAACTTTTGAGGTAAAAAACAGTTAAACCTGCTTTGACTGAGTCTTCCATTGACTTTTTCCATCCAAAAAGTTGTTTGTTGTGCAAGCTAAAAAGGTCAAAGTGGTTTGACTGAAGCCGACTCTATGAATCTGCACAAGTCTAGTGGAAGACTCAGTCAAAGCTATGTTTTGGCTGGTTCATCCTCCATTTTCTAGTGGAAGACTCAGTCTAAGCTATGTTATGACTGAGTCTTCCACTAGAAAATGGAGGATGACTCAGCCAAAACATAGCTTTGACTGAGTCTTCCACTAGATTAATGGCAGATTCACAGAGTCGGCTTCAGTCAAACCACTTTGACCTAGTATGGAAATTAAAATAATGAAGCCACTGCCTTGCAGCTTCCTGGAATAATCAGTCAAAATTACTTTATTAAATAAATTCTCCATTTTTTAAACATCATTTATGTTTCTGCACGATCACAACACCAAGCTGAACACAATGATATAACTCTCAATACAATCAGCTACGGGAAACAGAAGTTATCTGCTGATTTGTTTAGTTTTCAGAATTTCAGGTCTGCTGAAAATTGCAAAATTTGCTATATCTGAGTCTTCCATGAGATAGACGACTTCTGTTTGGGCCAAACTGAAACTATGTTTCAGAGGTGATTACTATTTAATAATCACCCTCAAAAAGTAAAACCTGTTGATGCGCATTTCAAATACTTTAGTGGGTCCCTTGTGTCAGTGTCTATGCTGGACAAGTAAAATGTGCCACTCATTGGGTACGTGTGTAACAACACGTGGAGGGCTGCACAATACATTTATAAAGTAAACCTGCCAGATAGCTTGTGTTGCAGGTACATACTGTAGGTATGTTGTAGGTATTTTCTAGGATTTTAGTAATAAAGTATTTAACACTAGAGCTCCCGTCTGTTACATAAAGATAGAGGGCAGAGTGGTCAAGTCCAGCAGGTGGCATCTCAGCCACAGGATTTTGGCATTGCCTTTGAGAACTCTGAACAGCAAGGTTGGGTTCAACCAGCTGTGACAGACTGGACTGTGACTGATACCTATATGACATGTTGGGTAAGTGTTCAAGTCTTTCTATGGGAACTTTCACTTAGGTTTACATTGATATTTATTTAGAATCATCATTATCATTGATTAGCTATTATCAGTTATTTGTATTATTTCTCAGATGCAGTTTGCTGGGGCAACTAAGCACATATTTAGTTTGGTTAATTCATGTGGTGCCTTGAGACCCCGGACTGGGTAATGCTACTGTTATATTTCATTATATTAATTCATCTGTTAATAATCATATTTCATGATATTTATGGGTTATACATTTGAGGTTTATTATGAATATTATTTACTGGATATTTATATATGTTATGTTGTTTGCAGGGTTTCTGAGCTCGTTGAGCTGCCTGTATGAATAAATGGTTAAACGTTACATCACTCTTTGCGTCATCATTTCGAGTCTGCAACACTTGAACTGAGAAAACCATGCATTGGCTCCGTTTAATATTCTTTATATTTATACAATAATTTTAAATAATCTATGTTGAAACATTCTGAAGTGCTCGAATTTAATTTGATTGTTTTTCACGAGGTTGGTTGGGGCAGAGAGATCATGGATTAAATAGTTAATTCTATTGCAAATCATCACAGTTGTTAGAAATCTAACTGTCGATAGTGTTTGCTTGTTTAACACTGTTTTCCCAATTTATCAGTAATCCCCTTAGTAGCCATAGTCGCCATTTGGAGAGATTACAACTCATAATCACCGAGGAAAAAAAGCTCTATACTACTAGGTCCACAACTCCTCACTGAACCACCAAATTGGGTAAAAGTGACAGGATATTTGCTTCATGGCACACATATCATGTATGTAAAGGATATCTGAAAAGTGCTATTTCTTGTAGCAATATTTTGAAAAAGTATATATATGTAGTTGCAAAATAATTTGGAATATAGTGTACACTGTTTGTATCAACATGGAATGATTTAAAAGACAAAAATACTATTATCATGATTGTCATTGATTCATGTATACTACAGTAAACTCACACTTACTCAGGGAAGAATTGTTCTGTTTACCTGAAGTTTATGATGAAAAAGCTACAAAACAGGTAAAACATGATGGAAGATATCTCCAAGACAGGTTTGATCATCTTCAATGAATGGAAATCTGGGACAAACCTCATTAAAAAGAAAGGTCCAAAAAGACTACAAATGTAATTCTACATTGTTTAGTCTCTCACCTATATCTATTGTTTTCAGAATGAGAGAAGCTGAAGATATACTTAAAAAATATGATGAACGTAACTGATGCCCCAGACCCAGAAGATGTGGCGCAGGATACAAGAATCGTGATGGCTGTTCGTGGAACTATCGCAATTGCTGGAATCATTAGCAACATTATGATCCTAACAGCTCTATACAGAAACCGCCACGACTGGAAAGAAAGTTTTTCGTTTATCCTAAATATCTCTGTATATGATCTTCTTATCTGTTTGATTGTTATACCTCTGACTTTCACAAAGAACATTCCAATCACTTCAACGGCACTCGGATTATTGTGTCGTTTTCGGGCCGTAAGCTCCGTATTTCTGAATTATTGTGAAACAGCAGGAGTACTGTTGGCAGCCCTGGACAGATTCATCTTTGTAATGTATCCTCTACGATACTACAACATTGTCACAACCCGGTTTTGTAGAGTCAGTATTCTGTCAAGTGTCGTCACGTGCCTCATTTACGTCATCACTCAAAATAGCACCTTCACGGTCGTGTATGGTGTAGAGTGCAGGCCCCTTGGCTGGTTCGGAAAGACTGCATACATGGTGGGATTTATAGTAATACTTATCATAGCACTTTGTGCTTTTATATTGCACGCTATGGTTACTTTTACTGCATGTATTCAGCAGTATAAGATGGCAAAATCCAACAAGATTCACGCGAAAGTGTCAAGGTCAGAAACTCGTAAAACGAATGATGCTGGTCAACCGATAAACCCTGCTTCTAAAAATACTCCATCAGCAAAACGTAAGGATGATGCTTGTGTTATTGCTCTTGATATCTGCACCCCATCAGGCTCACAAGACTACTACGCAGAGGCTTGTAAATCGAACAATCCCATAGGTGGCGTTTCTGAAACAAATGTTGATTACACTGGTGAGAAATTCGAGCATGAAATCAAGGGGAAGTCAACTGTAAATTGTAAATTTGACATAGAAGAATGCGGCAGATCGACCTCGGAATCAGTTGCTAGTACTTATGAACATAAACAAACCGAAAATTCGATTAACAGGAAAGATGAGATACAACATGATATTCAAGATGCTGAAATGGTGAATCCCAAACATTCAGTTCAGCAAATTCCT
The DNA here is from genome assembly GCA_026936325.1 of Platynereis dumerilii. NCBI lineage: Eukaryota > Metazoa > Annelida > Polychaeta > Phyllodocida > Nereididae > Platynereis > Platynereis dumerilii. The sequence continues at coordinate 2,289,697 of JAPTHN010000032.1, forward strand.
GCGACATCACATCTGGCATCAAACAAATGGTCAGTTCAGTTCAAAATCACACGCATGTTTCTCCTGGCCATTGCCCTATATCTCCTTTCTTATTTTCCAACAACAATCTACAAAATGATCACTTGGTTCAATCCTGGCCTTTTTAACCAGACAGTGGCCTCAGTGTTCGGCTCTGTGTGGTATATGAACTGTTTTGGTAATCCAGTTTTGTATTTTGTGTCTTTCGCAGATTTTCGAAATGCAATCTTTCAGTAATGACACATTGTTCCCCTGATCTTTGTTGGTACCGTAAAACGGGGTTACTCTGGCTGTTCTGTGCTACTTTGGCCATCAGATGAGAAAAAGATTCAGTGTCATGTGTCTATAACCAATATCTATACCAGGAAATGTATTTTTCGATCTGTTTGAGTTACTTGTCTACAATAATTTTTTTCCATATTATGATTCCAACGCTGCTTTTGGAGGCCATTATTGAATGAAGCAGACTTGCAAAAAGTGTGATTTTGCTGGGAAGTGTCTACTTTCTTCTTGGTGGGTCAAGGGCAAACTTATGTGGTAAAAATTGCGGACGATCTTTAAAGATAATATATGACAGTTTCAAACTGCACAGGATTTGCTTATATGTTTTGAAATTTAGTGAGACTATGGCTATATATATATATGGCCAATGTTACCCAGAATCTCCTCCAAGTTAGTGTTGGGGTTACTTTGGCGACAACCAGAAATGGCAATTGGGAAGACTTAGAACAATTTGCAGTTAATAGCAGTCAAGGAGGTATAAACCTTGATTTGACAAACAGGTGTATGACTTTGAAAATTATGTTGACTGCCACAGATGCTAGAAAATATGATAGAATGGTCCAATGCAATTTGTGTCATTTAACAAGCATAACACTGCAATGATGTACTGACCACAAAGGAAGCTGCGCTGCATCGTAGTCATATGATGTCATTCAAAATAGCATCAGACAAGGCTATCCCTTCTTGGATTATTTTTTATTAGTGTTTGTCAACAGAGGTGCTGGAAGGAAACAAGGGCGGCAGGGGCAGTCGGGCGAGAAAGGGCAAATCTAATTTCCCGACAAAATTTAATGTGGTGGCATAACAATTTTGAATAATACATGTTTGTCTAAATTCACTGTAGATTAAGGAAATACAATGTTTTTTCTCTGAGATTAAAAGGCAACCTTGCCCCCGCCCCTCCTGGCCAAGGGCAGGACAGGCAATTGCCCACCCTGTCACCCCTGTTCCGGCACCCTTGTTTGTCAACATAATGTTTGTCAACATTGGTGAATTAGGCAAAAAGTTGAAAATAAAAATAGAAATGTAAAATGTCACTTAATTGATGAAAAGGTTTTTAAATGTCACATTTTATGACTGTTAGCATATCTTACTTTCTTGTAGCCTAAATACTTGGGTAGGTTCATACTATGTTAATCTCAGGAGGCAGTAGTACGCAGAATGTGGTATACTTATCAATGCATAATTTTTGTTCTGAAATCTGCGAATAAGAAAAAACTCATTCCAGATTACAAAAGTACTTTCCTCGGCTTGTTGGGTTCCAAAGTTACATAACTTATGAAATTCTACTGTCATACATGGTATTACGTGCTCAAAATCTTAGGCGGCCAAAGTTACCCCAACTCCGGGTTACATTGGCCGACCTTTTAAATATGTAATAAACCATGAAACCATCATTGGTTTGCAGAACGGCCAAAGTAACCCCGTTTTACGGTATCACATGTTAGTCTTTTTACATTGGTTTGTGAAAGCAATGGTCATTTTTCTTCTGCATCTGCATTGGAGGCCATTTGAGCAGTGACGTTATCAGGGTATCTGTGATAGTGATTGGTCTGATCCTAAACCTATGACACTCAGTTTTGAGTTTGACATCACCGTTAATGCCGAAGGAATTTAAAATGACCTGGCGATGTTATTTTTTGTGTACAACCACAACAAACATTTGTCGTCTAAGCCGAGTCTCTGTTTTGATGTTTCCGAAACAAGGTATGTTTTCATTGGTTACCACAAGTCATCTATCTTAATTTCAAATCACTTTCAAAAGTTGTTGTTAGCTTTTACTAATTGACGTCCGTCTGTACACATATTTTTTAACTCACCTGTGTATAATTATATATAATCAATGTGTCAATGAATTTAGTCAGCTTCTTGAAATCTGTGTTTGTAAAATATGAAGTGATGCAACTTAATCTGTGACATTGCAGTCTCTGAAAGAAGTTAGGTACAAACTGGGAAAACGTACTGCAATGAAAAGGATAACAACACCAGATGCCTAAGGAAATTTTGAATATTGTCTCAAATGTCCTTTTCTCCGTCACAGGGTCCAGAATGTTAGAGATTTTTGTTATAAGTATAATATAGAAGATGTTTCATCATTTAATTTCAATGAAAAGGCTTGGTTAGCACGGAATATTACTGTTGTTGGTCACACGGTCAAGGAGTTAATTCTTGTGAGAGATGGTGTTTTAGACGGTGCGTTGACTTATGATGAGAGTAAGGAATTGTTATGCACATTATGTACAGAAAGATGTGTTACCTACTTTTTTGAGAGATTGAAAAAACATGACAGTGTCAGCCACAGCAGGAAACAACTGCAATGGTTACCAATCACAGCAAGAATTCAATTCAGACTCAGACTCAGACTCATTTATTTTTTGCTCGGAATGTATACATTATAAAAATACAATTTTCAAAAAATTCAATAACCTAGGAGCAAAAGGACCCCTCGAAGGCAAAAATTTTGCCGCTGCTGAGGAGCCCCATTGTTAACAAAGATCAATTCAAAGTGATGACGACTACATGGAACGCATTCAACAATCAGGCGCCTCAATACATCCAAAATCTTCTTCGAGTCAAATCACAACAGAAACATAACCTGAGAAGCAACCACAAGCTGCTGTTAGCAGAACCTGCTCCATGCAACAAAAATAAGTTCGAGGATCGGGCATTTTCCTATGCAGCATCAAAACTCTGGAACAGTTTGCCTGAAGAAGTTAGAACAACAAAAATCTTGGAAAGCTTCAAGAAGAATCTAAAAACCCATCTGTTTCAGAATTCCTATAAGTGATTTGATCTGAAAAAGTGCTGATGAGCAGTTTACTGAAATTAGCGCTATATAAATCCATATTATTATTTTTATTATTATTATATTACTTGGTGCCAACTTAAAGCTTAAAATATTTCTTTATTTTATATGTTCTTTAAAAAAAAACTGTATTATTTGTCTTTTTGTTTCTTGATTTGTAAATATTCAGTATGCCAGTTCATGTGTGAATAAAGATATTGAAATTGAAATTGAATAGACTGATCGCCCGACCATGATATAATTGGAATAACAGTGATAATGTTTATAGTTGTGACCTGCAGCTCCTGGTGGTGTTGGATTATAGGGATTTCCATCACGTATTTTTGCATTAGATAGGATTAATAGGGATTTCTATCACGTATTTTTGCATAAGATAGGATTATTTTTGCATTAGATAGGATTATTAGATAGGATTATTAGATAGGATTATTAGATAGGATTATTAGATAGGATTATTTTTGCATTAGATAGGATTATTTGCATTAGATAGGATTATTTGCATTAGATAGGATTATTTTTGCATTAGATAGGATTATTAGATAGGATTATTAGATAGGATTATTAGACAGGATTATTAGATAGGATTATTAGATAGGATTATTTTTGCATTAGATAGGATTATTTGCATTAGATAGGATTATTTGCATTAGATAGGATTATTTGCATTAGATAGGATTATTTGCATTAGATAGGATTATTTTTGCATTAGATAGGATTATATGGATTTCCATCATGTATTTTTGTATTAGATAGGATTAATTGGAATTGGTGGGACACTGTACAGAGACTAGGGATGTACGGATATTCGGCAAGGTATCCCGTATCTGGCCAGATATTGGAATTTTCAGGATAACTGGTATCTGGTAGAATTAGGGTGCTCGAACCGGATAACTGGGATGCCAAAAAATAGGCTAAGAGTTGGAAAATACTCCGTTAAAAGATAAAAGAATGTCACAAGAACAGTCAAAAACATGACATAACCATCTTCAAAATTTTAATTCAGTTACAGAACATAACAAAAAACACTCATCAGAGGAGTCCAACTGCTGGACAGATATCTCATCTTTCACATCTCTTCAGTGATTTTTTGAAAAAAAGGAAGAACATGAGTTACATTTAAATCATCTCCTTAGTGCCAATTCTTACTCTATTCACCTATATTTTGCAATTTGTCCTTTGCTGCTGACTCCATTCCTTCGGCTTTTCACTTCCGTTTTTGTCTGCTTTGTTGTGATCCACGAGGATCCAGCTCTTACCGCCGACTCATATATTTTGTAAATATTATATCTTCCTTTCTTTCTATAATCTGTATTATTCTATTGTCTAACTAAGTATTTATTTTTTCTTTTTATTGTATTTATTTATCTTTACGTTTTGCTTGAATTAACATTCTTTCCTAGTGCACCATAATGACAGACTCTTAAACTTATTGCCTGTGCTTATAATTATTCGTATTCGTACTTGTATTTGAATTTGGTTAAATTGTTGACTTTGATAATTTTCATTTTGGTAAACATATAGTTTTGTAATCATCTGCCTACCATTTTTACAACTTGTGCAATAATGTTCAACAGATGATCAGCTAATGTACTTTATAAATATAAATCATCAATAAACTTGAACTTGAACTTGAACTCTATCTGCCTTCGTGACCCTTCCCATTCTCTGCTCCGTCCAATTAACACTCATAATTCAAGGTGTCAACTATAGCATCTATTTACTTCATTCCAATCAACTTTGCTAATTGCTGTCAAGAACACGCTTCTCATTGACCATCTGCATTGCTCTTCAACGTTTCAAGTGCAATTCAATTTCACACTGCCATACCTGTCATCTCATCATGGACAGTACACAAGTTTGTATTCCATGACAATTGTATACTTTAAGTCTCACTTCATTTATTCATAGACCCATATATAGACCCATATATAGACCCATATATAGACAGATAGACAGATAGACAGATAGACAGATTCCGATTCGATTCCCTAATAAATCCAACTAGTCTTTCTGAATAATGCGGCGGTAAATGGGCCACAGTCCTTACATCCAATTTAATAAACCAGATGGAATACACATATAATTCAGGGCATGATTATTTTGACAGTATATTCACTTCAAATTTGACAATTAAATCTGCCAAAATTGTCTAGTTACCTAAAATTGGTTTATAAATCGTGATCTGCCGTGCTGAGCTGACGTATGGTGCATTCTAATAATTTGTATGGGATCAGTATCAAATCGAATTCAATGACCAACAACGAAACACTGTCAAAAACAACAGAAACCATGCAAATAGCTTTTCCATTCATAAACACCAATTCATTTACTACTGAATCAGAAATTAGTTTCACATGAGTGGTATCAACCACACGTCATGTACAAGGCATCCTTCCCACGCAAGCCCCGCTAAAATGGACAGGGCTTTCTGCTATTTCCAACCTCTTCTGTGATTGGCTGCTTATTTAGGTCATAAGCATTTTGCAGGCAGATTTAGTCCGATTATGGACACTTAGAGGATTACTGGCAACTAAGAAAAACAGTGTAAAACAAGCAAACTTTCAAACAGTTTCATTTCAGAACTGTGAAAATACATAATTCAATGGAATTTCGGAATTGTGATAGCACCTTTCAACAATACACAATTTCTCCTTTTGTAACTGGGTGAAAAAGAAGCAACAATTTCAAACTGTGATTGTAGCAATCCCTGATTGGCTGAGCCAAAACCTGTTCAGTTAATTAAGTATTCATGAATTAGCAAAGGTTATGGGCCATTTTGTCATGGTATGACTTGGGATGATGGCAAGCATGCATATGCAGGTAGCAGAAATGCGTGAATAAGTCAACTGTTTTAGGTATGTTGCAATCTGCTGCAATGACCCAGAAAAAGTTCTTCCTGCAAATTGCTGACAGAATCTGTGTGTTTGAAAACGTCCCTCAAATTTTACCAACTCACGACCATAGAAATACATAGAACGGACATGAGGCTGTATGATGCCACCTCAAGATGAGGTCACCAAATCCGCCATATTGGAACTGCCCTGAGACATGATGTCACAATAGAATAATTATGATGTGACGTCATGCCATTGTTATAAGTGACATCACAGTTATTGGTGACGTCACAGTCCATTGTGCCAGTATTCAGGGCAGTTCCAAGATGGTGGATTTGGTTGCTTCATCTGCCAGAGCCTCATGTCCCTTCTATGTATTTCTATGCTCACGACACTGGACCTCTATTGTCTAAGTTTTTTTTCTTCTTTTTATTGTATTTATTTATCTTTACGTTTTGCTTGAATTAACATTCTTTCCTAGTGCACCATAATGACAGACTCTTAAACTTATTGCCTGTGCCTATAATTATTCGTATTCGTATTTGTATTTGAATTTGGTTAAATTGTTGACTTTGATAATTTTCATTTTGGTAAACATATAGTTTTGTAATTATCTGCCTACCATTTTTACAACTCGTGCAATAATGTTCAACAGATGATCAGCTAATGTACTTTATAAATATAAATCATCAATAAACTTGAACTTGAACTTGAACTCTATCTGCCTTCGTGACCCTTCCCATTCTCTGCTCCGTCCAATTAACACTCATAATTCAAGGTGTCAACTATAGCATCTATTTACTTCATTCCAATCAACTTTGCTAATTGCTGTCAAGAACACGCTTCTCATTGACCATCTGCATTGCTCTTCAACGTTTCAAGTGCAATTCAATTTCACACCGCCATACCTGTCATCTCATCATGGACAGTACACAAGTTTGTATTCCATGACAATTGTATACTTTAAGCCTCACTTCATTTATTCATAGACCCATATATAGACCCATATATAGACAGATAGATAGATAGACAGATTCCGATTCGATTCCCTAATAAATCCAAATAGTCTTTCTGAATAATGCGGCGGTAAATGGGCCACAGTCCTTACATCCAATTTAATAAACCAGATGGAATACACATATAATTCAGAGCATGATTATTTTAACGGTATTTTCACTTCAAATTTGACAATTAAATCAGCCAAAATTGTCTAGTTACCTAAAATTGGTTTATAAATCGTGATCTGCCGTGCTGAGCTGACGTATGGTGCATTCTAATAATTTGTATGGGATCAGTATCAAATCGAATTCAATGACCAACAACAAAACACTGTCAAAAAACAACAGAAACCATGCAAATAGCTTTTCCATTCATAAACACCAATTCATTTAATACTGAATCAGAAATTAGTTTCACATGAGTGGTATCAACCACACGTCATGTACAAGGCATCCTTCCCACGCAAGCCCCGCTAAAATGGACAGGGCTTTCTGCTATTTCCAACCTCTTCTGTGATTGGCTGCTTATTTAGGTCATAAGCATTTTGCAGGCAGATTTAGTCCGATTATGGACACTTAGAGGATTACTGGCAACTAAGAAAAACAGTGTAAAACAAGCAAACTTTCAAACAGTTTCATTTCAGAACTCGTCTATCTCATGGAAGACTCAGTCATAAGAAATTTTGCAATTTTCAGAAATCCTGAAATTCTGAAAACTAAACAAATCAGCAGATAACTTCTGTTTCCTGGCACTGATTGTATTGAAAGTTATGTCATTGTGTTCGGCTTGGTGTTGTGATCGTGCAGAAACATAAATGATGTTTAAAAAATTTAGAATTTATTTAATAAAGTAATTTTGACTGATTATTCCAGCAAGCTGCACGACAGTGGCTTCATTATTTTAATTTCCATACTAGGTCAAAGTGGTTTGACTGAAGCCGACACTGTGAATCTGCCATAAGTCTAGCGGAAGATTCAGTTAAAGCTATGTTATGACTGAGTCTTCCATTGGAAAATGGAGGATGACTGAGCCAAAACATAGCTTTGACTGAGTCTTCCACTAGACTTGTGGCAGATTCATAGTGTCGGCTTCAGTCAAACCACTTTGACCTTTTCAGCTTGAACAACAAACAACTTTTTGGAGGGAATAATTCAATGGAAGACTCAGTCAAAGCAGGTTTAACTGTTTTTTACCTCATAAGTTCCCATTGTGCAACTCAGATTCTGTTGTGGAAGACTCAGTCAAACCACCGAAACCTAGTTTTACATAAGACTAACCTTCCTATCTTTTTAAATGATGCATAAGCATAAAAGGTTAAATCAGTTTGTATGTTGACATGACTGATTGTCCTCTTGCATTGTATCATGGAAGACTAGGTCAAATCAATTGAGTTGAGTGAAATGAGCCATGAAAGATGTCAGTTTTCCACGGAGAAGTGCAATAAAACAGGGTAAAAATGTCCCAAAATACCGAGAGTTTGAAGGAGTGGTGTGTGGTAATAAATAGACCCATTGGGCTTATTTTTTGTGCCATTTGGTGCTAGAGATCCTCTAGTTTATTTTTCTGAAATATTTCAAAATTCAGTCAAATTGATTTGACTGAGTCTTCCTTGAGACAGACGAACTGTGAAAATACATAATTCAATGGAATTTTCGGAATTGTGATAGCACCTTTCAACAATACACAATTTCTCCTTTTGTAAAAAGGTGAAACAGAAGCAACAATTTCAAACTGTGATTGTAGCAATCCCTGATTGGCTGAGCCAAAACCTATTCAGTTAATTAAGTAATCATGAATTAGCAAAGGTTATGGGCCATTTTGTCATGGTATGACTTGGGATGATGGCAAGCATGCATATGCAGGTAGCAGAAATGCGTGAATAAGTCAACTGTTTTAGGTATGTTGCAATCTGCTGCAATGACCCAGAAAAAGTTCTTCCTGCAAATTGCTGACAGAATCTGTGTGTTTGAAAACGTCCCTCAAGGTTTAACAGAAATGGCTCTGGCTATGTCTGCATTCAACATGGCTTGATGATTCCAACAGAAAATATTATGGGGATCATCCCTTACAGCCTAGTTTTAAATTTTCTAATTCTGTTGAGCTTTTTGTCTTTTACACTCATTTGAAGGTTACTGTGTTAGTCAACTTCCTGCAGCTTTTTTCCTGAGCTATGGCCATTGGTGAGAGATATATGGCAATTTAAGTTACACCTTTCCTACATATTTGCAAAATTCAAATGAAATTGTAAGGATGGGGAAAAGGTTATTAGGCCCTAAATTACCGAAGTCATGTCTCTTTATGTCAAAAAATTGCCATGGTGGCCAGTCTTAACAACTGAGCCTCTTTATTACTGCTATTTTTGTCAATTTCTCCTGTCCTAATGAGCCTAAAAAACATAAATATGTGATGATGATTAACACCAACATCACTACAGTTTTCTCACAGGTCTAGAGGTGGCAATCGCTCAGTAGCCTGACGATGCTTGTTAGTGAATCCTTGCTCTCAACAAAAGTGAGTCCACAGAAATGTTTTAAACCTTCACAATTAAATAAATATGTGGCATAAAGCCCCATCCATCCATGTTTGAACTGGTAGGAGATGCCCTTCATAGACGACATATATACTTTGCCTTGTTGATTTTCATGATCAAAAATAGTTTATTCAGCTCATGAAATATAGAAAAGCCATCATTGTCTGGGGTACCATAATGTAAGATGATTGTGCATTTTTAAAAGTTTGTCTTTGTCTTCGCTTTGCACAAAAAAAGGTTGTCCTGGGGATTAAATCAGACTCAGACTCAGACTCAGAATATATTTATTTGACTCAAAAGAAATTTCTCATAGAGTCAGGAGACCCCTTAAAGGCTTAAATAGCCGCTAACAAGGGGCCACCTTAATTATTGAGTAAACATAAATATTGACAACAAATAAGTCACTAGAATTATATCATAAATTACTAAAAAAAAGAAAATGTACAAAAGGAGACAAATAAGTAATACTTCAAAAAGAAAGGCTATCAAAATATGTTAACTGGCGGGTTCATGATGTGACAGGAGGAGAAGGTGCATGTGATGCTATTTGCAGAGCAAAATTTTTTTAAACCATAGAAAAATAGATAGTTCAAATAATAACAAAGGATGATTATTTTAAATACAACAACTTCCATGTAATCATGGGGAAATAATCAATTTTGAGAACATATGTAGCAGTTAGTAATGCTCCAGTTTGTAGTGTAACAATTAATTAAGTAATTTTTAACATATATCTTAAACCCTATATAGCTGTGAGTAAATAATTTATCCTTAATTGATTTGTTCATATCATTATAGATTTTTGGGAGCCTATATGAGAAACATTGTCTTGCAAATTCGCGCCTTACTCGTGGAATAGGTAAGAGTGGTTGACTTGCCAACCTAGTTGCATACCTTGGATGATCCTGCTCATTCAGTTCGACCAGGGACACCAGCGACTCAGGAAGTATTCTATTGTAGTATTTGTAAAGTAATTTGCAGTCATGCAGTGCACATATATCATCAAATTTAAGTATTTTTAAGTTCTTGAAAATTTTACTTGTGTGGGCATTATATCTACTTCTAGTCAGTACTCTAACAGCTTTTTTTTGTAGTATATTTATTTGTTTCGATTGTCTACCCCAAAGGAACACACCATAATTTAGGTGAGACACAACAAGTGAATTATAAATATGCAATAGCGCCTCTGCAGGCAGAAAGTTTTTTAGTCTATTTAACACACCAATTGTCTTTGAGATTTTCTTACTGACATTATTTGAGTGGGCTTTCCAATTAAGGTTTTCATCAATAATTATACCCAGGAAGTTAAATTGTTTTACAAATTCAATCTCATGGTTATTAATTTGTATTTTGGGAATTTCAACAACTCTTTGTTTTGTGTGAAATATCATTGCCTTTGTTTTTCCACAATTTAGTGACAATTTGTGTAACTTGAGCCATGTGTTAATCTTTGCAAGTTCAATGCTTAAGGTCTCGTCAATATTAATGTCTTGGTTACTAAGCTGGACAGTTTTTAAGGTTGTAAACAAAGTGGAGTCATCTGCATATATAATTGGATGAAAAATAGTAGAAGCATTTGCTATGTCATTAATGTAGATGAGAAATAAGAGCGGGCCTAAAATAGACCCTTGTGGAACTCCTGTTGTAATAGGTAATAAACTTGACTTCACACCATTAAAATCTACATATTGTGACCTATTTGACAGATAATTTAACAACAGGTTAAATGCCATGTCCTTAATTCCATATGTTTGTAATTTTTCTAGCAATATGGTATGGTCAAGCGTATCAAAGGCTTTCGAAAGATCCAAGAATATAGTAATAGGAACTTCATTATTATCCATTTCTAATGTTAATTTATTTACTAATTCTATAGCAGCTAATTCAGTGGAATGATTTTTTCTGAAACCATATTGACTTTGGTAAAACAATTCATTTTCAGTAAAATATTCATATATTTGGTTGTACATTATTTTTTCGAAAACCTTTGATATGCTAGGCAAAACAGACACAGGGCGATAATTTTCTAAAATGGTTTCATCACTTTTCTTAAAAATGGGTGTTACTTTGGCTATCTTTAATTTATCCGGAAAGATACCTGTCTGGAAACACTGATTAATAATTTTAGCGATAGGTTTTTGCTTAATTCATTTTTCAAAAATTTTAACAGTTTATTAGTTAGTTGATCTATACCTTGAGATGTCTTTGGCTTTATATCATCTATGACCTTTATGATGTCAATTTCTGAAACCTCTTTAAATTTAAAAGTATTCTGAGAAGCATTTGAAATATACATTCGAAAATTATTATCATATGATGGCAGAATAGTACTGGCAAGTTTTGGTCCTATTTCTACATAGTACTTGTTAAAAGCATTGACTATCAAATTAAAATCACTAACACAATGGCCATCTATATTGAAAGATAACGGACAGCTATTTTTACCAGCATCTTTGTTTAAAATAGAATTAATCAAACTCCATGTCTTTTTAATGTCAGATTTAGAGTGACAGAAACAGCTTTCATAATAATTCTTCTTAGCATTTCTGATGCATTGTCTAAGTATTTTGTTATAAGAATTTAAATTGAACTTTTTAGATTCATAATCCAAGGAGGAGACAGAAGTTTTCTTTAAGTCACGATACAATTTGTCTCTATAGGCAATAGACTTCAGTATTCCAACTGTTATCCATTTCTGTTTCTTATGCCTATACTTGTTGAATTTCACCCTTTTCTTTGCAAAATTTTTGTTCAGAAATTTTCCCAATAAAATGTCTAATTTGTTATAGCTGTCATTTACATCAACTCCAATTACATTATTTAGAATAAGTGATGCTTCATCACTATTTAGGTCTTCTTTAAATTTAAGGTATGAGTTATGAACAGAAAGATTTATATAACGGTATGATTTTGTGTTTTTCTGGTGTAAATAGTCAAACATTAGAAAGCAAGGTAAGTGATCAGAAATTTGATTTAGCAAAATACCAGAGATTGAATTTGTAAAGCTGGGAGAAAATTTTGAGAAAATATTATCAATTAGCGAACCTGATTGGTGTGTTAGCCTGGTTGGGAAAGTGATATTTGGGAGGAATCCAGATGATATAATATTTTCTAAATAATTGTTTATGTGAGAGTTAGTCTGAAATTTTAAGATGTCTAAATTGAAATCTCCAACAATCACTATATTTTGTTTTCTTTCATATATTTGAAAAATTTGACTCATATCTTCAATAAAAGAATCAATATTATCCAGCCCCGGTCGAGGCGGTCTATAAATGTTGACAACTACTAATTTGTCAGTGTGACAGTCATTGCCTATTTTACGCTCCAATGATAATTCTACAAATTGCCCATTCCAAAGTGGTGATATAAGGTTTGGATTGAGCTCCTTAAATGAAATACCATCTTTAATATATATAGTTGTTCCACTATGCGCACTGCATGACTTGCCTTTTGAAAGAAGCTTATATCCATCTAGTTGAAGAAGAGAAGTATCCGAGTCGCTGCTGAGCCAGGTCTCTTGAAGGCAGATCATCGAAGGTATGCAACCCTTGCTCCTATAATTTTCCACGTACACTTGAATTTCCTGGAATTTAGCATTAAGCGATTGGCAGTTAAGTGATAAAATAGAAAATGAGGATTTTTTTTCAAGCATCAAGTCAATAAATTCTGTATCATTTTAATAGTTAGAGTGTCTGATATCATGTGAGGGTTCTGCATTATCATCTAAATTATTAGCCTCTAATAGATCGACAAGTGAAAAATGTTCATCAAAATTATTTATAAACTCATTGTGTTGACTTATGGTCAAGTTACTATACCAAAGCATGTTGTCGTCTGCACAGCACTCATGCACCAAGTTCTCCAGTCACAAAATAAACATAAGAGTCTGAAACATACAACATCAAAGTAATTACAGCTAAAGTAAAAAACATAAGTTAAACTCACAAACATATGAATTTTATTCGCATGGGCCATGGAGAATAAATGGAATGTACTCTAAATCTAAAGGTTAGGAACAAAGGACAATTCAAGAAAAAAATAAAATAAAAAATAAAAAAATAATTAATAAAAAAGATAATAATAATAGAAATTTTATAACTGGATAAATTATACTAATAATTATCAAGCACTAGTGAACAAGTAGCATTTTGATATTTAATAAATTACTTCAAACTAGTTCTATTACCAAACATGTTTCAATTTGTATATATATCTATCATAATTTGTATATATCATAATTGTGAAAGAATGTCAGAATTAATCTTTCAAACATTACAAAACAATTCTTGTTATAATAGACTTTTTTTTTTTTTTCAATGTTGAACAGTAAAATTTCAATCAAACGTGTCACTGCATGACGTAACAATTTGTGAAAAAAATTCCAGAGAACAAATAAATAAATAAAATTAGTTAGAAATAATATTTTGAACCATTTTGAATTATCTGTGACACATTTGATTATTGCGCACTATACCCCAAACACTGAAATATTGCCAGTCAACATATGTATATAACTCATTATATGGCATGATTTGTTATCAACCCAAGCATTTGTTTATCAACTGGTCATGTAAATATTATCAGCTCCTTAATATTGCAACATTAGCCACTGAATCACAGATCGAATCATAACATCAGCATAGATAGTTGGCCCAATAAAGATAGATTAAACATTTTAAAGACTACCAGCTAAAACAGTTTTTTCTGCCTCCTTTTTTTTTTTCTCAAGTGTTAACTATCATTGAAATATCAATTGATCATCAGTTCATAGATGGTGTAGATGCACAAATACTCATAGTCCATTAAATATTGATAGCACAAGTTACATCATTTCAGTAACAAATAGCAAATATACTACTGAGAAAGAAAACACTATTAAATATCACTATATTAAAGAGAACGTGTTATTCAAATTGTGATAACATTAAGTGTAACTTTACCTTCAGTTCCTGAATACATCAAAAAGTTACTGACACACAAAGTGACATGTTCAGAGCGGTCTATTATACAAACAGTAAACTGCCTCAGTGTCAAAACAGCTATAAACAGAGATCATTACAGTGCACGGCAGTTTGTACTTAATTAGCCTAGTTAGTTGCTGCTTGATCCACAGCTTATTTGTAAACAAAACAATGCCTGTCCAAGGGCCAATACATTAAAACATTGACAATGACATAAACAGTGCTAAATATAATTATGCTGTTGACCAGTAATTTACAATCAATGACAATTTATGATCTGTTACGCAAACTGAATTATATCAATATTATTAATATAACGTTTGTTTACTTATATAAATGTTAGGTATGCTTGATTAAAAGATAATTATGTAGCATATCAGTCCAGAAAAAAATAATAAATAGTAAAAAATACTTTCACTATATGAAGAATAAGCATGCAAAAATTGTTATATAGGGCCTATCATGAAAATGCAATGAGCTTACAACATAATAAGAAGTGGGCATCACAAAAATAATTTTCAAAATTGTCTCACACTACTACAAATAAGTCTTTCATTTGGGCAATTCCTCCCTGATTTCCATCAGCAATTTACCTAGTTCTAAGGTTTTCGCCAGGCCAATTACCTTTGACAATGTCTTTGTTTGACAGTGCCCCCAAAATTTGTCATTCGGCGAAGCCTCAGCCAGTGTCAGATTTTCTGTGTCCAGAAGGAAGTTACGACAATTTTCATTGTTCTGGAATTTCAGCTGAAGTGCAGTTTTCATGATTCTTGTAGAGTTTTGTTTCCACACAGTCTCGTCAAACTGCTTGATTTTCTTGCTCTGAGCCAAGGATTTGGCAAGGGCAGGCGTCTTGGCATGAAATACTTTCTCTGCTGTAACTTCATCCTTGAACAAGAGAGCCTTCTTGTAACAGAAATAGTGCTCAACTGTTTTGAATGCTAGGTTGTCCTCCTTGAAAGGGGAATCATGAAAGTTGGAGAGAGGAGACTTGCTTCCAAAAAATGCTAAGGACTTTATCTCAGGCATCTGGATAAATCCCTCTTGTAAGTATTTCAGCTTGGCTGGTACTTTATCCAGTGTATCAACAGTGTAGGTGATATTGTCAATGATGAGTTTGTCATACACCAGGTAGGAAAGCATACCTGCAGCTCGTGCTCCTTTCATGAATGGATACAATATTCTTCTTTTTTCAAGTATTGCAGGATGAAAATCCTCAGACATGCTTTGGTTCTTTCCAGCAAGTAATCTACGGGCCTTCCAGACTTTTTGCCTATCACCATAAAAATGGAAACGGACAATCATTGGTTTTGCGTTGCTCTGGCTGTTCAGTCTATGACATCTTACAAATTTGAATACAGAAGAATCTGCAATTTTTAATGTATCCTTAAAGAAAACCTTAACTTTATCTTCACAGTCTTCTTTTTCTTGATAGGGCAAGTTGTAAATGATGAGATTGTCCCTTCTTGAATAGGAATCGAGATGAGCAATTTCTGATTTCAGGTTAGCAATTTCCTGGTTTGCTTGTTTTAAAGCAACAGTCAGCACACTGATGGTTCTTTTGTTTTCCCGGGTCTGCTCTTCTAATTTATCCACCAACTTTTTTTGCATTTTGATTTCATTTATGTCTCTCATCATTTCATCTTGTCTCTCTGTCATCGCTTCAATTTTATCAGTCACATTGTCAAGTTTCTCAAGTAAGTCTGAAATTTGATTTTCATCAATGCTGACCTGACATGTAGATTTCCCAGAGGGAGATTTTGGAGATGCACCACCAGCTTTATCTTCTCCTTTTTGACTTCTTGAACCTCTCTTGTATTTAGGATTAGCCATTTTGTGTGTTGAGCTTCACAAAAATAGCAAGTATATCCTTAGTCAAATAGCAAGTGTATCTCTAGTCACACATAAAGGTAGTCACACATAAAGGTAGGAAAAGTCCCAGAACTGAGTTCATTCAATTGGAAATCCAGTGAGATATTCAATATGCTGTGAATGCTGTGAATGCATTAGAACTGTAGCCCTCAACAGCAAGGATTCCTTGGTTAACAGTATCTCTCATGCAACATTCCTCATGTTCAGTCAACCGAAAAATTGTATTTGTCCCATGTTAAATTTTAGTCACTGCATAGCAAAGTTCACAAAGCTTCGTAATAATCATATTTCATAAAATCCAGTTCCTTGTCACAAAAATTTCCATTGTGCTAAAAATTGTACATCCCAGTACTCCATAGATCAAGTAAAATTCAATTCATTGCAGAGCTCAATCCAGAGACTCCCCGAAGTATCATTTGTCACATCAATTATCTGTTGAACTTAGAGATCAATGAGCAAATAATGACTGACTATTGGTGACAGTATTCTGGCTCAGTGAATCTAGCCTAAATGTGAGATACAGGGTGAAGAAGCAATTTTTTCAAAATTTGGAGTATTTCAAACTTCAGTCAAAATGAAAGGTTTGGCTAAGTCATAACAAATTCATATTTTCAGGCCTTAGAAACAACACAAAAAGGATCCTTTTTGTGAAGTTTGACTTGTATTATCTCCAATCAAATATTCAATATGGCCAATTGGCCATCTAAACTTAGTGATGCTTTGAAAAAAAATCGCTTTCATATTTTGAGGCCGTGAGCTATGAAAACAGTAAGGAGGACAACAACATATTGGTGACAGGTCTTCTTGACCAACTTTTCTAAGATGACCCACATGGAAGAGTAAGGGGAATTAAGTTCCGAGCTGGAGAAGGGCCAGAAGTTGGCCGCTCAGAAGTCTTCGAAATTTCCTTACGTGGAAATCCTGATAGTCCAGTTGCCATACATGGACCTTGCAAGTGTGAGAAGTGTAAGGTTTTATGATGGATTCATCATCATATAGGTATATAGAAAAAATTTAGCCTTGTTGCCACTCCGGCAACTTTGGGCATCACTGGTAATTAGTATAAATCCAAAATGGCCACCGTAAGCCCAATCGTAACGACAACATTTTCAATAATTGTCCTAGAATCAAATGCAATACCACTTTTTCAGATAATTTTTACCTAAGAAGCATGAATCTGGCATCAAAATTTCTTTTCCCATTGTTGATTGCCTTCATGATATTGTATTCTGGTTGTGAGGTCTCTCTCACTATGTCAGGGATTGTTTTTTAGTCCATTTGGCACTGAAGCAAATCTGACCACCTCTTCCTTTTTGTCTCCTGAGGAGTCATTTTTAATCACAGCTCATTTTAACCTTCCAAATGTATGGCTGATACCTTAATGATTATGCTGTATTGTTTTCACAATTTTCCTGTAGAATAGTAAGGAAGTTCAAGGAAAATTTTGGTTCCCCACCCTGTAGTGAAATTCATTGATCAGTTAAAGCATGTCTCAAACAAGCGAAACTCACAGACAGAAAAAACTCTCCTTCTCAAATCAGGTTGGTGTGCTGGAAGGGCATGGGGGATGATCATTTGATTATCCCCAGGGCCCTATAACTTCCAATTATAACCGTTTGGTGATGAGGACTATTAGTAATGTTTAACTGCGCAAAATTACCAGCTGAATTTTATAAAGAAATTCAAGCTCTAGATTGCTAAGAATTCACCACGGCCCTTTAGTCCTTGTGCATCGGCAAAATCATCCGCCTACATAAATGAGAAATCTGTGGCCCTGATCGAATAAGACTGGCCTAACCTTCACTTACTATTGGCTATCTGTCCCGTGTTTCTGAAATTTTTTTCTTGTTACAGGTGAACACTTCCATCTAGGTGTCACTTTACCAGTTTGCCAATTATAACTGCTCTTCTTGTACATTAATTTATTTGCTAAAAATGACCGAACAGGAATAATATGATACCGATTAAAGCTATTCCCCTAAGGAGTGTGTTTTTGGCATTACAGCGAAACGCTTTGATATAGAATTAAAGAGGACTGTGGTACTGTGAAAATGGCACTTCGTGACTCATGATAGCCGATGAATTGTCATCTTCTCTACTTTCAACATGGGAAACATAGAGACTGTTTGATTAGTCATGATCGAGAGTAAGCCATTTGACTTCTCATAACAATTTTAGAGTGAAAATCAGATGCATAATCCTTTCGTTTGGCTGTCACCAACAAGTGGGATAAGTCTTCTTCAATATTCAGGCTGCTTGGCCTGTACAGATATTTTCTTTATCACCTATTTGGCTGTGAGTATCACTGTAACAGTCAAAATATCAGGGCCTATGATATTGTAAGAAATAGCACCCTTCAAGGGTGATATTTTTTTAACAATGGTTATGACATCACCATTTCAGCTGCCTGATGATGTCACAAACCAAACAGTGTTCTTCCCTGGTACAGCTACCCCAATCATCAGTGATGAAAATACAACTTCTTGATAAAAAATTAGACTCAAGTGGCAGGAATTTTTTCCCTTTAAACAATTTTTGATGGTGTGCCACTACCGCCCCAGCCAAAAGCTCCCCAACGAGAATTTTCCAAGTCCATCACTGCCTTTTCAACACAAAAAAAAAATCATCAGGTGAGTTGACCTTATTTCTTGGATTGATATCATTATTCTGGGAGACTCATTGTTTACAAGATCAAGACACCAGAGGGAATAATATCATTCTATTCTGACTTGTGGCCACCTGGCTAAAACGGGACAAACTACATTGCTGATGCTCTGTTCACTTCCTACAGAATATAAATCTCATAGGCTATGATGCCATTTCCTCAATACACTTTCTCAAATGTGGGTCTCCAAAGACCGTATATATGTAATTATTTTGGAACTATTTCATGTTGTATCTCTCTGTGGTCAAATAAATGAATATTGTCTATCTGTCTGTCTGTCTGTCTGTCTTAGGTGCTCACAGGGAGAAAAAAGGATCACACCCAATGTCTTTTTAATTTTGCATATGGTGTAGCCAGAAAGTGCTTTATTTCTCATATTTAC
Source organism: Platynereis dumerilii (assembly GCA_026936325.1). Classification (NCBI taxonomy): domain Eukaryota; kingdom Metazoa; phylum Annelida; class Polychaeta; order Phyllodocida; family Nereididae; genus Platynereis; species Platynereis dumerilii. The sequence goes on from JAPTHN010000032.1 coordinate 2,309,049, forward strand.
ATGTAGTTAATTAAGATTGTACTTAATCTTTATGAAGATATGACAGTTTTGCAGAATCCGACCTTTCACAGATGATATCATTAATTGCTGACACTGAGATTGAGACAAAGTAAAGTTACATGTTTGGTGATGTCCCTTTTCCCAATGGAATATAAATTTGCTAGAAACAAAAACGAATTCATAATGAATGTCTAAACATTTATGAAAATGTCTGTGGGCAGATGATTCCAAACATTTTGTCATGATAATCTGAAACCCTCAGCTTTTCGAAGTCCTTTAAATGTTGATGTTTAAAAAGATATTTATTGAAAAACTGGAGAAGTTGTGGCCATTGAAATTTCCCATTGCATTAAATTCTTGGTCTATCATTTATTGAAACTCCTGGGGAATCAGGAGAATTTCTTCTCACAAAATGAAGACTAATTTGACTGCAGAATTTTAAGAGGCAATATCTTCCATATTTTTCTTTCACACTGTGGCATGTATGTCCCATTTGTAACTGTAGTTTCGGTGATCCTTCAATTATATTTATTACTTGGTTGCCTTTTTTACTTAAAAGTATACTCCTAATGAGTCTATTTTTTTGGTTTACATTACAGATGATTTCATATTTGTAGATTCTTCTCAAATAATAAAAAAAATTGCTAAATTTTTGGTGTGACATCAGAAAATCCTGCCAGGTGATTGGTCAAGCTTTGTTGGCTGGAAAAATGATGTCATAATTTTGACCAATGAACTTCAAAGGCCAACTTGGTATTGTGGCAGTTGTTCATACGTGTCAAACTGCAATCCACATGAACTCCTACATTTCCTCATGCACTGTTGTATTTCACACTCCTGTGTGACTGTTGATTGCTTCTACTGATATTAAATCAGTCTCAAGCTGCCTCAGAATGGCTTCACATATCTGAACACTAAGGGACTATTAAGAATTAAATTATACGACTAGGTCAAGGGGGGTGTGGTAGTTTGTATGGTTTTACTTGTATGGGAACCACCTTTTTGCACATGACTTGGAGCTATGGGAATTTTTCCTGACAGGGTACCAATTTTTCACACATGTTTCAAGGGGGGTGCTTATTTTTCACAACATGCTCAATTGTCAAATAAAATTTCAACAAAAGAAAAGGGAGGTACTATAAATATTCGTGAAACCAAAGGGGGCTATCACTTTGACAGAGAATTCCATCAAAACTCCCAAATGCTGAATGGTCCATTAGGACAGGACAGACAGGAGGATGATCCAGTGGTGTGGCCAAAATTTGTAAGACAATCATAGTGGGAATCAAACCAGGGACCCAGCGATTGGTAGCCAATTGTCATCTCGTCTGAGTAGAGCCCTGCTCAGACAAAATGTTCCATTCATGTATTTGTTTGTTTTTATAAAAATAATCATTATGTGGATCATCTGATCCAGATCATCTGAATGCAGAGAATTGGACTGTGAGAATGTGTCTACTGGAAATAAGTGAAACACAAACAGAAACTCTAACTTGAAACAGCCAGAGTCAGTTTCTTTGAGAAGATCAATGGATTAGAATGCCATGGTCACCCATGCAAAACGTTATGTCACTTTTCAGGAGAGAGTGGTGTCATACCTTCTCTCAACCAATGAAAATAGGAAAAATGATGTATTTTCTGACATTTATGTCTACAAATATAAAATCATCTGTAAATGATGTCAATGGTTCTTTTGTATATCGAAAATAATCATAGAGAGTTCATTCATGCCTCTTACTGTAAAAACAACAATAAATCAGCATTATATCGATAAGAGATTTTTTTTGAAAAGATATAGGTCATTTCTGTTTCTGTTGAAAGTTTCAGAGTTTAATGATAAAAAAGGATGTTTCAATGTCAATTTCCTGTAGTAAGCACATTATTTTCCCTGAAAGAGTGGATATTATGCTATTCCTCAAGTTAAGAATCTTACTAATAAAAAAGGCAAAGATATCTCTCTGTGAAAGATTATTTGGACAGATAGACAAAATAGACACAATTTCAAGATAATTCGAAATATATGATCAAAACTTTAAGCCCAAAGAAAATTCTGGTAAAAGTACGTTCCAGGTGCACTAAACATACTTCAGCAATCCATCACGATATTTGCCCGTGAAAAGAAATGAATTGAAGTCATCATTATTTTCTCTGGAGTACGCTTCCTTTGCAAGTTCATTACCTCACTTGAAGTTCTCAGCTTATGGTTTCTCTCTGAATTTAAATCATTTCAAAAACATGCAGATTTGATTTTTATCTGTAAAACCTGAATTATGACATTAATCAGATTACTATTTTCAAGTTAAAAGCTTTTTGAATGTAACTTTTTTAATTACATAGTTTTGACAATTTTGAATATAATATCTTACTGCCTAAAAAACACAAGCTAATGGCATCTGTATGGATTTTTTTATTGAAATGGTACTCTACCTAGACAGCCTGGTATTGTACAACTACAAGGACATAAGTGACAATCACACCAAGGATTCCAAGTGCCGCTGGTTTATCCATATTCATGAAGCCAGCCACTGATATTCCATCAAAGTTGTGCATGGAATCCTTAAAGAGTAACACTTGAGTTACTGTTCGGTCACTCGCCTTCTTCATGTCTGCACTTGATAGAAGTTCCAAAGGTTTCTTGGCCTGATCCAGCAGGCTCACTGGTCCCAAAAATGTCAGTACCATAGTCATTGACATAGAGATGGAGGTTGACCAAAGATATTTGGCTGGGATGACCATCGGAGCAAAGAAGTTGTAACCACATGTTACCAAGGCAACAGTAAGAGCAGTGAGACTGGTCGACAGGAGGATTTTATGGTTGTTGGCAAAATTGTCAACCTTCTGGCAGATATCATTGTGCCTCAGTCTGAAACATTCGATTTCTTTTTCTGACATGCCAAATAAGTTTGGACAATTCTTCATTTCCTCGTATAGAACAGTGCATTCTCTGCCAATTAAAAAGCAATATGCTGATATATAAATGGGTATTAAAATATTTGGAACGTGGAGTGGAATGTAACAAATTGTCTGGAAAGTTGATACACAATCTGTTCCTGTAATGTTTATTGATTTGTAACAATTTTTCATGTGATTTAAGGCTTCTTCTTCACTGAATAAAACTAGATTCATCACTGTTGTCGGAACCATGAACAGCACGGCAGTCGATATTAAGATATATTTCAATAGTCGTGATTTGAACGCCGTCATTATTTCTTTGCCAGAGAACTGAAAGTAGAAATGGTCCTTTTCACTCATCATGAACATCGCGACTGAAGACGTAAATGAAAAAAGACCTCCTGTCAGTCTCCAGTAGGTGGAATTCAAATTGACACCAATATTTCCCCTAAGAGGTGTAGAACAGAAAGCAACGACCAAAACAAATCCACTAAGAAGTATGATGAAGAGATTCCAGATCAAGGTTGCTATGTAAGAGCACTTGTTCTTTCTTTCGGTAAATGACATTTTCCAAATATCAGAAAGATGTAATAAAAGCCCAATAATTCCTTTGGTAAAGTTGACATCTTTGAGATGAGTAATAGCGTCTTTCCCTGTGTATGACCTGATTGAACAATGTGGAACTTGTGAAATCATTTTCATCGTGTGCCGGAAAAATCAAAAGCTTAATTTGAGTCTTGATTGATCAGCAATTGTTTTACAAACATTCATCTGCTGATACTTATGTTGTTGTTGACTTATATCAACTGCAAACAACAAAAGCAATTTGTTATTGCATAGAACCAACACTAAATACCGTGGTACTCACACAACACCATTTAGCGCATAAATACAGAAGTTCATTGAACAAATAACAATCGATATGTTGTTTGATGTGTCAGCATTAAGACATGAATTATAAATTTTCTTTGAAACTAAATACAAGTAGACAACTATACTGTATTTACATTCATTTTCTGCTGAATAATATCAGGAAATTTGGAAGTTCTAAAGTTTTGTTTTTAAATTGCTGTTATCTGATTCTCTTTGCTACTGTTGCAGCAGTATTACAATTATTAGAGAAAGGCATGAGTATTTTACGGTGAAATTTTCAATTCATGAGTCATGATGTTGATGATATGTTAAGCATTTTTGATTTTGAAATGTTCCTCGCTATTTCCACAAATATGAACTACTATTAGGGTTCTGCATATATGCAGGTCTGTCTGGATTTTGTGTTGGAAATTAAATTAATAATTATTTTCATGACCATCTGATCCTGCAAATTTTAATGTAGCATCTGTTTGATTGTTGAATCTGAAGATATTCTGAGATATTTAACCATTATTGGAATTGGTGTTGTACATAACATACTAAATCCAATAGAATTTAACCTGATGCACATAAAAAGAGTCCTTAGGCATGCTTTCGAGGCACAGGCTTAATGTGTACATTGTCTGAAAAAGTCTCTCTTGCCAAGCCTTAACAACCTGTACTGATGCACGATTTTGTTTCAAACCATCTATGCTTGACATTGGTTATCCTAAAGTGGTAAAGTCATTTTACTGATATTGTGTTAATATGTTGAACATCAGTTAGACAATTAGTTTTGATTGACTAAACTCATGCTATAACATGACAAAATTATTTTTCAAGTAACCCTGCAAGAAGATGAGTTATATGATTGGTTAGATCGCGATAACGTATGTCAAGGGTTGATGAAACTGCTAAAATTTCATGCAATCCCTGCCACGTGCTTGTGTTAGTTTCAATTTACTTGGGCTCGATAATCACCTATCTGCCTACACTCTACAGGGTGCGGCAAAAAAAACTTGCACTATGCATCAAGTCAAAAAGGCCTGAGCAAACCAATAAGAATATGAAATGATCCATCCTGTAATTAGAATGTGCAGTCAAAGACATAAGCAAATGCTAAGAAATTAAATCAGTGTGAAATTAAGCTTGATTACTTCCATTTTTGAATATTTGGAATCATCCTGGAAACTCCGCTTGCACTTTCAATTGTATGCAGCGTGCTCTCATTTTCGCTGGTCTATTTGGCATCTATAGACTTAACATATTTTCCAAAAAAAAAAAAAAAGGTTAAGGAAAGGGAGGTAGTGAAGAGATAATCTGAAAGTTCCAGTCCAATTTCTGTGTTTGGTTATGGTTTTTGATTGGTTTGCGCAAATGGCATGATGGCACCCATCCTCGCATAAAAATGGTGAAACCAGAACACCGGAAAAATAACCAAAGACCGATTTTCAAGAAATATCTCTCACCTCTCACCTGAGGATCGGGCGCTTCCCTCTTCAACATAGTTTAATAAAATGGACTATTTTTGCAAGAAAAGGTGCGGACAGATGTCTGTTACACCCAAAAAAAGTCATTGGCATGTCAGCAGGAAATAGAACCAATTAAATCGTCCATTTCAAGCTTATGAACTGATTGCCGTTTACCAGATTGTATCAACGCTTAAGGTGGCTCGATACTCGTGAACTTTCTAAGATAGGATTTCTCAAAAATAGTTTAGAATGATCCAAAATATAGTTTATAGCAAGGATATGTAAAAAAAAGTGGTCGCAACCAGCCTTTTTTTCAAAATATTTGAGGTTAGGTACAAGAAAGTCAGTCCACGCAACCCTGAAAAACTCAATTTTTTTCTTTTTTTTCTTTCTGTGAAGTTTGTCCTGCCATTCAGTGGTCATGCATCCCATATTATGAAATGAAGCATGAAATTGAAGAAAAAACTTCAATGGAACTGCTCATTACAATTTCAAAGAGATATATTTAGTTTAAAGGGCTTTCCAAGGGGCTCGGAATAAAAGTTTTGATTTTGACAATTTTAATTTTTTTTATAAACCACGGCGCTAAAAAAAATTGACGGGACAGGATTTCTCATTTTTTTGTCATTAATTTCCAAATATTGTTAGGAACAATAAAATGCATAAGAGAAGGTTTGCTACCGCGATAGAAATTGAGATAAAAATTTATTTATATCTCAAAGTCAATTTTTAGAAATTAGACCTGCTTGCCGAAAATTGCGTGTAAAAAGTTTCTATTCGGAACATAAAACTGAATCTCTGGTATGTTATAGTGCTGTTCATAGCGCATCTAATGCTTCAAACCAGAAGTTTCTAACCCTAATAGAAGTGACGCAAATGACAAGCGAAGTGGCAGTCGCACGGAATTATAAAAAACCAAAAAAGCAGTCCACAGAGCTCAGCAGGCTGTTGTTGCTATGGTGACGCCGCCATTGCTGCACCATGAGTAGCGAGCCACCTTAACACAGGGTTATTTGGAATTGGCTAAGTCATTTTGCTGATGTTGTATCAACGTTTTAAAATGAGTTAGATTACCATTTTTGATTGACCGAGCTTGAGTATAACATGGCTAAATTATTTTACAAATAAAATTGTAAAAAGATACACATACAAAAGAAAATTGAACTTGAATTGGGTAGGGTTGTTTTTTGCACCCTCTCCAGATTTGTTTGGAGTCCTATGTGAACATTACAAATGTATCAGAATAATTTTCAGTGTTTGTCAAAAGTTAACGAGTTATTAGAATCGCATGCAAGATGCCTTTTCAGTCAAATGAACGATATCCAATAAAGCTTGTTGGCATAAACTATAATGCCACATTGATAACTAGTTCTATGTGTGAACCTGCAGGCCGTTGCTAGATTGAGCCGTAGAAAGATAGATGTTGGTTCCGCAATCCTCAGCTGTTAATTCAGTTACCTTCGATTCCCTTGCAGTCTTGCCTGTGTCCGAAATTCTGACATGGAAATGTTGAAGTTCAAGATCATTCCATCCGGTATATATAGCTTTTGTATATTACTATATTTTTCTTGTCAATAAAACAGATATATCCTTCACCTATGTCATGTTCCAATGTAGCACAACCATTCTCCTGTGTCTTGGCAAACCCAATTATCCCATACACTATAAAAACTATATTGGCCAGGTCTTCTCTTCTGAAACTCATTTATTTTCCCCTTTGAAGTACCAACTCCTTACTAATGGCAAATTATATGTATATATGCCGGGGAGCCACATCTATAATGGCAAGTGCGCAAGATAACATAATTATGAACTATGTATTCCTACAACTAGGCTATGTTTGGAAGCGATTACACTGAGACTGCACAACTGTATGTTATTGAAAAGTGAATACTTATTCCTTCGTAATACCACTAAAAATTCATTCTACAAAAAAAGAGGCCTAGCTGAGGCAGCATGAGCAGCCTTTTTAGTCAAAGGATCAATTACATGGTTAAAAGAGTATAGTAACATGCACTTTATGACTGTATAGGATCATTAGGGTGGCCAGGATCTGAGCATAATCCAAATACAGGTCACTCAATGTAAATCTAAATGGCACCTGGATAACTCCTTCTTTTTCCTTTTCTCTGTGCAGGGCAATTGGTATATCGTTTTTCCTCTAGTGGAATTTGGCTAGAGACAACTTATACAATGTCAAACATTAAATGTTAGCTCTCTTCAGAACTGAAATCTCCAAGTACATCCTAATTTTGTCAAATAATGGCCCCAATACACATTGTCAAGACAACAGCTGATCATATTTTTAATTTGTCTTTTTTCTAATTTTGTATTCTTTTGATTTAATTTATAATTCATGAGTAATTAAAAATGTGCTGGTAGTTTCCATTGACTTTGATATGCCTTTGTCAATGTTCGCAATCATGACGTAACTCTATCACACAGCTGCATTGTTCCATAATATTATCAGACCTCATTAACTCTGTCAGCATCGAAGTGGGTAGATGCCAGACTGCCAGTGGAAACTGCCTCCTAAACAAATGCAGCCTCTGACTGTTGCATGAATGAGCACTTCCTGCTCAGTGGCGACATCTATTTCCTGTATACAAGACTGATGTGCTGCTCTCTGTTGCCTGTTGTTATTTTCATGGGTTGCGCTGCTGTCACAGTGTTTGATTGTGTCACTGTAAAATTCATGTTGCTTATTTACTGAAAAAAGGCTACAAGCAAAATATTTATTGGAATTTGCAAGACTCTAGGCCACAAATATTCGAACTATAGAACAATTTCTTTTTTCAAGCAACTGTTATAATTGTTCGAGCAAAATATATACTAAGATGACAAGTTACAGCTGGTCTCTAGATGGTGAGGTTGAGCGCATTTTCATTGTGAAAATGGCTTTTTGTGAAAATGGCACTGATAATGTGTCATGGTCATACCATTGATACATTTAGTTGCAATTTGATTTAAGGAGACTAATACTGCTTGTTGGTTTCTGATAAATGAAAGGATTGTGCAAACTGATTCTCATTACAAATGCAGCTATGATGTATAAAAAGGCATTCTCTTGATCATGACAAACTTCTGTTACTCCCATGTTAGTAGTGCAATGATCTCACATCATTAGCTAGCACGAATAACAGAGTTTGCGTTCAACAGATGGAATACTGGATGTCGTTCGGATGAGATGTTAAATTGGCGGCCCCTTGTATCAGTGTCTGTGCTGGGCAAGTAAAAGATCCCTCACATGAGATAAATGTGTAACATGTTGAGGACTCCCGCTCTCTCTCTCATCTCATCAATCAACCCTCGTGAGCGCCCAGAACTGGGCTTAGAGGGCTGCGCTTACCATATCTATCTATCTATCTGGCTGTACAAATTGTGAATGGATATTTTAAGCTCATTGAATGGTCAAGTCCTGAATATGAAACGGACTGAATAATTTAATGTTTCTTTGCATTAGGTTATGATTGCTATGTGCCTTATTCTAAATAGGGAGCCACACATTCTATGTCACCCACACAGTAACCTTGTGCACAGTATTTCTGGGCAATATGAATTCACCTAAGATAATTTCTGTACTGTGAGGATATGAATATTTCCTTTTCTGTACATATATCTTATTATTCTCCATACCTTCTTCTGCCTATGGCAATCCATGTAGATGTCCTGGCACAATATTATGTGAACAGCCAGCTGCGGTGAATTCTTATTGTCCTATAATAAGGCAGCTCAGATTCCACATGGAATAACTGGTTTCGTCAGATGCTCATAAGTGAGATGACATACAGTAGGCTAATATGTTAGGACTTATATAAATATAGCCTTTGAATGAATCTTATTTTCCAAGGTATAGGCGGATATAGATAAGACATTATTGCATTGTCCAGTAATAAGTGGGTCCAATTATGTCATGGAATGCAGTTCTGATGTCGTAAATTGCACAGTTATAAAATAAAATCTGATGAAGACACTTAGTGCTTTTTTATTGATATTGCATTGAGCTTGTTTTACTTTTCAGTATCTGTTGTTCTTTGTTTTTTTTCTAATTCAAAAGAACTGTTATCCTGCAGGATGCAGAGTGATGCAGGGCTATATTACTTAACTTAAGGAGGCACAGCCAGAGAAAGAAGGTTGCTATGAGAGATTGCTTAGTGTTAGAGGGATGCCCATCGATACTTGAGGTTTTTTTTTCGTCTCAATGTAGTGTGAGTTCTGAAATTTGGGTCATGTCATTGTTCTATCCTTTCCCTTGCAATTTTTGCTTACAATTTGCCTTCATTTATACCTGTCTATAACCATAAATCTAAAAACTATGTATGTCAAATAAATTAACTAAATTTTTATAATTCAAAATTTTAATTCATTCTCTAGAATGGCCAAGCTAATGAATTAGAATATACATTGATGAGCATGGTAAATTGATTGATTGGATCCATTTGTTACATATGCATTGTAACTCTTGCATAAAGGAGCAATTTTTTTAATTTCTGAGAAACTGGTTTGATTTGGAGTTGAACTACTCCAAAATAATAGACTATGCTGGTATGCTGACATACTTGTATACTAACATTGATGCTAAGAGCCCAACCACGTCCGAGTTAATTCTCTGTTGTCTGTGCCTGTACATTTTGACAGAGCCTTCAGCATAAACAAACAAACAGGTCTTGGAAGTCTTAAGGCATTGGTCCAATTCATTGTCAACAAAAGAGCAATTTTCCATCTCCAAGAAGTGTGAATCCTTAGATTTTGATCATGACCTTGCAGAATTCTTGCTCCTGCAACTTTTGCCTACAATTTGCTTGGTGAATTCTCAATTGATTCAGTGGAGCAGGCTTCTACATGAAGTGTATTCACTTGCTTCACAGACTAAAAGGTAAAATGTGAAAAAATGCTACATCTGACCTTTTTTGTCTATATTTTGAAGTTTGCAGAAGTTGTAGCAAAGTTTTGTTGAATTGCAATTCATATGATGTACATGTACTGCAAATAAGTAAATAACATGCAGAGGGATTCCTGGCACAATGGATAAGTCAGTGTTGTCAAAGTATCAGATACTTTTTGCACCTCCAGATTATTGTCATTCTTATTACATATAAAATTACATGAGAAAAGACACACAATTTAACAAATTGTCTGATGTTTTACATTATTATGTGCATCACTGTAGTGGAGAATATATCAATCAAATCAAAATCATGTTGTTTTTCTCTGTTGTAATCTTTATATTTCAATGTTTAAATCTCCTCTTCTGCTATTTTCATTCTCATTCTGATGATGATCATTGCCTGATCGAAAATTAAATGAAAATGAAACTTTCACTATACGGAGTAATTTTCTTTGTTGTTTATATCAAAATCAGTCCCAAATCCCCATATTTGGATGCGAGGGGGCGTGGTCATAGGGAGCACAACTAATTTTCCATGGCTTTATGCCTGATGCTATGGTTTGAAAAATAGTCTGGGTCTATCTTATTACTATAACTGATGAAGACGATTAATGCCATCTCAGACTACAGGCTTGACAAGTTGACAGTTTTATAACATCGAAATATTCTGTTTCTTTTTATGTGGAGATGAAAAGTTCTTTCTGTCAGATTAATTTTGATAAGTGACTGCTCAGACTGACAGTAAGCTGAAACCAACTACACATCTAAATGCTGTCTTTCGGTCACTATCTGTCATGTTTGAAAACCTGCTAGTCTCTGGGCTAACTAACTGTACTCTTATTCTAAGGCCACCATCATGTAGACATATGTGGTTATGTGGTCTGCACCCTTGTTCCTTTAGACTTTCCTGGATCCTCTGTGATTCTGCTGTATCAATCAAAATTAGGAGTGTCCTGTTTCATGGCTTGGGGCACAGGCATTGAATCGGAACCGCACTGTCACATAACTAAATGGTTAGACTGCAGCAGCAACTTTGTCTTCACATGGTCTATGGTTTCTGTCAGTGGTCAGAGAATTGATGGCTTATGCTCAAGTTCACTTCTTACGAAGTGGCTCACAGTTTGATCTGTGTTGAAATGATCAGTTATTGTAATTTACTGGTTAAATACTTGAGATATTCACATAATAAGATCTATGTTGTATTTCATTTGAGGATAATACACTACCGGGGGCGGATCCAGAAAATGTGGAATGGGGAGGTTCACGAATGAAAATGAACAAAAAGAAGTTGGTAAGGATGTATGTATTTAGTAAGTTAAATATTTCTTACTCTTACCTCAACACTAATGAGAGTAAATGTAATTTGATGGACATGCAGGGATGAGACTCAGGTTTACAGAAAGTTAAGGTGATTTTGATCTGTAGAATTTTTCACACGTCCTATTTTGAGGTCAATATAAAATGTTATAGTTGCGGCCAAAACTTCAAACACCATTACCATTATGCTTGACAACAGTTGCCCAAAAAGTCCACGGCAAATACCTTTTATGAGAATCCACCACCAGTGAAGATCTTTGTTTATGAAGCCATAGTTGTTAGTGTTAGCCTTCTGGTATAGGCTATCCGTACCATCATAAGACAAATTTGTATTGCAGTAAGATGCAGCCAGATGCTACACTCCATCATGATTAAGCTACGGCATCTATTTTATCTGATCACAGACTTCTGCCCTTTGGAGCTCCAGTCCTGGGTCCTGATGTTGGGCCTTGGTTAATCAGATATCCGCAAACTTTCATTGATTTATAGTAGAGGCTCGATACAGTCAGGCAGCTTGTACAGTAAATGGCATCACAGAGGCACTGTGATGATGAAACTGGGCAAGTAGTCGTAACTGGCTGTACAGCATATCTCAATCATTTTATGAAGCAGGTGTCTGCGCTTGTACACCCCCAAAACTTCCTAGCACGTTCATACTTTTGCACTCCTCACCCCTCTTTTGGATTAATTCGTTCAGTAAAATGGTAACAGTTAATTTCTAACATAAATTAATAATCTCAATTCAAAATTGCCTTTAATTTAACCATCGCAATGATCTGTCAATAATAAAGCATTATTCTGTTTATAAGCTATTATAAAGTGATCTATTTTTAGAGTGATCTGAAAAGTGAGCGCATGGAGCTGTGAGGATGAGTACTAAACATCTTCCTGAGGGTGTGGGATTTACAGCCAGGAAATTTGATATGCAAAAAGAATGGACTGTTGCACTGCATGTGAAAATGGCACTTAGTGACTCATGATATAGCTGATGATGTGTCATCTTCTGTACATTCAACATGGGAAACATGGAGGCTGTTTGATTTGTCATGATGAAGGCCATTTAATTTGTCATAACTGATTATAGAGTAAAAATCAGATGCATAATCCTTTCATTAGCCTCTCCTCACCAAAAAGCAGGATTAGTCTCCTATTAAAAACAAATCGACATTGAAAATAGTGGTTATGATCATGACAAATCGTCAGCATGATCAGAGCATTTTTTAAGGATTTTCGACTGGGAGACCATTGGAACTTCACAGCGCTGTGACGCGCGACATCTCTGAATCAGCTGTAGATTCATAAGATATGTACTTGCGTAGTGACATGCTTGCAAAAGGGCCTTTGAATTATTGAGCTCACTGCTAATCTAGGATTTCGGCCTATTTCCACCAAACTAAGTTAGAAAAAAAAATTATTTATGAAAATGGAGAAATCAGAAAGATTGCAGAATCTAAATTGTATAAAGACAGTGAAGAATATTTTTGACAAAAAAGAAGCTTCACTTTCAAATGCACCCAAGAAGTACAAATCAAAAAAGAAATTACTGAGAATTTCTGGAAAATTGGTCTCCCAGTGACACCAATTTGGCAATCACTGGGAGACCAAATCTGTCCCAAACTATGTTAAAAAATGCACTGAGCATGATGACAGACAAAGTGCCATCTTCACAGTGCGGCAGTCTACTCTTTTTGCATATCAAATTTCCAGGCTGTAAGAAAAAGTTTCCGAAAATAATGTTAGCGGTCGTTAACCCTCAACTTGATGATTTTACGCAATGACAGAATTAACACAATACATGCTGTTCAAATGTACACTTATCAGTTACAATGTAAGATATATGATTATGAAATACCACTAATGAAATGCGAGAAGTCCTCATGAAAGTGAAACATCAAAGAAATCCTGATTAGCGTCCTCTTTGAATAATGTATTCTCCTGTTCCCGTCATGCAGTTCCCACGTTTTGATGCAAAGCACTCTGAATGCTAACACTTTGTGAAGCATAAGCTGTAACCACTTGAATAAGACACACTCGAAGATTATGAAATACTGATAATTTGATAGATGGATATTTCACATTGGATATAAAAGAAGTTTGTATCAAAGTGAACTGTCAAAGTTAAAGAATCCTTAATGAACATCCTTTTTGAATTGTCTAATGCCATGCACTCTTTACATCATGAAGTGTCCACATGTTGATGTAAAGCATGCACTTAAGTGCCATATGGCACGTATGATCACACTGAATACACACCGTTTCTTGCAGAGAGAAATGACTACAATAAACCGGTACATCGATTGGCTGAACAAATTTGAAATGAATAAAGTTGGACCAAACTGGTATTACTAGCCTTCTAAGAGGTATGTGCAATTTTGCAAAGGCCTACTTCTTTTGCAAGGACTATAAATTTTAAAATCTCAATTTTAAAATCTCAATGCAAGCCTCGAATATATGCTGCTGGCAATATCAGTTATCATAGTAATTATCATGAGAAACATTTGACATGGTATTCACTGGCAAACCTATGAGGGGTGTACCTACATTCAAAAGGAACTGTACATGTTTTAGCTGCCTTCAAAGTAAGTACATGCATTTGTAAACAACTATTGGCTCTTACAAAATACAGGCACATCATATTGGTGTCAGAAAGTGTTTGTCATGTAGTTTCATGTTGTTTCGTGCAGATGGCACAAATACCATTTCGCAAAGTCTTGTCTTTGGAGTTGTCATGTTATCATGTCCATCTAGATGCATTCAAATTTTTTGTAATTTCAGTATAATCATATATTCCATTATGATGATCTTTTTCAGAAGAAGGCAGGGGAACTGGTGTTGACTATACTGAAGTTGCAATGGTAAAGCCCGGAACCATGTCAGCCACCTTTCGTCAGCTGACTTGAAGAAATTATGGCTCACTTTTTCAGCTAGCTGGGTTTTGTCAGCTGCGACTTTAGCTGACTTGAGTCGGGTGACTTAATGCGCTATTTTCATGAAATCTATCGAAGATAAACACTGTACTGGTAAATGTGTCATAAGAATTTGTTAATTTCATGCTGAACTGTAGGAGGTCAACTTGCTATAGAGTGAAATCTGATATATCTGGTTGAAATATATATATTGACACAAGAAACAAATTAATAGGAGATCTTATTGTTTAACCATAACTGGTTTGCTTGTCCAAGCTGGGTAAGAAACAAAATTATCCATTCTGCCACGTGATTAACTGAGAGCTTCAGTGGGTGGGTGATTTATGTCTTTAATAAAAATTGGCTAATTGGAATATTGTTGGTAATTGGAAGCTGCTCTTTATTGACAAATGCAAATATTTGAAGAAAAATGCTGCTGAAACAAACAGTATTTCCATCCAAATCTTATGCTTCCATTCAATAATGCCTTCTGTTCTTATAAATGAAACAATATAAAATATTACCCAAAAAAGAAGTAGTAGGAAAGTTCAGCCCACTTAAATGGAAGCTTGTGAAATAAATTATCAGATCATTTACTTATAAACAGCTGAATACAGATTTTCAACATTAACAAAAACAAAGCCTGAAAACTTTCTGTAATTGTTCTAATTTAATCAGAAAAAAACTATCAAATTTTGTGAATTTCGGATTAATATTCTCTCCAATTAAAACCTCAATATTCATCTTGATAAATGCATGAAAATTAAATCAATTTTGCAATGTTAAACATGAATGAAGATGAGGGACGACATTGTCAAAAGGCAAGTATCAGATTTCAAGTCATTCTCAAACTAATTCAGTTGAAATTTTGTTTTGTTCATCTTGGAGAATGGGAAATGCTTACATACCGTTTTAGGAATAAACAACTTCTGACTGGCGTCAATTTGAGCGAATTGCTAACATTGAAATTATGAATCCTCTCTCTCGTTCATTTTTGCAGTTAATATGGCAGTTATTATCTTTTACGTTATGGAAAAAATGTGCCCCTATAAAGTAACATCAGCTCTGTTCTATTTTTTTAAATTGATGTAATGATAATCCTTTCATATTTAGCACTATTGTGATGTGGAAACTGCGGTAAAAATTGTTTTGAAACATTATAATGATTCAGAGCTTATCACCAAATAATATAAAACACATACCAAAAATTGGTCTTAGTGATATATACCCTTCAAACCAGAAATATAAAAGGATGAAAGACAAAACAAAAATCATACAAAAAGTCACGTCAACATGTTTGGAAAGGCATGAAGTCCCATACTCGGTTTTGGAGACTGCCATTTGAAGATTATATATTGTTTTTGTGTTTAAACCAAGAGATCAACATTGAGTTGACATCGAATTGGCTTAAACTTAAACTTCTAAAAGCTATACATCACCAAAGTGGTATAACTGTGTGTTTATTTATAATTCAAAACACCAAATAGCAGCTGAACTGTTGGTGAAAGTGCAAAACCTCATCAGTAAAAAAACGCTGTTTTTCAGAAATTGAAATAAACTAAGGCAGATTTCACGAGAAGCAGCAAAATGACTTACCACAAGTTACATTAGCACAAGGACAGATAAGGCCAGATATAATTGATTCGTAGCTTCTCAGATTTTCTCAGGGTGCTTGTTCTGGGATGGCTGGCAGGACAAAAAAATTGAAATCTAAATCTTTTACTGTGTCAATCCATTAAATAAAATCATGGGTAAACACTGTTTGCTGTTGGATTGGTAGATCAGAGTAACTCAAAATATGGCCTTGTGCTAATGTAACAGCGTTAAATGATGGAGGACGGAATTTTTTTTTTTAAGATACTACTGCAATATAAATGAAAACACCAGCAGGGCACCACCCCTGACATGCTCCTGGGAGACCTGGCTTTCTGTTCAGAAAAAATTTGAGATCTAATCATGTGCTCGTTAAGGAAATTAATATAGACAAATTTTGCTAATGTAACACTATGAAATGGACAGATGCGAAATTTCAGTTACATTAGCAATAAAAAAACAGCTACTGCACACAGCTGTTTATGTTTTTGGTGATCTATATAGGCAAATAGGACATATTTTTCAATAAAATTTTAGAATTTCGAGGTTGAAATTTGCATGAGTAGTAAGAACACAGAAAAATTCCCATGTAAAAGTTGATAATGTAACCTCAGTGTCCTGTGATGGAATCAAGTTACATTAGCTGTCTTTTTTAATCTTTTATTTTTAAATCTCAAGTCTTATCATGACAAAAACAAGCAAAAATGGTTCCAAAATAATTTCATTACATTTTCCTGAATTGATTTTAACATATTCCACAGAATGCCAAAGTAAGCAGGTCTCATCACTAGGAAGTTTGGTCGTCCGAAATTATCCTCATGAGTAAATATCTTTTTAAGAGCGAAACGCTACATATTTTAGGACTATTTTAATGATATTTATTCATAAGCTCACAAATGTACTTAGTAATAGGTTTTCAGACAAATAGACTACATTAAATATGGCAGGCAATGCAATATGACATGTATATTGCTATATCAGTCATTATTTCACCTATATTAACAGCAGCTTAAAGTTCTCGCACAGGACCTCTCATGTTATGCTATGCTGAAGGGAGTTGTTGTTTTGAATATTTATGTGCATATTTGTGCGCAAAATAAGTAAAAAGATAAGTAAAAAACTAACAAGCACTTTTTGTCTGTACAATGTAATAAGGAAGGGAGAAGTGTGACCTAAATGTGCATATTCAAGAACACTGGCAATCTGGGTACACTTAACTGAGAAGTAAGTAAGATATTTAATGTTTTTTTACATTCTATGTTTATGAATCATTGTCCTGTTTCAATTATTTTTGCTCTAAACACTTTATTACATGAGCTTGACATAAATTGACCTGCTATATGTGACTGTCTGGCTCCTAATTGGTTAATTCGGTGCATTTTACACAAGTAGAGCCTATCAGACAACAACATTTTTGCTCTTGATTATTGGGAGAAGGGGTGTTGTAGTGGTATGCCTATTTGGATTTCTTGATGCTCAGTGGTGGATCCAGGGATGGGCCTGGAGGAGGGAATGGACAGATGCCTGCCAAATCATTGAAATGAAATATGGCTTGAAGCAGGGGCAGATCCAGAAAGTATTGAGGGCTGGGGGGGGGGAGTTTACAAAAGAAAATGTTTTAGAAATATTGAGATTTAATTTTTTATTAAATTGAAATCCACAGGGCCAGGGGGGGGGTTGAATCCTTTGAACCTTCCTCTGGGTCCACTACTGTAAGGAAAATATGATTGCATCAATATAAAGGCCAAAACCAGCTGGATTTCATTCGGATGAGGCATTAAATTGGTGGTCCCTTGAATCAGTGTCTGTTCTGGGCAGGTAAAAGATCCCTCACATTGGGTAAATGTGTAACAGGTTGAGGACTCCTGCTCTCTCTCCCATCTCATCAATCAACCCTTGTGAACACCCAGAACTGGGCTTAGAAGGCTACACTTACCATATTATCCATCTATCTATCTATAGATCTATCTATCTATCTATACATCTAAACTTGCCCGTCATCCTCCCGCTCAAGATAACAGAATAGAGTACATTATAGATATGATCACCCTAATTAAAAATTTGTTGTAACGACTTTCTTTCAGCTCACATAGCACACTGATTTTCTTCCAAAATGATTTCAGTAACACAGAAATAATACAAAATGGGACGTATCAAAGCATTTCGGATAGCGTTTGACACCTCGGATAGACAGAGGCTGTACGACTATGGAGCAGAGAATTATGTCCATCGGAACAGGAAGGTAAATGATTGATTGATTGATTGATTGATTGATTGATTGACAGACTGATTGATTGATTGATTTTATTTATTGTAAGAATTTGTATATTCCCTTCTTATGACTTTCCCTTGTAAATTCCTTCTCATGTATTCATTTACCTATTTCTTCATTTGACGGTCGGATGATTTGGGGTCGATGGCCAAAAAGCATTTATGCATAACTTCATTTCCAACAAATTTGCATTGAAGTCGGACAAACTTACCCATGCACGGTGCCTGTTCAGCCCATGAGAATAAAATTAATTGAATGATATACCATAAGTCGGAATGGGGGGGTAAGGGGGACATATTGCCCCCCCTGCACTTATCCAAGGGGAGCAAAGGGGGCAAGGTGTGCCCTTTTGATTTTAAGAAGAAACATTCTGATGCCTTATTTTACTTATTCTAGCATTATATAGTAGTTGTACATTAAAAATTATCATTGACTCTCAATTTAAATTTTTTTCCCGAAAAATTTGCTAGAATGGCTAGAATATGATTCGCCCTTTTTTGTCCGACCGTCCCTGCCACCCGCGTTTCCTACCGGCACCCCTGGTAAGGACATGTTTATTATTAAATGCTGTAATATAGCCTAATAACTATTATATTATATAATGAGATGGAAGGTTGGACGTCCTTAAAGGCCTTAATATCACATGTGAGTCCCAAGTCTCACACCTCCTTACACCTGACTCTGACTTGTTTTGGTTTACTTCCTCTACCCTTTGCCAGGTCCGGTTCTTGGATCTCAACACTTCGTAATACACCAGACAATTTGTTTTCTTTTTTCTCATATAATTTTATATGTTTGTGACTTTTTTGGTCAAATGTGACCTATGTTTGAGTCAATAAACCTATATTATGTAATATAACTATCCTTCTAGAAAGCATGTAGAATATGAAAAATTTGTTTGTGACCTCATACTGTTGGGGCATCGTGATTGGCTGTGGTGTACAGTATGATGCGGTGTAGGTATTTGATTATGTGTCCAGAATGGCCATATACGGTTGTGTGACATACAGTGCTGTCTGTAAGTAAGTGAAACGCATGATATTGTGCCATTGCATCAATGATAAACATCTTCAACCAAACTGCTTGTGGAGGCATGAATTCTCACCCGGTGAGAGGAAAACATATTGGGTCATAAAGACTGATATGTGAGGCATGTTGGATAACAATAGCAGCCAATTTTCTCTGCTTTACTTGGAGTTAGGTATGGGTCAAAGTCTTTGATAGGGGGTGCCCAAAAACAAACTCTCGAGTTTCTCTGGGCATCCCTCCAACATCATGTCATCACCCAGTCTAATTCATAAATTACGTGTACTTGTGATGTTGGTAAAATAAATTATCTATCTATAGGTAAGTGAATCACCCTTCCTTATTAAATACGTAACATAGGGCCTGTGTTTCACTTACTTATGAAAGACTTTGACCTATACCGAACTCCCACTACAGCAAAGAAAATTGGCTGCCATTGTTATCCCACATGCCTTACATATAAGCCTTTATGGTGCCATATGTTTTCCTCTCATCGGATGAACATTCATGCCTCCACAAGCAGTTAGGTTGAGGATCTTTAGCATTGATGCAATGGCACTATTTCATGTGTTTCACTTACTTAAAGCATCATGAATAAAATAGCAATGCCTGTATGCCGGAGTATTTCTTTGACTGTAACAAGCAGGTGAACTGCCCAAGTGAACTCTTGAAACTGTCTTTAAACTTTAATCTTGTTTCAGGGTGAGTGGGATTTTAATTATCTTCTGAGTTCAGCAAGTGATGATCACCTCCGAGGGAAACATAAGAAAAAACAGAAAAGGACCAAGAATATGGATGATGCAATAAAACATTTCCGGGTCTTAGAAAGAAATTATGCACGGTTCAGTAGTTCAAAGAAGATTCATGGTTGTGAGGCGCTACCCCACCGAGTGCTGCCTATTTATTACCTGGGAGAATGGGTTCACGGCAAGGTTATTTTAGAGCTTTCGAAAAAGTTGAAAGCAAAATCAATCACCGTCACTTTGAAAGGGAAAGAGGATGTCCGTTACCAGCAGGGGAAGGACAATCACTTTGCTGACACAAAAACATACGTGAATGAAGAGATGACTTTCACTCATCTGTTCTTGCAGGGTGTATCTCAATCCGAATTTATCCCACCTGGACGACACGAATTTGCATTCACCTTTTTTCTGCCGAGAAATGCAGCGCCTTCCGTCCCTAACCTGATTAAATATGGCAAAGCTTATGTCGCCTATCGGGTTAAGGCGACTATCGAAAAAAGGGAACTTAGGTGGTATAGGAAACATTGCAGTGTGTCATGGCATTTGGGTAGATTTACCACGTGATGTTGCCCATGAACCAGCAAAAGCAAAATTGCCGTTTAGGATCCAAAAGAAGATCAAGGCCGGCTTACTTAAGCGATCTGGGTATGTCGGGCTGACAGTCTCCATCCCACGGACAACGTTTGCTAGAGGCGAGCTCATACCCATTGAGCTCTCCGTTGTCAATGCCTGTGATACTGTTATTCTGTTCATCCAAGCAGTGGTCCGCATGAAGGGAAGCTGTTATTTTACCCCTTTGATCGATATCAAGTCGGTAGATGACTGGAGTCGTTCGATCATGGGACATGATCATCAAAATTTCTCCTTTGACCTTCCTCTGGATTTTTCCCGATCGATCGTTGATTCAAACCTCATCCCGGTCGGCAAGCTTGACGAATGCAGATGGATTTATGTATACTATGACTTGATCATCACAGTAGAGAGGGGTGATTGGAAAAGAAATCTTCAGGTAGAAATACCCATCGATATTTGCACATTTAACTCCGCAAAATTAATCAATATGTCATAACCCCTTAAATGACCCTGATCACAAAAATACATCTGTTTGAAAACAATAGCAGAGCATCGAAAAAAGAAGGAATTCACAATCCTTGCATTCGAATTATTCCAATAATACTAGGAGCGGTACTTTTAATATTTGCATTAGAATTCGACCATGATCATTTTTGTTCAAAGTATGAAATAAAGAGATCATAAATATTGACAAATCTGTTAAAAATATTAGCAGTTTCATTTTTCTTTTGTGCAAGTTTGAGGCCGCACCAGTAGAAATTTTCACTCTGGATGTTTACCCTACAGGATAGAGTAACATAATGTATCTTTCAAAATTGCTTTTCACACAAAGAAAACAAAGACCCTTCAATAATAAAACACAGCTTTGGATGCAGTTCCATATTTTAGCCAATCTGAAGTTAATTACTTTTAGAATGGGCTTGGAAGTGAGGGCATGGAAGGGTGAGGGTAAGAACTGAAGGGTGTGGAAGGGTGAGGGTAAGAACTGAAGGGTGTGGAAGGGTGAGGGTAAGAACTGAAGGGTGTGGAAGGGTGAGGGTAAGAACTGAAGGGTGTGGAAGGGTGAGGGTAAGAACTGAAAGGCGTAGAAGGGTGAGGGTAAGAACTGAAGGGTGTGGAAGGGTGAGGGTAAGAACTAAAGGGTGTGGAAGGGTGAGGGTAAGAACTGAAGGGTGTGGAAGGGTGAGGGTAAGAACTGAAGGGTGTGGAAGGGTGAGGGTAACAACTATAGGGTGTGGAAGGGTGAGGGTAAGAACTGAAAGGTGTAGAAGGGTGAGGGTAAGAACTGAAGGGTGTGGAAGGGTGAGGGTAAGAACTGAAGAGTGTGGAAGGGTGAGGGTAAGAACTGAAAGGTGAGGAGGGGCGAGCATCTTCCTGAGTGCATGGACAATTTTTTTGTTGTATTTTAGGCCCATGGCAAAAGGTACAGTGCTGCCTGCAAGTAGGTGAAACAGGTGATGCCAAGGGCAGAATGGCCTATGTGGCAAAGTGGCAACTGCCACGGGCCCATCCACTCAAGCGGGGCCCATGCAAGATGTCAAAATATGAACATTTTAAGAAAAGAGCTAAATTTTGCTGTCAGGTTCGTGATTGTGTGTTACTAGTACTACTATACTTAGTGAAAAAGACAGAAAGTGGAGGCCCCCTAATATTAACAATTTGCCAAGTTGGGCCTGTAGTAGTATTTTAATTTTTTTATTGGAAATAACAAGATGTTGCCAGTCCGCCCCTGGTTTGCCATTGGGTCAATGCACCACATCCTCAACTAAACTGCTTGAGGATGAAATGATGCTCACCCTACAAGATGAAAACATACGGGGTGGGGTCATAAAGGATAATATTAGCTAGAGTAAATGCATGATTAACTGCCTTTTCAGATTCTTGGACAATGACTATGTCATTTGTTAAGAATTGCCAGTTCTAAGACAATCAAAGACAAGTACAAGTATATATATACATGAGTAAGCAGACTACAAAATGTATTGCAGCACTGTACATTTAAATAAAGTGTTAAAGTGTTATGGTAATAGGGGGAAACCCGTTACGAATTATATTGAACCACCGGTATTCTACAATGCACACTTTCAAAAACAACTACACATCAAAGAACTCCTTAAAATGATAACAAAATTGCACAAATCGTGTTGCCAATTAGTAAATAACGGCAGGTAACTACTTCCTCATTCAGAATTTTAATTCTGAATAAGGAAGTAGTTACCTACCGTTATTTACTAATTGGCAACACGATTTGTGTAATTTTGTTATCATCAAAGGAATAAGTTTGCTGTTGACTATCTGACATGCAATTCAGTGTCAACATGTCATGTCTCACACTAATTATTTCCCTCATCGAAAATTGTGTATCTACATCTGCATCACAAAAAACCCTTTCTCGCAATGCATAGTATATAAAGGTTAATTGTCAGAGACTAAAAGCAGGTATAATGGTATATACGAACATCTTTTGTCAATTATGTAACTGATTCCAATGATGCACAACTTCTAAGAGCTGTCACGAACACTCATCATTATTAAAAAGTGTCATGAAAATATCTGGAAGTCAGGGGTTAGTTTTTTTTTCTGAAAACTTTACATTTAATTTAAAATGAAAGAATTTAGCCCAAATTGAAAGATATACAGTTTTCAAAA
Source organism: Platynereis dumerilii (assembly GCA_026936325.1). Lineage (NCBI taxonomy): Eukaryota > Metazoa > Annelida > Polychaeta > Phyllodocida > Nereididae > Platynereis > Platynereis dumerilii. The sequence continues at coordinate 2,332,232 of JAPTHN010000032.1, forward strand.
ACAAAACAAGGACATTAATATCAGCACACAAGAATGGCACCGAATATTTACATGCAGAACTCGTAAAAAATTGAGTCATTATTTGAAATATATATCTGTTCACTCACCACAGTGCCATAACTAGGGGGTCTCGGGCAGGGGACACCGGAGGAGGGAGGTCACACGATTCTCTGGGCACACCCATAGCACTAATTGTATATTTTAACCAAGTTGAAGTTCATTTGGGGGGCACCTGAGGGGCACAGGGGTGCATGTGCCTCCCTCCTAGGGACGTCACTGTTATTTTAATAAAATAGGCAATGTTGGCTGTTGTGTCCACTGAGTTAAGAGCTTTGTGTATTTTGTATTGTGTTTCCTAAAACTTCAAATAATCTATTGAAAAGTCAGTATTCAAAAAACATCCCAACTTATCCCCAGACTGATTAGCACAAGTTGACAAAGTATCTTCTGAAACTCCTCTGGGAAAAGTGTCAACTTTCTTAAAGCTTCATGCTTCATGACATCCAGCTCGCTTGGGAAGACTGTGTTATCTTCTTCCTCATTCATAAAAAAAAACATCAAAACAAAGTTATTACTGTTGTTTGTCTGGAAAGTTCCTTGTCATACTGAATGCAGTCTTTGCCTGACATGAGTAACTACTTGTTGTTGGGATTGAGAAAATGATTTTAGAAAATGAAAGTTCAGTATTTCTTTAACTCATTTGGGAAGACACCCACTAAGATGAGGTTTTGTAGAAGTTTCTGCTCGTGTTGTTCATTGTTATTGGACATGCTAAAAACGTCAGCTCATTATTGACATCAACTGGAAGAAAGGCTTTGTCACTCATCCCAAATATTTATTTGTATCATTATTTTCGAGACATTAAATTGCATGAAAAAAACCTCAAAGCACTTGAGAAATATCTTTCTATTGATAAACCCATTTAATTTGATTACAGTAAACATAAGTCATAAAATTTGAAGTCACTTTATAAGAATTGACAAGTTTCAATTTAAGCAGAACTAACAGGACTAATCATTTTGATACATTGAAGACTGAGTCAATATTGTATCAGTGACTGCCAATGATGACTCTCTATTATATAGGGGTAAGGCGATTCATCAGATAAGACTTGATTAGGCAATTCTTGCATGAAGATCCATGTTGATTTTGCCACTGCTAGGGCCATTGGATTACAAGAGAGGCAAACTTGGGTTCCCAGGAGGCTGAAACATGACCCCACATGAACAGAAGCAATTTAAAGGATCTCACTGCTTATTATAAGTTGTAGGGTGTAGGTCTTGTTAAGGCATTTCTTTTTTTGGTATTTCATTGAGAAACGTGTTGGAAGACAACATCTTTCTAGTTGCATAATTATATTTTCCACAGTGCATTGTATTTCCTTTGTAATAAACATATATATGGTTTGATTATTTGATTATGGAAGAGGTATTATGGGCAGCATAAGCCAAAGTAGACCATTTTATAATAAGAGAGGAGAGCTTTGAGTTTTCCTGGAAGAGAAAATTATTTTTTCCACGGTAAAAGCAATAGTAGTTATGTATTTCAAGCGCGCGAAGTGTAAAATTATCATTCCTAAATCAAGTAACTCTTTGTTAAGAAAAAACCCTAACAGAAATTATTAATTTCCAGAATGAGTTCATTTATTTCTCCAAACTAGAGCTGGATATTTTTACTTTAATTACTCCCGACTCATAAGCCCCCCCGCCCCACTCCCCCCCGTTACGCAAATGTTGGAAACAGTTGCTGCCCATTTTTTAAATTGCATTTTTCTTGATGCATTCCCTCATAATCGATTTCTAGCATATATGAGTTTGTTTTGTACTGTAGCTTCACATCTCAATTCATCAAATGTTTCTTTTGTTCCCATTGAACTTGACAATAATGCCAATAAGGGGTTGATCCAAACATGACATGATGGCTAATGTATTGTACTGAGCCCAGCATCAATTCTCAGTCCATCATGTCATGTATTGATCTGAGATCGCCACAACAGCAGTACTACCCATTGTCATCATATTAATAATTATAATAATAAATTAAGCATTGATAAACATTGTGACTTCAAGGCATTTTCACACAACGGGTTTGTTACATGCATAAGGTGACAGAATATTTATTACTCCCAGCCACAGTATTATGAGCCCTGCCACTCTGTATGTATACATTTATGAAAATATGGCGATGCAGAAGATTTTAGGGGCTAGGCTGCAGTGGCGTCTCTATGGGGCAGGGGCACGTGCCCATATTGGACCTGTGCCCATATTGGACCTGTGCCCCCCCCAGGTGCTCCCCATATGAACTTTGCAACTCTGGCTATAATATACAATATATCATATATAATAAGTATTCCATGTGGAAAACGGCCGGCAAATTATCGCACAATATAAATTCACATCAGGTTGTTTGGGTACAGACAATGAATTCATTCTCATTCAGAATACTTTTTTCTTTTCCAATATACTTTTCCTGTTTGTACCTTTTCTGTCCATGTCATTCTCTTGTGACCCTATGACAGAATATTATGGGAACTGCCAGCTGAGGGAAGTAACTGTTGTCCAATAATAAGTCAGCTCAGCTTTCCATATGGGATACCTGGTTAGTTGTCGTTGTTGTATATTATAGGCTCATCAGCAAGAACTGTGTCATAGTGACACAAGAGTGTTTTGTATGACTGTTATTACAAGAGAAATAGCAATTTTTGATGAATAAAGTTATTTTTGTCTGTCCAAATTCATGTTAAACAACAGTAGTAAGATAATCAGCTTGGCTTTGAGGTATTGTTAATTTGGCACCAATGCTCATTGATTCACATGACAAGAAGACTGAAAGATATATGTGTCTGACAGTGTAATATACAAGGCTGGAACATCTGAGGCATGAGCCTAGATGAGACCAACATAGAGACTGTGGCATGAGCATATGAGACGCCATTAAAATGTTGGTCCAAGGCCGGCGTAAAGGATGAGGCGGTCTCGAGACCTCCATCACATGCCAAACCCCCCCCCCCAGTGACTGTGTCCAAGGCAAATAATTTGCAACAAAGACCAAGATGGAGTCCGTCAAAACAAGGGCCTCCAAGACTAGCCTCCAAACCTACAGTGTACAACACTGGTACCAGTTAACCTAAATATGAGGGACCAATCACGCTTCTGGAAGTAACCAGGATTAAACCCATAACCTTTAGTGGAAGAGGAAATGCCTCTTTGGGTGGTCCAAAAAGATATACGTCTCAATTTCATTGATGGTACCCCCTAACTTTTTTCCTTTGACCATGTGAAAGAAATGTGCAAAATTTCAGCCAAATTGATTAATATTTAGAGGTGGCTCATCAAGGCTGAAGTTTTGCTATATTTTGCATTAAAACGCCTATGTATGAAGAGTGAAAATTGTGTAAAATCATATTTTCCCTTCATTTGAGGCCTATTAAGGCACTGACCAGCTAAGGAAAAAGGAACGTAACACTTGTTTGTATATTTTCCTCTCACATTAAAAAAAAGTAATTTGTCACTCATATCATTAGAACTGTTACACCAATTGATGTGTATATAGCGATAATTTGGCAAAATTGCTACACCAATATATATTTATTTTAATAAATATCATAATCTAATGGAAAGGTTTTTGGATCATGACTGAGTCATGATACTACTTTCAATAAACTATTATAGTCCAGCATGATAAAGAATGTAAATTCCATCCTTTTGGTTGGTAATTATTATAAATAGCTCCTTTCCTCAGATAAGCCAGTCTTGGAAGTTTCACACTCCCAGAAGCTTCGGATGTGAAAATTAACATGATAACTTTACCCAATACAATTTGAGTTGTTTGACACCTTATAAAATTAGAAAGACCAATCAATTGTGAATGGGGTTCTTATAATCCACAATTTTTTCTTCGGTATCTCTAATTTCCACAGGGGCACATGAAAGTTAGTCATTTGTCAAAGATCTCGCCAAAGAATTACAAATAGGTCATTTACATACTGGTATATTGAAGGGGAACATGCTGTTGAGAAAGATGAAATTGCTACCTTCACCTCTTTTTAAAAGTTTCTGAAGCATGTGTCAAAATAGCACTTGGCCAGAAATTGAGAAGACAGTAGGGGATCTAATCACAGGAGATAATTCACTTGACATCAGAAGGATTCTAACTACTATGTAATAGAAAGCTGTCATGACTTTTGACAGTGTGATGTTCTCAACATTTTTTTTTCATGCTGGACTACACATGTAACAAGTTGTTCAATAAATTTTAATATTTATTAATAAATCTGTATTGGCGCACCAATTTTTGCCAAATTTTCGCCCAATACGCACCAAATGACGTAAAAATTTTAATGATATAAGTGACAAATCACTTCTTTTTAACGTGGAGAGGAAAATATACAAACAAGTGTCATGTTGCTTTTTCCTCAGTTGGTTTGTGCCTTAATAGGCCTTAAATGAAAGGAGAATATGATTTTACACAATTTTCACTATTCGGATATAGGCGTTTTAATGCAAAATATAACAAAACTTCCACCTTGATGAGCCACCTCTAAATATTAATCAATTTGGCTGAAATTTTGCACATTTCTTCCACATGGTCAAAGGAAAAAAGTTAGGGGGTACCATCATCAAATTTTACAATTCTATTTTTTTTCCATTGGATGTTGGACCACCCTAATGCCTCTGACTAAGACATTCATATTATTTGTGTCTTTGCTAAGTGCATGAAAGCTTGTAGACATTCTATAACTTTTGAAATAACATGCAAGCTTAGATGGAATCTCACTACTCCTATGCTTATGAAGATATCATTATCTTTAATCTTATTTTGCAATAAGAAATTGTTACTTATATAGTCTCAAAGTTTGTCATAGTGATATATTTTACAAATCATATGTGGAGCATATTCCCTGGAGAACTGTTCACTGCATTTGGAGCTTTTATCTAAGTTTGCGAAATACATAGTTGTCTTATGCTGTAAAATGTTTATCGTCTTATGTGTACTTTTACTTTGTAGGAAGTCTCAAACTTGTATATAGTGATACTGAGCAGCATAACGCCCACATATAGCCCTATTGGGCGGGGGGGGGGGGAACTTCACAAAGGAGATCGAGCCATTTTTACATGACCAATTTTGTGGGAGTGTGGAACCATTTTGTAAGTAATTTGCAAGAGTCGCGAAGTAATTCTGATGGTGGATCAAATATAAAAGACTTCTTCCAAAGAACAACTGGGCGGCACTGCAGTATTCCTCAATTATAGTCACTGTGAGATTGTAGTAAGTCTAAGTGTGTAGTGGTGTTACTCTATTTCCACTTTTAAGCACCAAGGCCTCTAAATATGCAGGATGTGTTCTGTAATCTGCTCAGGCATTGAAAAATAAAAATATTTGATAAGATCTTACTTACTATGAATGCACGTAGATCTGTGAATTGTCATTTCCAATTGAAGTAAATATCAAATAATGTCTTGGACAAATTGTGTTACAAATGACAAAATAATTAAGTGATAAAAAATGTTGCTTGCCTGAATATTGGTCAGTTTTGGCCAATGAAGCTAATTTAGTCAGTGGTGGCAAACAAACATGCAGCTGAATTGTTTCAGAAATAGAACTTGAAGAGAAGGAGAAATTAACCAAAATTTTAATCGGACAAAAACTTTTCGAAAAACATCCAATTTGAATTTCAAATTAGTTTTCTCCGCCAATTAAAATTTGCAATGTTCATGTTGATGACAATGGCTGAAAATTGCCATCAAGTTGTCTTGAAAATGCATGAATGAAGATTCTGCAAGAGGAATGAAAGCCATTTTGCAATGTTGGTGTGTTCATCTTGCAATGAGGGAACCAACTACTTTGTATCTGATACATCACCATAGAACTGGGGAAAGTTGGCAATCCAAGGGTAAGTTGGCCGGCTATTTTAACTCGCATAATGGAAGAAATGCCTACTTATTTTACTGATACAAGTTTCTGCTGCAAATTTACCAATTGTGCCAGTGAGGAAAGTTGGTATTTCTGCCATTAAGTGGGTTAAAATAGCTGACCAACCTTCCCCGGGATTGCCAATTTACCCCTTTTTATGATAATATGCATTCTAAAATGCAGGAAAGATGGTGTGACACAAAATTTAACTGTGATATACTATAGAAAATAAAAATGAATAAAAATATTATGTGCCTTTTCATTAGCAATGAGAATTCCCAGATCATAAGAGAAAACACACAGGTGAATACCTTTGCATGTCGCTTATCACTCCCAAAATAAAATGAATTGAAGCTTCCTGTTATGACAATAACTAAAAAATTTTTTTAGATTAGGACTTTAAAGTTATATTAGGAAAGTTTAATTACCTGTTGTAACAAATGCTCCAAGTGAGTGCATTAGACAAATGAACAATTTCATCATCAACGTCATTCAGCAAAATTGACTTTGGCATTGAAAGACTACCATTAAATTCATTAACAAACATGTAGAAAATTCTTTCCTTCCAAGTCTTCCTCGCTATTACAATAAATGAGCCCATCCTTGACACTCAAACTAAAAAAAAGAAGTTTTATAATTGTATCTAATTACAAAATGTTCTTAAAAATGAAAGTGGCTGATCATATCTTTCCATTACGTATCAAAGATATGTTGCAATGTATTTCTCTGATGTTTCTGTTGGTTAACAGGTAATGGAATTTGTTATCCTTTTAAAGAATATACAGCTTCGGATTTTGATCATGGGTGGAAAGATAGCATTGTGCATAAATGGTGCGGTATTTTTTAATATTTTTTCCCTGAATGATTGCAGGTTCTTTAAAACTAACAAAGTTAATAATCTGGGAACTTTACATTAACAGTTGGTCTTGAAAGTCTTTCCGAAATATGAGAATCGAAAGAATACATCCCATATTTCAAAAAGCAGGATCACTGCAAGGCAGCAGATCCTTGATTTTATAAGCTACTCTTTGGCTACTGCACTAAAAATATGGTAAAAAACACTCATATTCTTAATTCTTTTCTTGGGACTATAAACAATGCCACTGGATTGGAAAGCTTCAACAAATTCCGACTCATTAGTTACTATTGTTCAATGGGGACTGCTACCTGATCATCACAATGCAGTGAAATTTAAAACACAAGGCAGACATGATTAAAAAATAAAGAAATGAAATAGATTTGACTCAATGGGATTAAGTTTATTTAGTTTTTATCACTTTTCAAAAGGAGGAAAAAAAATTAAGGCATTTTGGAGCGCTGTATTGCAACTTTCTTCCGTGAATTACCATTGACAAATTCTGTGATCCAGATATCCAGAGGATACATTTTGATAATAGATGATTATTTATATGAGCAATTGCTTTATTTTTGTTGCTCAAAAAGAAATATGGCAAGATTTCTATATTTTACACGTGAAGTTTCCACTTTAGGCCTACAGTATAATGTAGATGCCATATATGAAGAGAACATTTTAAAATACTTGGGAGAAATCCCACCTGCCGATGACTTTGAAAGAAAAAGTATATTGTGTTTTAGAAACGATTCACATGCACCAAAATGTGAAGAAAATCTATAAAATTGTGAAACCCAAAAAGCATATGATGCATTGTATTTTCATGTCAAGACTAACCACTCTCTTATAAGATTCTTGAAGCCAAATTCACTTTTGCACAATAACTAATATAAATAAATGTTGTAATATTAATATTAATTGTTTTTCTTTGGAGTATAACATACGAACGATGAAAACAGACTCGGATCAAGAGCTTTCTGTATATTATACAAAGACATGTTCATCAGAATTCAATTTTTCTTTTGACTGCATATGTATCTCGGTACCAAATGTTGTAAAAGTAATGTTGCAAGCAAGGAAATTCTACTTGTGCTGCTCTATAATGCTGTTAACCCTAAACCCATAACCCAAATTTTTTCAAATGTTCAAGAAAATTGCCTCAAATGAAGTACTTTATCCCATGGGATGACACCATTCTTAAGGCTCTAACCCTTAAGGCTAGAGGAACCAAATGCTTAATAACCCGCATGGTTACAAATGTCAGCAGCACAAGAGATTTAATACCCTGATGACATCCATGTCCTGCGTGTCCCATTACTGGCAACCCATGAATTAACAGGGGACCCATGTGATACATCTTGTGCATACTAGCAATCAATGCTATTCTTCTTATTGGTAAGGCATGTCTTGTTGTTTCTGAAGGCAAGTTGAGTCAAGGGCTCGGTCTTGGGGCCAGTATTATTCCTGATCTATATCAATGACTTGCCCAGCTCAGTCAACTTGGAAGCGTATATCTTCGCGGATGACACCGAATTATGTAAGATAAGTAAAGTTCAGGACGATTCAATTCAAGAAGACCTCAGAGCATTAGACGATTGGTCCCAGAAGTGGCTCCTTCAATTCAACCCTAGCAAGTGCAAGCAGTTGCTAATCAGACGATTGAACAATGACCCACCACCGGTCAGATACCTGTACGATCACAACAAACATGAATACTCACCAATCCCCAACTCCAGAGCTGAGAAGGACTTAGGAGTTATGGTAGATGACAGATTAAATTTTAAAGAGCACATAGGAAACTGCATCAAGAAGGCTTCAAGAAATATGGGGATTATCAGAAGGTCCTTTTCCTATCTGGATAAGGATATATTTGTGCCACTTTACACCTGCCTGGTTAGAAGCCATTTGGAGTATGCTCAAGCTGTTTGGAATCCACAGGCACGAGGAGACATCAAGAGGATAGAGGCTGTGCAAAGGAATGCAATGAAGCAAATCAATGGGCTCTGGGACAAACATTACGAGGAACGACTGAAAATCTTGAACCTCCCTACCTTGGCTTGTCGGAGAGATAGAGGTGACATGATTGAAGTCTTTAAGATTCTAAGGGAGATCTATGATCCCCAATGTGTACCACCTCTCACAAGATCCACTACATCTACAAGAGGACATTAATTTAAGCTCTTCAAGAGAAGATCCTTGACTCTAAATGTGAGGAGACATTTCTTTACCAACAGGGTGGTCGATCTGTGGAACTCCCTGCGAGCTGACATAGTCGAGGCTCCATCTTTAAATAGTTTTAAAAATAGAATTGACAAGTACTGGAAATCCACTGGCAAATTATACAATACCGAAGGATTAGTTTAACCCAAGAAGGAGGCAGCAGTAGCGGCCCCTGCTTGGTGACTAAGGACGGTGGGGATAACTGGAATTACCCACACTCAAGTGCTCTGCAATGCTAGATTAATTCGGCTCCTTACTCAGTGGATTGAGGCAGCAGTAGCGGCCCATTCCTGAGTCCTGTAAATAGTTGTACAAAATTATATGAGCTCGATTAATGTTTGGATGAAAAGGAAAAAAAAGGATATATTTTGAAAATGAAGTTTACAAAAAAGAAAAAATCTATTTATTTCATTTTATTGCTTGTCGATTGACCACTGGTTTGGTATCTAGTAATTTTTTTAATGCAGAGGAGGCAGCAGTAGCGGCCCCTTGAATAGTTTTTAATTTGAATTGATCAAGGAGGCTGCAGTAGCGGCCCCCTGATCCCAAATTTTATTAATGGAGGAGGCAGCAATAGCGGCCCCTCCCACGTTTTAACTTGGGATTTTATCGTCAGTCTTGCGCACTACTACAAATTTACGAAGATCTGGATATAGAGGAGCCATCCTGCGTCCAGAACCACTTATACTAAGCCCTGACTCATTGTTTGTAGCAAGAGTTGTTTGGCCGAATGTCTGAGTAGAATAGCTTGACAATTATGCATTGGTTTACAGAATGTATTCATATTCAAGCAAAAGACTATATTGGTCGATGGTCATACTTACTTCTATTCAAATAGAGGTTAGGGATCAGAATGGCCTCTTTCTGCCAAGGCTGTTGTTGGTAAAATTATCACTGAGTAGACAAGACGCACGAACCGATGCTTGGAGGTGGATCAAGTGCTTATATTATCATATCAAATTCATGATTATCGCTGATTCTGGACAATGTTTCTATACCTCAAAAAATTTTTTGTCAATCCACATACAGTACAACCATCTTAAAATGGGTCAACATAGTGATCCGTAGTGATCCAGAGCAGTCCGGATAAAGAGTGATCTGTAGTGATCTGAGATGATATAACTCTATCTGTAGTGATCTATTAATCAACTTTTAGTAAAAATCAATCATGTCAATTATTTAGGATTATAAGTCAAATAACAGAATACATCTATCTTACAATTGAACATATTGATTAAGGAAACATATACATAAGTTATTTGGTACAGAAAATTACATTTAATAATATTAATTTTGGTTAATAGATACAGATCACAACACATCACTCCAGATCAATCACTCCATATCAGCCAAGATCGCCATGGATCACTACAGATCGATAGATAAGTGTTGATCCAAACTGACGAGCCATTTTATGATGGATGTACAGTATTGAATTATTGTCTGACTTTTTTTCTTCATCATTCTGTAAAGCTAAAGTTGGTGGTGCCCCGAGGAATTGCCTTTAGAATAATTGCAGAAGCAATTTCACAGTTTTATGAAACCTCAAGTCTACTGAAGTTATTCTGAAATTGCTCATGCCTCGAAAGAGCAGAGAAACTCCATTATCTGCCCACTTCACTCCCACAGCAATTAAAGATGGTGTTTCCCACAGAGTAAATAAAGCATTTTAACTCCCACACGACAATCAAAGACTTATGCCCCATTCAGATTCAGATTCAGATTTTTATTTATTTATTATCACTTATATACAAAATAAACAGGTAAATACAAAATTGATACCCGAAGGCATAGTTGCCGCTCATGGGTATCAAAACTAGGCATACATAAAGTAATATTATGATAATAACATAAATTAAATGGTAAGAGAAAAAAGAAAAAAATATATAAAAAATAAAAGGAAACAGAAAACGAAATACGGAATTTGGTCAACTTATATTATCTAATGTTTTAGATATAGTCGTATGCACCATTACTCGCAGGCAACTCTATGATAAAAAAAAATGAAATTAAGTGTGATAGATGTGATAACTCACAAAATTGAAGTGAAACAGATTTACTAATTTGCACAAACATAGCAATTTGTAGAAAGACATTCTGAAGTATAAGAATCAATTGTCAATCGTTTGAAATAAAATTTGACACCATCAAGGCTATGAGTAGTTAATTTTTCTTTAAAGTTGGCAGCCATTTCATTTATAACTGATGGATAAATATATGAAATACTGTGTCTTGCAAACTCATGTCTCACAGAGGGTAGCGGCACATCATTTGCAATTCTTGTATTGTGGGAATGACCACGATAGGCATTCAATCTATCAATCATGTCAGTATTGAAATATTCTGGTAACATATTGTTATGGAGTTTACAGTGGTCCCTGCCATGAACGACCTCTTAATAAGCGACCAGACCCCTATATGCGACCATAGACCATCTGCATTAACGTTTTTCTTAATAAATATCACCCCAATATGCGACCAACCTGTCTAACGCGACCAACGACCACTAAAATGGCCAGAATTGGTCAACTTCATGTCTTCATCCTCATATGCGACCAAGAAAGGACCAGAAACGACCAAAATGCGGCAATGAAGCTACGATGGTTTTGCAGCCAGTTATGAAAGGCTATCAAATGCACAAAGTCTACTCGACGTGAATTGGCCCAGTCAACTTGACATGGTTAATTTGTCACTGTCAATTCAACTCAATTGGCCATGGGAAATTGGCATATATCCTGAGCTGCTTAATAAGTTTCAGAGTAAATTACACTTGACATTCAATAAAGAGTAACTGATAATTATATCTCCAATACAAATTCTAAGATCGTTGATTGCATTTTAAAACTTGTCATTGTTGGCTGCGTTCACCACTCTGCAGTATTGTTGTTTTATTTTGCATCATTGTTAGGTTATATACTTGTATAACATGTTTGCGGTTTTATAGATGAATGAATAACTTATGTTACAGGATCATGACAGGGTAATTATGCGTGATTGCCGTGATTTAGCTAGAACAGGCCAGTTTCTTGGAGTTAGCCGTGATTATGCGCTGGAGAGTGCATCATTGCAGTTTTAAATCTTTGTAGTTTTCATTACCCAACCTGCGAAATTCGTTTTTAATTCAATATTAATTTATGTCTCAATTTATGTATTTTATCACAAATTTCCATTTTTAAAATTGGAGTTTCGATCATCTGTATAAAATCCTTCCATCAGAGGAGGCTCTATAATGTCATGTTCGATGCTTTTTGGGGAGATTTATTACTTTAGGTCATACAGAAATGATTTGCTTAACAAAAAAAATCCTGAAAAAAAAACATGGATTTTTTTTATTATATTGTAATTGAAAGAAGTACCTATAAATCTCGGCATAATGTAGGATGTAAAGATTTCTTCAAGTCTAAATAAAGATTCTGTGATCATTTTTTAAATTTATTGTTAAAGGTAAAGTGTGGGCATGTATTTTAAGATGTATTAGTTATTCAATAGTAATAGGCCTGAAGGGCCTATTCAATTTATGGATCTTTAGCACATATTAAAATTTTTGCACACGGACAAGAGACCGCATCGGCGTACCCCAACGAAAGACCGCACCCCCACGAGAGACCGCCTGACTCCTGCAGAAGGGGCGGTCTTATAACGCAGGGACCACTGTATAGCAAAATTTGTAATCACCCAGTGCACACAGATCCTTCAGTTTAAGTTAGTTAAATTTTTTAAAAAGTTGTGAGGTATGCGAATTGTAGCTACTTTTACTAATTATTCTGACTGCTCTCTTTTGTAATTTAAAAAGTTTACTAGAGGACCAACCCCAGACCATGAGACCATAATTCAAATAGGAGAGAATAAGAGCATTATATATTTGTAGTAGAACGTGAGACGGCAATAATTTTTTGATTTTGTTCATGATTCCTAGCGTTTTTGATATTTTTTTAGACAGACCCTGACTGTGATCTTTCCATTTCATGTTTTCATCAAGTATGATTCCCAAAAAGTTAAATTTTTTGACAAACTCTATTTCTGTGCCATCCAAGAATAATTTAGGGGCAGTAACTTGTCTTTGTGGAGTATGAAAAATTATAGCTTTGGTTTTGCTAGTATTAGTATTAGTAAAGTTTATTCAATTTTAACCAATCTACTATTTGTTTTAATTCATCATTAAGGGTCGAAACACTGTTATTAATAGAGTTTGCATTTAAGCTGGTAAAAAGAGTTGTGTCGTCTGCATAAATGATTGGAGTGAATAAATTGGTAGCTTTGGGGAAGTCATTCATGTAAATGATGAACAATAATGGGCCAAGTACATTCACACAGACAAGACTTTGGCAAGAGTATGTTGGCAAGAGCAAACCATCAGAAAACAAATAGTGAATTCACTCCCAGAGCATAGTTTTCACTCTCAAGAGTGAAAAATACAATCCCAGTGTAACACAAGATGCTCCCAGATCATTGCCACACTCGTGGAAAAGTCTTGGAAAATTTTGAACAGTTTACATTTTTCTGAGAGTATGGAATTGATCTGGAAGTGAAATATTTGCTCTGGGAGCATCAAACTTTGCTCTGGGAGTGTCAACTTTCACTCTGTAGCAAAATTTTCACTCTGGGAGTAAAAAGCTATACTCTGGGAGTTAATTCGTGATTTCTGAATTTTGCTCTTGCCAAGGTACTCTTGGGTTACTCTTGGCTGTGTGAAAGGGGCTTTTATTTAACCTGTAATCAAAGAATCACTTGTACAATATGGAGACATGTGTGCAATGAATAGTTTTTAAAGTAACAGAATTGTTTTTAAACTGCCCATAGAATTCTTAATGCTCATTGGCCAATAGCGATGTTTAGAAATTGAATCAGAATTAATCAATTGTCAAATTAGCTCATTTTAAAGACATATGAGAAAAAAAACGAAGAATCAGATAGGATGCACCTTCCAAATTTTCTCATTGGTTTTTTTTAAGTGGAAAGCAACTTGCTAAAAGATCTCAACCAATTTGAAGATGGTAATATTGAGTTCTAATCCATTTGTTATCATTTTTGTATACTCAGAATATTTACATATTTATGTTCAGTTTTGAAAAACTATTTTTCCTCGGCGGTCAACAATGTTTTGCATTATGTCTACACCAGTGGTCGAAATAGCCCATGTCATTAGGCGGGGTCTGTCCCTGGCAAGGCCCGAAGAGTCGAAGCTTTTTGGGCCTGAGGTGTGTGGGCCGCCAAAGATCCGCGTGTCGCCTGAGGCCGCTAGAAGCCCCCAGAAGCTGAGGGGTTTCAGAAAGGATTACATGTAATTTACTCTGAAATGAATTCTCAGTGTTTCAAGCATGTATTATCCTAGAAAATTACTTTTGAAAACCCCATTTCTGGATTAAATCATGCACATTCAGTATTTGAGGGGGTTTTTTCAGGACCCCCCCCCCCCTGAGTCCCTCTAAAAAATGCATTTGAGGGGGTCCTTATGTCATTTAGGGGGGTCAAAACCCCCTTGACCCCCCCTTATTTCGAACACTGGTCTACACTTAACAATAATTAATGATTGTGTTTTGCCTTGACAAATAATTATGCTTCAACTTCAATGTCTTTAGATCAAATGTGATACTTTGTTTACAAAGTTAAATTTGTCATCATGACGATGGCAAAGAACAGTCAAATACAAATAGAAATTTCAAAATTTAACTGGGAACAATCATAGAGAACTGTATCATAATGATTTGAAAAATTGAAGCCGAAAGAAACTGCAGAATCATCATAACTAGGTTCGAAATGACTTAATCAAGTGTCAATTCATTTCCCGCAGGCACAATTTAATGAAGAACAAGCTCTGAAGCTGAATAAAATGGCATGCCACTGTCGGAATTGATAGCAATATTCATTGATGGAAGCGTTCTTTGATTCGATAATTATTGATTTCTGAGCCTGACAAAGAGTGAAATTCAAAACATTTCAATAAAACTATTCAGTATCTATGATAATTTTGATCGTGAGATCTTTTGATTTTGATTCTTTGATTTAAATCATTTATGCGTCAAATTTGCTCTTTAAAATGACAAAATCAAAGATTTCATAAGAAAGATAGCTCAAGAAAGATGGGTTGCATGACAATGGAGAGATTGATAGGTATACATTATATAAGGACAGATAGATTACATCTTCACTCTAATTTCCATTATATAGCATCCTTTTTTTTAGTAGAAAGATATCATTGATAAAAATAGAGTACAGCCATTAATAATACTTTGATACACATATAAAAATTACAATTATCATCGAGACAGAAATTAAGATGCATCTAGAGATGATTCTTTCTCAAAAATCACAATGATTCTTTCTCAAAAAAAAGAAGATGTCAGTTCCTTTGGACTGAATTGCATGCAAAGTAGGACTGACATGTCATGTCAAAAATTGATTATTTATATCATGGAAGCAAATGCATCAGTATTGCCGGAAACAATTAAGGACAATGTGAGTAATTATCGCGAACAGTTGGCTAAGACTCAAAAGTCACCAAGCATATAATGACAGACATTTATTGATTACATTTTCCGTATCAATGCTTTGATTGCAGGTAAGAATCAGGAGTCCAACTGTTCATATTTTACTTCATAGCTGCATGAAAACTCACGATTCTGTATTATTATGATTCTTAATTAATTAATTAATTAACCCTTACCGACTAAATGGACGGCCTGCTGGGACATATATGTCCCTAAAATCTGCTGTTGCCCCTGATGATGTCACAAGCACAGGATTGTTGTTTTGGGACTCAGCAGTCCAGTCAGCGTTAATTAATTAATAGATATAAAGCTTATACTATTCAAAGGCTTACTTTTCTTAAAAAATAAAAGTATATTTCTTATGTCAAGTTGGCTAAATTGAAAAATTTCCGAGATATGTAGCAGATATAGACTTAGTACAACTGGCACGCAAAATGTTACTTTAACTCCTTGGGGAAGGGACAACTGCTTTAAAGCATATACGAACAAAAAGTTGATGTTCAATCCACTTGCAGGATTGTAAAACTGATACTGCTGTTTGACATATTTGGAAAAACATTAGGTGCAGTATTCTTTTAATTTGCTCACTGGGGGAAACAAACTCAGGCAGGAGACTCCTCATCTTTGACAGCTTATTTTTGTTTGTTGTAGAGAAAACATCTCTTCTGAGAAAGAGAGTTTCTAAGAGTTGCACATGGAAGAGTATTCTTATAATCAGTTATTAGGGGAACTGTGCAGCTAGTTAGTTGTAAACTCTCTGGTTCTACATGAAAGTGATATGTATGACTATATCTATACATCCCCCCTTATTATCATGTTTAGCTCAATGTCAATCTTTTATATTCTGTGTTATTATATTGAGTGAAGAAGGCCCAAAATATCATCACTGCCCATAGTCATCAAATTGCATTCTTATCATCACACCGCATGGTCAATTTCTCACTGTCTGGCAGTGTCATCATATGTACTTTGTTACTCCAGCTTGTTCAAGTCATTTTCATCATAGAGTCATAAAGAAAACGAATCATACATGAACGTTGAGTAAGCCACTTACATTTTAAAAATACTGCTATATCACTGAATGAAATTCGATGCACCAAATCATAAACCGATATGCTCCTTTTCAACAAGACAGCTCAGGAAAGGTGTGGCACGGATGACACAGGTTTGGCTTTTCAACAAGACAGCACAGGAAAGGTGTGGCACGGATGACACAGGTTTGGCTTTTCAACAAGACAGCACAGGAAAGGTGTGGCACGGATGACACAGGTTTGGCTTTTCAACAAGACAG
Organism: Platynereis dumerilii; assembly: GCA_026936325.1. Taxonomy (NCBI): domain Eukaryota; kingdom Metazoa; phylum Annelida; class Polychaeta; order Phyllodocida; family Nereididae; genus Platynereis; species Platynereis dumerilii. Next base: position 2,348,997 of record JAPTHN010000032.1, read on the forward strand.
CACAGGAAAGGTGTGGCACGGATGACACAGGTTTGGCTTTTCAAGCATTGAAGTGTCACAGATTGAGCAGTCTTGCTTTCATTCCACATGTAACAATGTAACATGCACTCACCGGCGAAAAGAATCACAAGTTCTCTTCGTTTCTAGATCCATTGTGACATCTTAAGAATACCATGAGAACCACAAGCTACGTGCTGCCTATTCGTACAGTCCATCAATAAGGCATCTTTGTTCCTGCATTGAATAATGTGCTTAGTTATATATTCTTAACATGTAGTTCACTTCTGTCAGTTGAAATTTATGCATGTAGAGTCTTTGTGAAAAGGCTACTCAGTTTTTCACAAACTTTCCATAAACTCAATTTAGGACATTGCAAGTAATTTTGTAGAAATTGTTCTTTTCTCCAAATTCTGTCCCAGGCCTTGTATGATTATAACTTAATACTTCGAAAATTGTCACTGTAACTAGCTGAACCTGTTGCACAACCAAAGTATATGTCCTTAAGTTGTTCTCTGACATAAACTAATGTATTCTGGGTCACACAAACAACAACCTAATTTATTTAGCAATACTACTTGGCAATAAGAATTAACGTCAGGTTATTTCTGTCCTGTTAGGATATGTTCATATTTTCCTTTTGGTATATTAGTTTGTTTTCTGCATACCTTTTTCTGTCTATCGCATCCCATTTCCACAATGTTATGTGAACTGCCAGCTGTGGTGAATTCTTATTGTCCTATAATAAGGCAGCCAATGTGCCACACAAAATAGCTGGCTTAGTTAGATGCTCATGTTAAAGACTATATGGGACTGACAAACCTAACCTTTGAATGACTGTTATTTATAGAGGTACAGCAAAAATAGATGCAGCACTGTATATTGCATTGTTCAGTAATATATGTTCCAATTTATTCATGGAACGCCTCTCAGATGTCCTAAATAGCAGACAAATGTATAAAAAAATCTCACAAAAACCTACTTTGCATATCATATTGCTTGTACTTGAGATTTTCATCATTTTTATTATTTATGAACTACTGTTATCCTGTACACTGCAGGTGTAAGACAGCACCATTATACTTAGGCCAAATTTGATTTCTGAAAGGGCAAAACTGCAAATTGATCTTTTCCTTGCTTATAGCTATAATACTTAGCTTTTGGTGATCCTATTTTTCCCGATCAAAATGACATCATTGTTCTTGATTATCATAAGCATTTGTTTTAAAAACTAAGCATTGGAATGTGTATTACTTCCAAGTGGAGCTCATGTGGACAGCAGTTTGAGCTCATATGGTTTTGCGCTATTCGTTCAGGTAATGGCATGACTGCAAGAACATTCCAGAGAGTTCTCGTGTATAAGAAAATATCTTGTAATTTTCTGTTTAATACTCAGAAAATCGAAATTAAGCAATATTCAAAACAAACATATGCACCACCTATATGGGCTCTAATAAAACAGATTAATGTAAAATGTAACATCCTCATCTTGGCTTGTGGAGGTGGAAATTTACCATATACAATATAAATGTAGAATAAATGGTCAACCAAAAGCTAACACATATTGAATTGTAAATGTCTCTGAGACTCAATTTTCCCAATTTGCTCTGTCACACTATCAAACAACATTTCCAAGGAGAAATTATCTTATAAACGGGGCTACCCAACGCAGTCTCAAACCTTCTCAAAATCACAATATTTTTTTCCTTTTTTATAATCTTCCAACCGCTACTTCCTTTTTTCGTAACAAGTCCTTTCTGAGCAGGCCTTTATCATCAAACATCACAGAGGTCGCATACCAGTTGTACATGAGCGACTGTGACCTCAAAAATGGCAGTCTCTGATTGTTGTATGAATGAGCACTTCCTGCTCAGTGGCGACATCTATTTCCTGTGTGCAAGACTGATGTGCTGCCCTCTGTGGGCTGATGTCAATGTTGTGGGTTGTGCAGCTGTCACAGTGTTTGATTACATGCAGGTCACTGTACAATGTCTTCCTGCTTGGCCACTGAAAATTTGTCTGCAAACCAACTATCAACCAGAATCTACAGGAGCCTGAGTCACTTATATATATTCAAAGTATGGAATATTTATCAGCAAATTTTGTTTATCATTTAAATAATAAATAACAAATAAATTACCACATCTATTTGGAGTCTCAAGTGTATTATGTTATCCAGGCCTAATTCATTACTGTATATGCAAAGTCATACATTCTAACACTTCGTGTGAAGCACTGATTACAAGTGCATTACGAATTGAGATCAAAAGCGTTGCTCAGGAAGTTATTTTTATTCACTTTTTCTATTGAAACTCAGTGCACCCTTTGTCAGGAATTTCTCATTTAGCTTCATATTAAAAGTAGCTGCTTCACTTGACGTGTGATGTATGGTAAATAATTCACCGTATACCCTGAGTAGCATCTGGTGGGAATGACATGCTCATAAACAAAACATTACACTTCCATTGAATGACGTCAACATCAGAAGCACCATCTTGACAAACTGACTTCTTGTTTGACATTGATTTGTCTATATTTTATGTGATGCTTGGAGCATAATATTATAATGACAAATAAGTTGTCAGATGGACTTTTTGAAGAAATTTTCCACACCCATGTCAAGTTCCAATTGTATGTTGTTATCATATTCAAATGTGTGTGACGTTATGTTTTGTACTATGGTTTTGAGATTGAAGACATCCTGTTATGCACACATGCAAGACAAACCAACTGCTCTATCCATCAAAATAAGCTCTGTCCTGTTACATGCTTATAGCACAGGCATTTATTTGGAACAACAGTGTCATATTATTAAAGAGGGCGACTGCAGCAAATCTGTTCGAAGATGGTCTATGGATATTGTCAGGGGGTCGAAGAAATGACTATTTATGCTCAAGTGCACAAGTTAAATTATAAGTGATCATTTAAATTATGACAATTGAACGTCTAAATTAGCTGATTTTCCAATATATAATGTCAACTTCTTGTGGAATAAGATGTAACACAATCAGTCAACACTCTTGTTACTTTTGGATGTCTCAGTTCTAATAACAGAAAATGGTCCAGATTCACTACACTTCCTGTAATCTGATTTAATTTACAATTTAATCAATATGCATACTTTAAAAAAATGGAAATCTAATGTCTTAAGAACTATTGCAACTACAGTATAGTCAACACTGGTCTCCTGCCTTCTTTTGAAAAACATCATCATAATGAACACATGATATACTGAAATGATGCCAATTTGAATTTATCTGAAAGGGCATGACAACGTCATGACAACGCCAAACACATGGCTTTGCGAAATGGTATTTGTGCCATCTGCAAGCAACAACATGAAACTGCATGACAAACACTTTCTGACACCAATATGATGTGCCTGTGTTTTGTAAGAGCCAATAGTTGTCTACAAATGCATGTATTTACTGTGAAGGCAGCTAAAACATGTACAGTTCCTTTTGAATTTAAGTACACCCCTCATAGATTTTCCTTCAATACCATGTCAAATGTTTCTCATGGTGGATTTTGTAATAAATCTGATATTTCCAGCAGCGTTTATTCGATGCTTACATTGATCACAGGATTGAGATTTTGAAGTTTATAGTCCTTGCAAAGGAAGTAGTCCTAAGTTAAATAGCACTTACTTCTTAGAATCTTAGAAGGGTCGTAATATCAGTCTGGAGACATCATTTTTCATTTCTAATGTGTTTAGTTAACCGATGTACCAGTTTATTGCAGTCATTTCTCTCTGCAAGAAAGGGTGTGTGTCCTGCTTGATCATCAAGTGCATGCCTTACATAGATTTATGGACACGTCATGATGTGAGCAGTGGCACTAAAGAGGATGTTCATTTTAAAAGGATTCTTTAACTTTGACATTTCGTTTTGATAAAAACTTCCGTTATTTCGGAAGTGACATCTCCATTTATCAAATTATCATTATTTCATTATCTTCAAATGTGTCTAATTCAAATGATACTACCAGTAAAGATATGAATCTGTTTCAAAAAGGGCAAACTTATGCTACCTGACAATTCATAATAATTTGCTACAGCTCATACAACATTGATGTTATCTTCAAGAATTCAAAGTGCTTTACATCAAAACATGGAAACTTTATGATGTGAACAGGAGAATACATTATTTAAAGAGGATGCTTATCAAGAATTCTTTGACTTTGATGTTTCACTTTCATGAGGACTTCCTACATTTCCATAGAGACGTTTACATTTCCCTAATCATCTGTATTTCATATATCTTAAATTGCAACTGAGAAGTGTACATTTGAATAAACATGTCTTGTTTCCTGTCTTTCTTTGCTTAAATTCATCAATTCGAGGGATGACAACAGCTAAAAATAATACCAAAAACTTTGAAAAAAAAAATTATGACTGGGGAGGGGTGGGGGTCGCAGTTTTTCTGGAACTTTCTGGTAAAAATTGATATCCCCCCTTGAGAAAAAATTGATTTCCCCTTAAGAGTTCTGTGCCCCACCCTAAGGTTACATGCTTTGTTTTGGTACCCTCCCTCTCCCTCAACATAAAAAAATGGCGATGCCATTAACTGTATAGGTTGCTGGAAGAATAGAGGTTACTACTATAAATCAATGAAAGTTTGCGGATATCTGATTAACCAAGGCCCAACATCAGGACTTAGGACAGGAGCTCCAAAGGGCAGAAGTCTGTGATCAGATAAAATAGATGCCTTGGCTTAATCATGATGGAGTGCAGCATCTGGCTGCATCTTAGTGCAATACAAATTTGTCTTATGATTGTGGTACGGATAGCCTAAGCCAGAAGGCTAACACTAACAACTAGGGCTTCATAAACAAAAATCTACACTGGTGGTTGATTCATGTGTTTGTCGTGACTTTTTTTGGCAAGTGTTGTCAAGGATAATGGTAATGGTGTTGGAAGTTTTGGACACAACTAAAACATTTTATATTGACCTCAAAATAAGAAATTTTAGAAATCAAATCACCTTCATTTTCTGAAAGCCTGAGTTTTTTCTATGCGTGCACATCAAATTACATTTATCTCGTTGGTGTTGGAGTAAGAGTAATAATTATTCAACTTATTGAATACATACAATGCCATCTATTGTCAACTTCCTATAGTAGTGGATCCAGAGGGGTAGGGGGTTAGGGGGTTCAACCCCCCCCCCACTTGGGCCTTTAGATTTTATAATTAATGTAAAAATAAATATTTTCACAAACAAATTTAGTTCGTTTTCATTCGTGAACGCCCCTGTTAGACATTTTCTGGATCCACCCCAGGTAGTGTATTTTCCTCAAAGGAAATACAACAAAAATCTTATTATGTGAATATCTGAAGTGCTTAACCAGTGAGTTACAATAACTTATCAATGCAACACGTCAAAGTGTGAACCAATTTGTCATAAGTGAATTTGAGCATAAGCCATCAATTCTTTGACCTATGGCAGAAACCATAGACAATGTGAAGACAAAGTTACTGCTTCAGTCTCCCCATTTAGTTATGTGACAGTGCGGTTCAGACTCAATTCCTGTGCCTTGAAGCATGTTACAGGACACTCATAATTTTGATTGATATAGTAGAATTACACAGTATCTTACATAAAGGGCCTCTAACAAAATGGATGCAGACCACATAACCAGATATGTGCGACATTGATGGTGGCCTTAGAAAATACAGTTAGATAGTTAGTTTCAGCTTAATTCATGCAGTCAGTCGTCAGAAATAAATCTGACAATAAGGATTACATTTCTTCTCTACATAAGAAGAAACAGAATATTTTGATATTATAAAACTGTCAACTTGTCAAGCCTGTAGTCTGAGCTGGCATTCATCGCCTTCATTCAGCTCTAATAATAAATGGATCCAGACTATTTTTCAAACCATAGCATTGTGGAATAATTCCACAGAAAATGTTTAACCACTAGGGTGGGCTGAAAAAAACTGTTTTTGGAAATTCAACATGCCAATGGTATAGAAAGTTGGCTATGGCCAAAAAATGAAAATTGGTGCAAAAAAATTTTGTGGTATGCGACTGATCCATTCATGAGGATTCCAGACTGATTTTGATTTGTTTGATAGATTTCCACTGTTAGCGATGCACATGAAAATTACTAAAACAGGGAGTGAATTACTTAAGTGCAGATATTCCATACTGTGACAACACCAACTTATCCGTTTTGCCAGGAATCCCTCTGCATGTTATTTACTTATTTGCAGTACATCTTATGAATTGCAATGCCACAACACTTTGCCACTACCTCTGCAAACATAGATATTGACAAAAAGGACAGATGTAGGTTAGATGTTGCACTTTTTCACATTTGGATCTTTGTCTTTTGAGCAAGTGAATGCACTTCATGCAGAAGCCTGCTCCACTGAATCAATTGTGAACTCGCAAAAGCCAATTATAAGCAAAAGTTGCCAGAGCAAGAATACTACGATGTCATGACCCAAATCTAAGAATTCACTCTTCTTGGAGATGGAAAATTGCTCTTTTGTTGACAATAAATTTGACCAATACATCTTCAGACTTCCAAGACATGTTTGTTTGTTTATACTTCTGTCCAAATGTATGGGTGCAGATCACAGAGAATTAGCTAGAACATAGTTGGGCTCTTAGCATCAATGTTAGCATACAGCATAGTATATTATTTTGGGAAACCTCTATTCCAAATCAAACTGGTTTCTCAGAAATTGAATAAATTAGTAGCTACAAGGAATTTCACTGAGAATTGAATTTACATTTTGCCCCAAATGCGCTTGGTTTAGAAGCATCATCTTTCTAATGCCTTCTTAGACCTCTCTGCTCATACAACTTTACCTTTAAAACATAGGCTGCGCAGCAGCAAACCTTCAGCGAATAAAACCTTTAGAAGATTACAATAATATCATAAAATTGGTGCGTTTACGAAATTGCTTATAGGTATGCAATAGCGGTCGAGTAGTGGCCTTCAATTATCTCTATTTGCCCGCTGCCCTGCCATCTTCCCATCTGCTTGCCAGGATTTGTGAAATCAGGGAAAGGCCTTATTAGACTAATATATGCATATTATGGTATAGTTTCATGCATGTAGAAAGTATAGGTTATAGAGGTGTCGGATGAAAACCAAAAAATATAACACTGTTATAATTTTCTGAAGTTTTTCCAATGATTCATAAAGTGTTATACGCATCAAAAAGCACTGGTATATTGCATAGGTGATTTGTTTAGAAAATTGCATTACTGTTTGTTCCATGACTCCTATGTGACAAGCCCCCTGATTGGCCAACAACCCACCTGCATAATGTGATGTTCACCTGTGTGCGGTGGTGTGTGACAGGCAGGTCAATAACTGATCAGTGAATAAAACATGTGTTATTGACCTCCCTGGAAAAAAATTTCCTAAAAAAAAATTTTTCCCAAAAAAAAAAATTTTCCAAAAAAAAAAAATTTCCAAAAAAAAAAAATTTAAAAAAAAAAATTTCCGAAAAAAAAAAAAATATTCAAAAAAAAAATGCCCAAAAAAATATTTCCCAAAAAAAAAATTCTTAAAAAAAAGATTTTCCCGAAAAAAAAGAAAAGTTGTCATGGAACAAAACAATTGTGGACTTCAGTTTCGGTCAATATCAGGTTTTAAGGACCTGACCTAGTGATATTCACCTCGACCTTCGGCCTCGGTGAATATCACCGGTCAGGTCCGTAAAACCTGATATTGACCACAACCGAAGTCCATAATTGTATAATATGCAATAGTGGGCAAGTTTTGGCTCCGATATAAAAAAAAGATTATTTTAAATCTTTTTTCTGCATATTACAAAAACTATAGAAGACCATGAAAACGCATAACTAGACCATATAAGCCTTATGTGTACAAAACTTCATCCATGTATATGGAATAGTGACCGGATGTTGGCCAAGAAACAAAAAAATAAATTTGTATTATTTTTTTAATATTTCAAAAAGTATATAATATTTTCCATCAGACCTTTCAGTAGGCACAAATAGACCATGTTGACCATATGTGTACCAAACTTTATCCATGTACATGCAATAGTGACCGAGTCTTAGCCCAAAAAACAAAAAGACATATGTTTTTATATTTTTTCTCATTTTTTCAAAAAGGATAGAATATCTGTCAATGAGACCATCAAAAGGCACAACTAGACCATATAGGCCACATGTGCACCAAATTTCATCAATGCACATGCAATAATGACAGAGCCTCGGCCCGGAAACGAAAAAAAATTTTTTTATATATTACGTTGATTATTTCAAAAAGTATCTATTTGTCAGACCATCAAAAGGCACAACTAGACCATACCGGCTAGATGTGTACCAAATTTCATCCACGTACATTCTATAGAGGCCGAGTTCTGGGCCGGAAACGATCTGTCCGCCCGCCGCCAAACGGCACGCCCACCCGCCCGCCCGCCCGGCGGACGGACAGCATTTTTACCCAAGTGATTACACTACCTTCTACGAACTTCGTTGGCTGAAGGTAAAAAATTTCAGTATTGGTCGACATTTTTCCGATGCAGTTGTTCAGCTGTGCGGCATAGTGATTGATGCTGACCGTGGTGGATTACATCTTCCACGCTTTCTTCATGGAAACTGTTCTTCTTCCTTATTTCAAAATAACTATGTTGTCAATGTAAGTTAACACAGCAACACTCTATATCTCTGGTGAAACTTAAATGACTCGTCTTCTAAGTTTGAAAGATGAGTTTTTGGTTTGATGGATGCACCTCGAATGCAATCGTTACAATAAATATGTAAAAATGGATCCAATCAATTTTACCATACTTATAAATGTAGTCAGCTTGGCAATTCTAGAGAATGAATTACAAACAATTTGATTTATAAAAATTGTGTAAATTTATTTGACATACATACTTTTAAGTTTCTGGTTATGGACTGTTATAAATGAAGGAAAATTGTAAGCAAAAGTAGCAAGGAAAAGATTAAAACAATGTCATGACCCAAATCTCAGAACTCGCACTAACTTTAGAGGAAAAAAAAAAAACCTCAAGTATCTCTGGGCATCCCTCTAATATAATGCAATCTCTCATAGCAACCTTCTTTTTCTGGCCATGCCTCCTCATTTTGACTAATAGTAATACAGTGCAACACCATTCTACATGTACTACCTACAGATAACAAAAATACATGTATACCGAAGGTAGGTAAATACAATATATAAAAAAAAAGAACTAAATGGCTATATCAGAGTTTCCGTTATAACTGTGCAATTGACAACATTGGAACTGCATTCTTCAAAGAAATTGGATAAACTTATTACTGGACATTGCAATAATGTCTGAACCATATCTGCTTTATACCTCCAAAATTAAGTCATTCAAAGGCTATATTTATATTTATAAGTCATAGTATAGCCTTCTATGTCATTTCAATTATGAGCACCTAAGGAAGCCAGCTATTCCAAGTGGAACCTGAGCTGCCTTATTATTGGACAATAAGAATTCACCGCAGCTGGCTGTTCACATAATATTGTGCCAGGACATCTACATGAATTGCAGTAGGCAGAAAGAGGTATGCAGAATAAGAAGAAAAGTACAGAAAAAGACATTTTCATATCCTCACAGAACAGAAATTATCTGAGGTGAATTCATATTGCATGGAAATACTGTGCACAAGGTTACTGTGTGGGTGACATAGAATACATGGCTCCCTATTTAGAATAAGGCACATAGCAATCATAACATATATGCTAAGAAACATCTGGTTATTAAGTTATTTTCATATCTTCAGGGCCCAACCATTCAATGAATTAAAATATCCATTCATAATGCTTTACAACCAGTTTACCAGCTAGCTGAATTTATTGTGAGAATCAGCTGCACAATCTTTCAGTTATCAGTCACCAACAAGCAGTATTAGTCTCCTTAAATCAAATTGCAACTAAAAGTATCAATGATATATCTATGACACAAAGTCATTATCAGAGCCATGAATCGCAAAAAGCCATTTTCACAGTGAAAAAGTCCACAATCAAAAGTAAACAAGCTGCACACTAGTCATCTTAGTATTATTTTTTGTTCACGCAGGTGTTTTTTTTTCCGTTTTATTTCACCTTAAGCAGTACAAAAGGTAAATACAGATAAGAAGCACTTCTAGTAGATAATGAATGAACATTACTTCTCAGTTGAAACATATATGTAAAGCTTGATGGTAATGGATTATTAATATACCTAAACATGAAAATACTAATATGGATATCATTGATTTCATATATAGAATGAACATTTGCCATTTCAAAAACAGTCTTGTTAGAACTTAAGTGATGTAAATATAGAGCTGTTTTAGGGCTCGCTTTTGTTTAATTACTGATGGTTTCAGTGGTGATTAGTGGTTGTTGCACCTACTCTTTCTTTGTAGAAATCGTTCTTCATCTCACTTGTAAATCAGTATGATGCCAAATTTACCTGGATTTTTCTGATATAGTTATCTATTTTAAAGGATGAAGAATCAGTTTTTTCAAATGTTGTACAATTATACCAGTTTCTTGAAAAAAACATAGGCTGCGCAGCAGCAAACCTTCAGCGAATAACACATTTAGAAGATTACAATTACATCAAAAAATTGGTGTGTTTACCAAATTCCGTATATTATAGGTATGCAACAGTGGTCGAGTAATGGCATTCTATTATCTGTAATTTGCCTGCCGCCCTGCGATCTACCTGTGTGCTTGCCAGGGTTTGTAAAAGCAGGGAAAGGCCTTATTATACTAATTTACTTATATTATGGTACGGTTTTATGCATGCACCAATTTTTTTCCGATCATTCAAAAAGTGTTAAATACAAGTCAAAAAGCAGTGCTACATTTTATAGGTGATACGTGTAGGAAATGGCATTGCTGTATATGCAATAGTGGACACGTTTTGGCTCCTATAAGAAAATAAGTATTTTTGATATTTTTTCTCAATATTACAAAAAGTATAGAATATGTATCAGTCAGACCATGAAAAGGCACAACTAAACCACATAAGTCATGTGTGTACCAAACTTTATCCATGTACATGCAATAGTGACCAAGTCTTGGGTCAGAAACAAAAAATATATATTTTTTCTCTTTTTTTTCAATATTTCAAATAGCATTTAATATTTTCCACCAGACCTTTCAAAGGGCACAACCAGACCTTATAGGCCATGTGTGTACCAAACCTTATCCATTTACATGCAATAGTGGCCGAGTCTCAGCCCAAAAAACTAAAAAAATACATATTTTTCTATTTTCCAAATTTTTGCAAAAAGTATAGAATATCCATCAATGAGACCATCAAAAGGCACAACTAGAACATATAGGTCACATCTGTACCAAATTTCGTAAGTGCACATGCAATAGTGACTGAGATTTGGCCCGGAAACGAAAAAAAATAATTTTTATATTTTCTCAATTATTTCAAAAGGTATTGAATATCTATCAATTAGACCATCAAAAGGCACAACCAGACCATAAGGCTACATGTGTACCAAATTTCATCCATGTACACTCAATAGAGGCCGAGTGCTGGCCCGGAAACCATCTATCCGCCCGCCCGCCCGCACGGCGGACGGACAACATTTTTACCCAAGTGATTACAATACCTTCTTCGAACTTCGTTCGCAGAAGGTAAAAAGTTATAGTTTCAATATATGTGGCTTAGAGTCTTGCATATTTTAATAAATAATTTGATTTTCAATATTTTTTCAGTAAATAAGCAACACAAAATTTTACAGTGACACAATCAAACTCGATGACAGCTGTGCAACCCAGAAAATGACAACAGGCCACAGAGGGCAGCACATCAGTCTTGTACACAGGAAGTAGATGTCGCCACTGAGCAGGAAGTGCTCATTCATGCAACAATCGGAGACTGCATTTGTTTGGGAGGCAGTTGCCCAAGTATGATGTGCCACTGCCATGTGACTGCTTCGATGCTGGTAAATAAGGTCTGATATTATTATGTAACAATGCAGCTGTGTGATAAAGGTATGTCATGATTGCAAACATTGACAAATGTATATTGAAGTCACCAACACATTTTTAATACAAATAAATTATAAAATAAATCAAAAGAATACAAGAATTAGAAAAAAAAACAAATTAAAAATATGATCAGCTGTTGTGTTTAGTACTGGGGCCATTATTTTACAAAAGTAGGATGCTCTTGGATATTTCAGTTCTGTGGAGAGCTTACACTTTATGTTCGACAGTGTATAAGTTGTCTCTTACCTAATTCCCATGGAGACAAAACAACATGCCTATTGCTCTGCCAGGAGAAAAGGAAAGGCTCCTGATTTTAAGATGGAGTTGTCCAAGTGCCATTTAGATAGTTAATGGTCAGTAAATATTAAATGCACATTAAATTTTATAGTGACCTGTACTTTGAATATGTTCAGATCCTGGCCATCCTAATGATCCTATACAGTCATAAAGTGCAAGTGACTATACTGATTTGACTATGTAATTGATACTTCGCCTAAAAAGGCTGCTCATGCTGCCTCAGCTGAACCATTTTGTGTAGAATAAATTTTATTGGTATTATGAAGGAATTAGTCTTCACTTTTCAATAATATGCAGTTATACAGTCTCAGTGTAATCACTTCCAAATATACTTTTAGAAATACAGAGTTCATAAGTGATCTTGGGCACTTACTATAGGTGTGGCTCCCTAGCATATACATATAATTGCCATTAGTAATGAGTTGGTACTTCAAAGGGGAAAATAAATGAAGTTCAGAAGAGAAGACCAAGCCAATATAGTTTTTGTAGTGTATGGGATAATTGAGTTTGCCCAGACACAGGAGAATGGTTGTACTACATTGGGACATGACATAGGTGAAGGATATATCTGTTATAGTGACAAGAAAAATATAGTAATACAAAAGCTATGCAATATACCAGATGGAATGCCTTTGGACTTCAACATTTCCACATCAGAATTTCCGACACAGGCAAGATTGCAAGGGAATTGAAGGTAACTGAATTAATAGCTATGGAACCCACATCGTTTTTTTCAATAGATCGCTCTAGCAACGGACTGTAAGTTCACACTAAACTAGTGTAAATGTGGCATTATAGTTTGTGCCAACCAGCTTTATTGGATATTGTTTATTTGACTAAAAAGGAATCTTGCAATTCTGATAACTCATTAACTTTCGACATACACTGAAACTGATGCAGACACGTTTAAAGTGTTCACATGGGACTCCAAAAATCTGGAGAGGGTGCAAAAAAGAACCCTACACTGATCAAGATCTATATTCTTTTGTGAAATCTGAATTCTTCCCTCCACACTTTATGCAGATCACCTATAATTAATCTTTTTAAATCTTCACTTGTAGAAAAATTAATAATGTTTCAGCTTGAGCTCAGGAGATTAAAAATAGTAATCTATCTCGAGTTGAACATTAAAACAATATCAGCAAAATCACTAAACCACTTTAGAATAACCTCTGTTAAGCATTGATACACTCCAGTGCAGGTGTCAAACTACCATCTGTACAAATAAAAAGCTTGAAACAGAGGATTGAGAAAGTTGTATCTTTGAGCTGTATTTTCTTCTTCTTATGATTATGTGATTTACCATTAATTCTGCAAATGTTCCACTAATAGACAATAGACAATAGACAATTTTTATTTCTTTTCAGTTTTACAAATATATAAACTTTAGCCTTAGGCTAGGCCTAGTGTCATTCTCTATAAACATTGCAAATATTCTGAATATTCATGGCTCTCTATATATGCAAAGTGTCAATTGCCTTCAATTCAGAGGCTAAGGTGTAGTTATATACATTTTCTAATCCATTTGGGGTGACAATGGCAATACCCAACCTTGGCTCAATTTGGTTGGCATGTGGGCAGACAGGTGATTAGTGGGTGCAAATAAATTGACACTAACACAAGCACGTGGCAGAGATTGCTTGAAATTTTAGCAGCTTCATCAACCCTTGACATAGGTTATGCCGATCGGGTTGATCATACAATATTACTCATCTTCTAACAGGGTTACTTGAAAAATAATTTCGCCATGTTATGTTTTTTACATTAAAATGTACAGGCCAAAGGGGGGGGGGGTTTGGACCTCCTAAACCCCCCCCCCACTGGATCCGCTGCTTCACAACTGAAACCTTTTGACTCATCATCATTACTCATGAATTGAAAACTTCACAGTGAGATGCTCATGCCTTTCCCTATTTGTTGTGATACTACCGGGTTGCGATCAGAATCAGATAAAAGCAATTTAAAAACAAAACTTTAGAACTTCTTAATTTCCTGAGATTATTCAGTGGAAAATGAATGTAAATACAATATAATTGCCTACTTGTATTAAGTTTCAGTGAGAATGTACAGTTCATGTCTTTATACTGACACATCTAACAACATTGTAATAGTATCAAAATATTGTCGCATTGTTTGTTATTTTTTCATTGAACTTCTGTATTTGTGCTCCGAATTGTTTTTGTGTGAATATTCAGCGTTGTTTCTATGCAACAACATATTGCTGTTGTTCTTAAAATTTGATATAAGTCAACAACATATGTATGAGCCAATGAATCTGTTTGTAAAACAATTGCTGATCCATCAGGACTTTAAATAAGCCATTAATTTCTAATTTATTTCTAATTTACAGACACACGCTGTCAATAATGTCACAAGTTCCACATTGTTCGATCAGGTCACAAGGAGCGACAGCTCTCTTTCTTCTCAAGTAAAGATGTCAACTTTACCGAAGGAATTATTTGGCTTTTATTACATCTTCCTCATATTTGGAAAATGTCATTTACCGAAACAAAAAAACAAGTGTGCTTACACTGCCACCCTGATCTGGAATCTCTTCATCATGCTTCTTGGTGGATTTGTTTTGGTCGTTGCTTTCTGTTCTACACCTCTAAGAGGAAACCTTGGTGTCAATTTGAACGCCACCTACTGGAGACTGACAGGAGGTCTTTTTTCATTTACGTCTTCAGTCGCAATGTTCATGATGAGTGAAAAGGACCATTTCTACTTTCAGTTCTCTGGCAAAGAAATAATGACAGCGTTCAAATCACGAATATTGAAATATGTCTTCATATCGACTGCAGTGCTGTTCATGGTTCCGACAACGGTGATGAATTTAGTTTTATTCAGTGAAGAAGAAGCCTTAAATCACATGAAAAATTGTTACAAATCAATGAACATTACAGGAACAGATTGTGTGTCAACTTTCCAGACAATTAGTTACATTCCACTCCATGTTCCAAATATGTTACTTCCTATTTATATATCAGCATATAGCTATTTGATTGGCAGAGAATTCGCTGTTCTATATGAGGAAATGAAGAATTGTCCAAACTTATTTGGCATGTCAGAAAAAGAAATTGAATGTTTCAGACTGAGGCACAATGATATCTGCCAGAAGGTTGATGATTTTGCCAACAACCATAAAATCCTCCTGTCAACCAGTCTAACTGCTCTTACTGTTGCCTTGGTAACTTGCGGTTACAACTTCTTTGCTCCGATGGTCATCCCAGCCAAATATCTTTGGTCAACCAGCATCTTTATGTCAATCACTATGGTACTGACATTTTTGGGACCAGTGAGCCTACTGGATCAGGCTAAGAAACCTTTGGAACTTCTATCAAGTGCAGACATGAAGAAGGCGAGTGACCGAACAGTAACTCAAGTGCTACTCTTTAAGGATTCCGTGCGTAACGTTGATGGAATATCAGTGGCAGGTTTCATGAACATGGATAAACCAGGGGCACTTGGAATCCTTGGTGTGATTGTCACTTATGTCCTTGTAGTTGTACAATACCAGGCTGTCTAGGTACAGAGCAATTTGAAGTAAAAATCCATATAGAGGCTATCAACTTGTTTGGCCGCATACTTTTTGTTTAACTTTGTCCTCCTCAGCTAAGCCATAACTGTTTACTGGGCGGTGAGATAGTATACTGAAAATTCTGTTGAAGTTAAAAAATGGTTTTAACTTGAAAATAGCAATCTCATTGAAGTCATAATTCAGGTTTTGGAGTTTTGAAATTCAAAAATCTGATTTACGTGTTTTTGAAATGATGTAAATTCAAAAAGAGAGATTAACGACAGCTCTTGGTGAGTCAAACTTAGAGACCTTGGTGCTATGAAATCATCACAAATTTTGGTCCATTTTTCTATCAAATTATCTTCCACATGACTGTGATACCTTTGCCTTTTTTAGTAACGAGATGATTAGCTTAATTGAAGAGAACTTGACATGCACTCTTTCAAGGAAAATAACTAGCTTACCACAGAAAATAAACATTGAAACATCCTTTTTCAAACATTTAACTCTGAAACTTTCAACGGAAATAGACATAACCAATATCTTTATGAAGAAGTCGATGAAATACTGATTCATTGTTGTTCGCATTAGAAGCATGGATGAACTCTCTATGAATATATTTGACTAAAAAAGAACTATTGACATTATTTAATAGAACCCAATCACAGGGACTCATTCAATTTAAAAGTGGTCATTGCAGGATAACAAAGACCACAGTTACAAATGGGATCTACATGCTCCCGTATGAATGAAAAAACCTGGAAGATACTGCCCTCTAAAGATTCTGCTTTCAGTAGTAGACATGGCCCCATACATTCATGAGTCCTTCCTTAGCTACTAGGGACAACTGAGAGGCACCAAAGAATCCAGTAGGGAGTTTCCGAATGGACTAAAAATAATAGGGAGGGTCTCTTTAGGGGCACTAATCTAAGGGATGACCCTAAAAAGTTCGTCAAAGAAGTACTATGTTGGTCCTTGGATGGATTACATGTTTTATCAGCAAACAATCAGATTACAACCACCATGATCGTTTTTTTACACTACAATCAAGCAACTGAATAATTTAGATGTATAGTTAGTTTCAGCTTGCTGTTAATCTGAGCAGTCAGTCATCAAAATTAGACTGACAGTAAGGAGGACCTTTATCTCTACATTAAAAAGAAATGTAATACATTGATGTCATAGACTGTCAACTTGTCAAACCAGTAGTCTAAAATTACTTTACTCGCCTTCATTTTAAAAGCTCTAGTAATAAAATAGATCCAAACTATTTTTCAAACCATAGCATCAGGTATGAAGCCGTTGAGGATGTGTCAAGGCTCCTGTGACCATCTATGTGGACTCTACACTGATTTTGATTTGATTAATTTCTTAAAGATTCTTCACTGTTAGTGACGCACATAGTGAATTCCCTTGGTCCAAAGATTATATGAGGCTGTGCAATAACGAATCTACAGAGCCAGGAATTTTTCAAACTTACTTATTTGTGATAGGCCTGCATCATTTGCATTGTAGTGCAAGAACACTTTGTTATCTCTGCAAACTGATGTCTTAAGAAAAAGGACAGATGCAATTCCTTTTGACATTTCGTATCTTTGTCTGTTTAGAGTTGAGCAAGTGAATACACTTCATGCAGAACCCTGCTCCACTGAATCAATTGTGAGCTCACAAAGCAAATTGTAAGTAAAAGTTACAAGAGCAAGAATGCTGCAAGGTCATGATCCAAATCTAAGGATTCACACTCCTTGGAGATGGGAAATTGCTCTTTTGTTGACAATGAATTGGACCAATACACCTTCAGAGCTGTTCGTTGGCTTATGCAAAGAGCTCTTTCAAAATGTATAGGCATAGACCACAGAGAATTAGCTCAGACATGACATGGTTCGTATCACAAATTTTAGCATACTATTACAGCTCACCAGTAATGATTCTACTAAATTTCTGAGTGATGCAAACCTCAGAGGCATTAATTATGGTAGAATTTGAAAAAGTTATTATTAACTTACCAAACAAAAAGCAGACATTGTTAAACAAAATGGGATTGTTCCATTTTGATATGAAAATATACTCCATTTTGTTGATGCAAATGATCTAATGTGTTTTCTGACTGGTTTCAGCTCTAGATCCTTCATTGTAAATAATGTCAAAGATCAGCATATTAGCTATTAGAAAAATAAAAGCATCTTAACATAGGTTTAACACTGAAAAATACGGTTTCCCAGAAGTGAAATTTTTGCTACATGGACATTTCACTGAGAGAACTCTCCTTTTTCCACGAAGTCGCATTAACCTTCAAATGTTCTTTTAGACTCCTCTGCTCCTGCAGTTTCACCATAACATATCAGAATTTGTCAATGTTTTTTCAATGCAGATTTTGTATGTGATTGATACTGACTCCAGTGTAATATATATATAATTTTATTGAACAACAAAGTATCATCAAGATACATGTGTTATATAAATGAACTAACTTCAAAGTTAAAAAAATGAAAATTTTCACAAAAGAGGGATAGCAAAAAAAATGGTAACTATGTATTATTGGAAGGTCATTGATATGGTACAGATAAAGGCAATTTTGAATTGAAATTGTTTAATTTATGTTAATAAATTAACTGTTACCATTTTACTGAACAAATGTGTGCCAAAGAGCCTTGAAAGAGGGCTGAGGAGTGCAAAAATATGAAAGTGCTTGGAAGTTCTGGGGCGTACAAGCGCAGGCATCTGCTTTGAAAGATGATTGTGATATGCTGTACTGCCAGTTACGACTACTTGCCCAGTCTCATCCTTGCAGTTCAAAAGTTGTGCCATTTACTGTACAAGCTGCCTGACTGTATAGAGGTTGCTACTATAAATCAATGAAATTGTGCGGATATCTGATTAACCAAGGCCAAACATCAGGACCTAGGCTGGAGCTCCAAAGGGCAGAAGTCTGTGATCAGATAAAATAGACGCCTTAGCTTAATCATGATGGAGTGCAGCATCTGGCTGGATCTTAATGCAATGCAAATTTGTCTTATGATTGTGGTATGGATAGCCTATACCAGAGGGCTAACACTAACAACTAGGGCTTCATAAACAAAGATCTTCACTGGTGGTTCACTCCCATATTTGCTGTGGACTTTTTGGGCAACTGTTGTCAAGGATAATTATAATGGTGTTTGAAGTTTTCGGCGCAACTATAACATTTCATATTGACCTCAAAATGGGAAGTTTGAAAAATTTAAGGCATCAAAATCACCTTAACTTTCTTTAAGCCTGAGTTTCATCTTTGCATGCATACCGAATTATAAATTTACTCTCTTTGGTGCTGGAATAAGAGTAAGAAATATTTAATTACTCAATAAATACATCCTAACCAACGTCTTTTTGTATCCATCACCAGATGTCCATTTAACCATCATCAACTATTGGTAATGTAGTCAGTAGCAGATCCCGAAGGGCGGGGGGGGGGCGGGTATGGGTTCAAACTCCCCCCCTCCCTCGGGCCTGTTGATTTTAATGCAAAAAAGAAAAATTTTTGCAAACTAATTTAGTTCATTTTCATTCGTGAACCTCCCTGTTCGACATTTTCTGGATCTACCCCTGACAGTGTATTATCCTCAAATGAAATACAACATAGATCTTATTATGTGAATATCTGAAGTCTCTAACCAGTAAGTTATGTACAATGTCTGATCACTGCAAGACACATCAAACTGTGAGCCACTTTGTAAGAACTTGAGCATAAGCCATCAATTCAGTGACCCCTGACAAAAACCACAAACCATGTGAAGACCATGACAAAGACCAAAACCCTGACAAAGACCAGGTTACTGCTGCAGTCTCCCTCTTCAGTAGTGTGACAGTGCAGTTCTGATTCAATACTGGTGCCCCAAGCCATGTAGCAGGATACTCCTAATTTTGATTGATATAGCAGAATTACTGAGTATCTTACAAAAAGGTCCTTTAACAAAATGGATGCAGACCACATAATCACATAATTATGTACGACAGTGATGGTGGCCTTATATTAAAAATATAGTTTGTTATGCAGTTTTTAGGAGGATGATAGATAGTGACCGAAAAACTGCATTTAGATGTATACTATTAGTTAGTTTCAGCTTACTGTTTGTCTGGGCAGTCATTCATCAAAATTAATCTGACAGTAAGGAGGACTTTTCATCTCTACATAAAAAGAAACAGAATACTTTGATATTATAAATGTCAACTTGTCAAGCCTGTAGTCCGAGATGGCATTCCCCGCCTTCATTCAGATACATGTAGTAATAAAATAGACCCAGCCAATCTTTCAAACCATCGTATCTGGCATAAAGCCATGGAAAATTTGTTGTGTCACCTATGACCACGCCCCCTCACATCCAAATATGGGGATTTGAGACTGATTTTGATTTGATTTAAAGATTATCCACTCTTAGATGCACATAAAAATTACAAAAATGTAGAGTGAATTCCCAAAGAACAAAGAGTATTTCATACTATGACAACACTAACTTATCCATTGTGCCAGCAATCCCACTGCATGTTATTTACTTATTTGCAGTACATCTTATGAACTGCAATGCAACCACACTTTGTCACTACATCCGCAAGCATAGATATTGACGAAAAGGTCAGATGTAGGTTAGATGTAGCACTTTTTCATATTTGGATCGTTGTCCTTTGAGCAAGTGAATACACTTCATGCAGAAGCCTACTCCACTGAATAAATTGTGAACTCGCAAAAGCCAATTATAAGCAAAAGTTGCCAGAGCAAGAATACGGCAAGGTCATGATCCAAATCTAAGGATTCACTCTTCTTGGAGATGGAAAATTTCTCTATTGTAGACAATGAATTGGACCAATACAACTTCAGACTTCCAAAACCTGTTTGTTTGCTTATGTGATGAGCCCTTTCAGAATGTACAGGCATAGATCAC
This sequence comes from Platynereis dumerilii, assembly GCA_026936325.1. Classification (NCBI taxonomy): domain Eukaryota; kingdom Metazoa; phylum Annelida; class Polychaeta; order Phyllodocida; family Nereididae; genus Platynereis; species Platynereis dumerilii. The sequence goes on from JAPTHN010000032.1 coordinate 2,369,688, forward strand.
AGAGAATTAGCTCGAACATGGTAGGGCTCTTAGCATCAATTTTGTGTGTCTATGACTGCATACTAGCATAATCTATTATTCTTGGGTAGTTCAACTCAAAATCAAACCGGTTTCTCAGAAATTTAATAAATTTGCTAAGAGGAATTAGCTTTAGTTATGATCAGAACATTCTAAGAAGACATTTGAAAGATGACGCTTCTCAACCAAGTACATTTGGGGCAGAATTAAAATTCAATTTGAGAAACTTGAAAGTTGCTTTTTTCAAGAAATGACTTTAACAAACTGGTACATAAGCTGACTGAACATATTTGAAAAGAAAAATGTTAGACCAAACTAGTATTACTACCCTTCTAAGAAGCTTGTGACATGGTATTTAAGGCAAGGCTATGAGGGGTGTACTTACCCGCAAAAAAAGCTGTACATGTTTTTTAGCTGCCTTCATAGTAAGTACGGTACATGCATTTGTAAACAACTATTAGCTCTTACAAAACACTGGCACATCATATTGGTGTCAGAATGTGTTTGTCATGCAGTTTCGTGCTGTTTCTTGCATATACCGTAAGTCAAGTACCATGTCAAAGTCATGTGTTTGGTGCTATGAAGTTGTCATGTCCACATCTAGACGAATTCAAATTTGCATCATTTCAGTATATCATATATTCATTAAGATGATGCTTTTCAAAACAAGGCAGGAGGACTGGTGTTTACTATTTTGTAGTTGCAATGGTTCTTGAGATATTCAAATTCCATTTTTAAAAAAAGTATGCATATTGATTAAACTGTAAATTTAATCAGATTACAGGAAGTGTAGTAAATCTGGACCATTTTCTGTTATTAGAACTGAGACATCCAAAAGCAACAAGAGTGTTATTACAGATCTCATATTAGTGTGCCATGTTCTTTTCAACTGCCACAGTGCTCTTGTGATGTCAGTATCAGCATAATGATTTCACAGTTGGTATATTCGCAGTTTCAGCTGTGTCACTTGGAACCCATACTGATCACACCATTACAAATCCACAATGAGCTGTTAGATTGTTGCTCAACATTGATTATTCAGTTTGATGTTTTGAATAAATCCAAAAGTTACAATATCCAGCTATATATGATGCATGGATTTTGTGTATAACTGCAATCAGTTTTAGCACTTTTACAAAACAAATTCATTCACTCTCACATTCATTAGTTGGTCTGAGAGGTTATCATGTGCTGCTCTGTCTTGGCAAAAATAATATACTCAGGAACCATTCAGAATTTAAGACCTAAGGGGGTGGGAGTTTTGCTTGGGGGCATCCTTATCACTGATTTCCAATAATGTTTATTTAATGATCGAATTCTTAGCCTCCTTGTCCGGCCTTTTCCCAAATTTTTGGGGAGCAACTACCCCCCCCCCCCCCCATTTCTCGTCCTCTGGTATGCCCATGCAACACCGCCACATTCACTTCCAAAAAATCTCCTCATCATCCCCATTCCAGTCATCAATTCTGAACAGTTTCTTTGGCGCAGATCTTATCTAAAAGGCTGAAGGCCACAAGGTGCTGCCTTCAAGGAGAAATTTCACAACAGGACACCATGAATGTCCATGATGGATCAAGCAAGCGGCTCAAACATATCAGTTTCACCTGCTCTAACTGAATCAAACAACCATACCAATGAATGCGGATTAATCAATTGTTATTCACACTTAGACAGCCCATATATAATAAGCCTGACTTGTTGGTAGCAGTTGTAATCAACACTCAAGCTTGGTGTGCCAATAGTGATGTCAGTATTGCAATACTGACATCATCTGTGCATAATTATATTCACATGGAACATGGCACACTTATACGAGATCTGTAATAACTGATTGTGTGACATCTTATTCCACAGGAAGTTACATAACTGACATTATATATTGGAAAATCAGCCAATTTTGACGTTCAATTGACATCAATTAAATGATCACTTGCAATGAAACTTGTGCACATGAGCATAAACCATCATTTCTCTAACCTCAGACACTACCATCGACCATGTTGAGAAAGATTTGCAGCAATTGCCGTATTTAGTTATGTGACATCGTTGTTCCGAATGAATGCCTGTGCTCAAGGCATGTAACAGGACATAGCTCATTTTGATGGATAGAGCGGTTGGAAAGTCTTGCATGTGGACTTAACAGGATGTAGTCAAAGTACCATGCACAGAAAATACACTTATTTGAATGTGATTGTAAACAGCATACAATTTGAGCTTGACATGGGTATTGAACATTTCTACAAAAAATTCCATTTGACTGCTCATTTTGTCATTATAAACGCCAAGGCATCACATAAAATAAAGACAGATTAATTTCAGACAAGATGTCAGTTCATCAAGATGGCGCTTCTGATGTTAATGGTCAAAAGCAATATGATATTCTGTTTATGAACATATCATTCCCACACGTGCCTTAGGTATATGGTGAATTATTTACGGCACATCACAAAGCAAAGGGCACACCAATCTGTGAGTTGAAAAAATTTATAAAAACTCATTTTGCAAAGAATTCCATTTCAATTTTAAATGCACATCTAAGAGTTCAAAAGTATAATTTTTCTTTCACAGTTATGAATTGAGCCAGGATAGCTCTATACACTTCACCAACCTAAAAAAATGAATCAATGGTGAACATGTCAGAAATTTTAAAGTTGTATGGTAATGACCAAATTATAAGAATCCTCACTCATAAAGATGAAAACTTTGCCCTGGGAGGCAAATATTGTTGTGCCAAGCCTACAATGTGTGATTCAGATAGAAGGACATATAGTAATTTAATTGCATGCAATCTTATTTGTAGTCTGCATCAGTTGCTAAATCTTTTCAGATGTGGTTATTTATTTTTTGCTATTTATTTAAAAAATTATGCACATTCAAGAGTAGCCTGACACAAAATGTAAGGTTATATATTTCAAAATTTAAATATTAGTGTCTCTGACTTCTGTAGATTCTAGTTGATAGTTGGTTTGCAGATAAATTATCGGTTGCCATGCAGAAAAACATTTTAGAAAAGCACAATCAAACACTGTGACAGCTGCGCAGCCCACAACATTGACATCAGACCAGAGAGGGCAGCACATCAGTCTTGCAGACAGGAAATAGATGTCACTACTGAGCAGGAAGTGCTCATTCATACAACAGTCAGAGGCTACCGTTTCTTCAGTCGAAGTCATTCATGTACTATCGGTATGCAACCTCTGATGTTTGATGACTTTATGTGATGACATTGTTTTTTTATGATGCAAAAACATAGCAATGGTATTTTCGGAGGTTGGGAGAGGACTTGTCAGGAAAACAAGAAAGAGGGTTAGAAGATTATAAAAAATAAAAGAAGACATTGATTTAAAGAAGGTAATTATGCATTATGCAGCTTCTTTGAAATGTATTGCACCTCCGAATTGATCAGAATGCAGTTGTTACCTAAACAAATTCAGTTGATAATTATGTACTTTTTTTCAGCCAAGATCAAGACTCTTTTAAAAAGAGTTCAATAATATGATTTCATTGAGGTAATGCATTGTGTTGAATATCATTGTAGATAATCCAGCAGACTATCTTAATTTTTTTTTCGCGTAGTATAATAGGCCTAAAAATTATGAGAAATGTAGTTTAAGCAAGAATATTTTGGAAGGTTCTTACAAACATGCCATCCCCCAAGGAATAGCACAATGCCATCCGAGCTTCAACTGCTCTCCACCTGAGCTCAGCCATTTTAGTAGCTAATACACATTTCAGTGATTGTCTCTGTAAAACCAAATTGCATGTGATACAAAGAGGGAATGAACAGCATAGCTGTTTTAACATGACATCTTTGAAGCATAATGTTAGCCCTAAGTATCATTTTGCTGTCTCAGACCGACTGGAAAACAGCCTCGTTCAGAATTGAGAAAAAGAATAACATACCATCCAAAATAAGGAAAACCTCGAATACATGCACAAACAATATTGAAAATATCTTTTTTGCGAGATTATTCTTATTAATTTGTATGCTATTTGGAACATCTGAAAGGCGTTTTGTGAATAAATTGGAACATATTACTGAACAATGCAATATACTGCATCTATTTTTGCTGTGCCTCTATAAGTAACAGTCATTCAAAGGTAGAGTTTTATTAGTCCTGTATTAATCCTCAATATGAGCATCTAACTGAGCAAGCTATTCTGTGTGGCAGTTTTGCTGCATTATTACAGGACAATAAGAGTTCATCTCAGCTGGCAGTTCACATTATATTGTGGAAATGGCATGCGATAGACAGAAAAAGGTATGCAGAAAACAAAATGATATACAGAAAAGGAAAATATGTACAGAACAGAAATAACCTCAGGTGTGTTCATATCGCCAAATACTATTATGTTACGTAGTATAAAAAGGTTGTTGTTTGAATCACACACAATGTTTAACCCTACATTAGACGACAAAGACACATAAAATAATACATAAAGATTTATTACATTGTAACCACACAGGTTAAATTGATGCAATGTAATGTATATCTATCAATCTATCCATTGTCATTCAACTCATCGTTCGTGATCTATCTTAATTGTGAAATCTTTGTTATTTTGTAGAGCAATTTTGAAGTAGGGCCTATTTGAAGCCGAATTGATCTAACTCGAAGTATCAAAATCAAAAGATCTCATGATCAAAATTATCATAGATACTGAATAGTGTTATAGAAATGTTTTGAATTTCACTCTTTGTCTGGCTCAGAAATCAATAATTATTGAATCAAAGAATGTTTCCATCAATGGGTATTGCTATCAATTCCGACAGTAGCATGCCATTTGATTCAGCTCCAAGGCTTGTTCTTCATTCAATTATGCTTGCTGGAAATTAATTGACACTTGATTGAGTCATTTCAAACCTAGTTGATGTGGTGATTCTGCAGTTTACGTTGCCTTCAATCTTTCAAATCATTATAATACAGTTCTCTATGATTATTTTGCGACTACAAGTGTCTTCTTCTTTTTCTTTCATTGTCATGTAGGAGTTAAATGCTTTATTTATAAATCTGTGGGAAACACAAGCTCCAATTGCTGTGGGAGTGAAGTGGGCAGATTATGGAGTTTCCATGCTCTTTAAAAAATGAGCAATTAAGAATAATACCAGCAGACTTGAGGATTCACAAAACCATTAAAGTACATCTACAATTATTCTTCGTCCACATGAGAGCATCTCTTGGTGCGTCATGTCAAATGTCTAAATGAAGGCTTGGTGTAATTTTACAAACAGCAGCCTTGGCGGGAAGAGGAGGTACCTATTCCTCACGACACCTCTGTTTTGAATAGCAGTAAACATGACCATTGACAAATATTATCTTCTGTTAGAATACATCCTGTAAAGCAATGCATAATTGTCAAGCTATTCTACTCAGACATTCTGCCAAACAACTCTTGCTACAAACATTGAGCCAGGGCTTGACTCTGTGAGCCTTCAGAAACAACAGGACAAGAATTAACAATAAGAAGAAATAACATTGATTGCTACCATGCACAAGATATATCATATGGGTCCCCTGTTAATTCATGGGTTGCCAGTAATGGGCCATGCAGGACTTGGGTGTCATCTGGGCATGAAATCTCTTGTGTGTTGCCTACATTCATCATCAAACGGGTTATCAAGCATTTGATTCCTCAAGTCTATAGGGTTAGAACCTTAAGAATGGTGTTATCCCATGGGATAAAGTCCTTCATTTGGGCAATTTCCTTGGAGATTTGAGAAAATTTGGGTTATGGGTTTAGGGTTCATAGCATTATACAGTAGAGCTGCACAAGAAGAATTTCCTTGTTTGCAACATTACTTGTATAACATTTGGTACAGAGATACACAGGCAGTCAAAAGAATACTTTAATTATGATGAAAATGTCTTTTTATAATATACAGAGGGCTATTTATCTGAGTCTGTTTTCATCATGAGTATGTTATACTACAAAGAAAAACAATTAATATTAAAAACATTAACTAAGTATATTTGGCTTCAAGAATCTTACAAGAGAGTGGTTAGTATTGACATGAAAATACAATGCATCATATCCTTTTTGGATTTCACAATTTTATGGATTTTCTTCACATTTTGGAGCATGTGAATAGTGTCTAAAACACAAAATACTTTTTCTTTCAATGTCATCGGCAGGTGAGATTTCTCCCAAGTATTTAAAATGTTCTCTTCATATATGGCATCTACATTATACTGTAGGCCTAAAGTGGAAACTTCACATTGAAGACGTAGAAATCTTGCCATATTTCTTTTTGTGCAACAAAAATAAAGCAATTGCCCATGTAAATAATCATCTATTATCAAAATGTACCCTCTGGATATCTGCATCACAGAATTTGTCAAAGGTAATTCACTGAAGAAAGTTGCAATACGACACTCTGAAAAGCGTTAATGTTTTTTCCTCCTTTCGAAAAGTGATAAAATCTAAATAAACTTAATCACATTGAGTCAAATATATTTTATTTCTTTATTTTGTAATCATGTTTGCCTTGTGTTTCTAATTTCACAGTATTGTGATGGTCAGGAAGCAGGCTACATTGAACAATAGGGATTTATGAGTCTGCTTTTGCTGATTTTTACTAATCCAGTGGCATTGTTTATAGTCCCAAGAAAATAATTAAGAATATGAGTGTTTTTTTACCATATTTTTTAGTGCAGTAGCCAAAGAGTAGCTTATAAAATTAAAGATCTGCTGCCCTGCAGTGATCCTGCTTTTTGAAATATGGGATGTATTCTTTCGATTCTCATATTTCGGAAAGACTTTCAAGACCGACTGTAAATGTTAAGTTCTCGGATAATTAACTTTAATTATTAGTTTTGGAGAACCTGCATTCATTCAGAGAAAAAACTTTAAAAAAACTACCACATCATTTGTGCACAATCCAATCTCTCTACCCATGATCAACATCTGAACCTGTATATTCTTTAAAAGAACAACAAATTCCATTACCTGTTAACTAACAGAAACATCAGAGAAATACATTGGAACGTTTCTTTAATACGTAATGGAAAGATACGATCAGTCACTTTCATTTTTAAGAACCTTTTGTAATTAGATACAATTATAAAACTTAGGCTTTGAGATAGTTTGAGTGTCAAGGCTGAGCTCATTTATCGTAATAACGAGGAAGACTTGGAAGGAAAGAATTTTCTACATGTTTGCTAATGAATTTAATGGTAGTCTTTCAATGCCCAAGTCAATTCTGCTGAATGACGTCGACGATAAATTGTCTATTTATCTAACGCACCAACTTAGCATATTTCTTCCAATGGGTAATTAGGCTTTCCTAAATTTCATGTCCTAGAGTCAAGGAGGGTAAATCCGTCCACTTTTGGCTATAACTGTATTTTAAGGAAAATGGTATTAGATACAAAAATAAAAATTAGCACATTGGAAGGGGAATATTGCGTACTACCACTAGCAGCCAGAAAATTAAAATATTAAAATAAGTTTTGCTGAAACCATGGCAACAAAAATTAAAGGTTAGGGCATCTAATTCCGTCCAGGTTGCTTCTAAATCCGTCCAGTAAGGATGGTAAATCCGTCCACAGGGTATTATGCAGCACGTACCTATCAAATCTTGTGATTTTTTAAAGTTTTGCAATATATTAACTGTCGCAAAGGATTTGCTGTCAATATCAGAACATTGGGGTGCTGATTGCACTTATAATATAAGAATCAAATAACAGTGGTCAAGTTAACTATCAAGAATTTCAATTGACTGTCTCAATCACAATTTGAAAACCCTTTTAACCCAATCAAGTGGTATAACTGCTTAATTTTATTTCTTTTATCATTTTTTTGCTTTTTATAAATAATATAGGTGATGAAAGTACTTCTAAAGACCATTTGAAGTGGGTGGACGGATTTACAATCACTCAGTGAAGCCACTTTTAAAATAATGATGGTAAATCCGTCCACTTTTATTTCCAGTGTATCTTCCTTCCATGTGTTGAAATTCAGTTATTTAAGAAACCCTATAAGAATAATAAAATTAATTGTCCAATGCATACATTATTTACCTACAATACATTTTGGTTTTGATGGAAATAGGTCTACAAGACCAACAACCTGTTATTAAAAATGGTTGTCATGACATCACAGGATTTCATTGTTTTTTGTCTTCAACTTTTAAATGAACCTGAACGTCGTTTAAAATGTTTTCAAAACCATAAAAACGGCAAAATTAGTTGAAAATGTATTTCTCTTGCTTTTACAACTCCCACAACTGCAAACATTGTAATTATATGCCTATATTAGGGGTTGGACGGATTTACCCTCCTGGACGGATTTACCATACTTGACTCTAATTACAAAACATTTTTTAGTTATTGTCATATAGGAAGTTTCAATCCATGCGCAATATGCAATAATATTCACCTATGTGCTTTCTCTTATAAATGATCTGTGAATGTTCATATTTCAATGAAAAGGCACACAATATTTTTTATTCATTTTCTCTTTCAATAGTATATTACAGTTACATCTGAAGTAGTTACATTATATGTCACACAATGCAGATTACATTAAAACGGAGTAAAGTCGGCAATCCGGGGGAAAGTTAGCCAGCTATTTTAACCCACTTAATAGCAGAAATGCCAACTTTCCTCACTCTCAAAAGCGGCAAATTTGCTGAAGAAACTTGTGTCAGGAAGAAAAGTAGGCGTTTCTCCTATTAAGTGATTTAAAATAGCTGGCCAACTTTCCCCTGGATTGCCGACTTTGCCCCGTTCTACGATAATGCATCAGGTACTAAGTAGTTGGTCCCCTCATTGCAAGATAAACACATCAATATTGCAATTGGCTGTTATTCCTCTTGCAGAATCTTCATTCATGCATTTTCAAGACAACTTGATGGCAATTTTCAGCCATTGGCATCAACATGAACATTGCAAATTTTAATTGGCAGAGAAAACTAATTTGAAATTCAAATTGGATGTTTTTTGAAAAGTTTTTGTCCGATTAAAATTTTGGTTAATTTCTCCTTCTCTTCAAGTTCTATTTCTGAAACAATTCAGCTGCATGTTTGTTTGCCACCACTGACTAAATTAGCTTCATTGGCCAAAACTGACCAATATTCAGGCAAGCAACATTTTTTATCCCTTAATTATTTCGTCATTAGGAGCACAATTTGTCCAAGACATTATTTGATATCTAGTTCAATTGGCTATGACAATTCACAGATCAATATGCATTCATAGTAAGTTAGATCTTTTCAAATACTTTTATTTTTCAATGCCTGAGCAGATTACGAAGCACATCCTGCATTTTTAGTGGCTTTGGCACCTAGAACAAGGAAATAGAGTAACACCCCCTCAAACTTGGCCTTTCAACAATCTCTCTTTTGCAGAAGTCTTTTATCTTTGATCCTCCATCAGAATTACTTTGTGACTCTTGCAAATTACTTACAAAATGGTTCCTCACACCCACAAAATTGGTCATATAAAAATAGCACCATCTCCTTTGTGAACCTTCCTCCCAAGGGCTATGTGTGGGTGTTATGCTGCTCAGTATCACTGTATTCAAGTTTGAGACTTACTACAAAGTATACAATGTACATAAGACGATAAACAGTTTACAGCATAAGACAACTATGTATTTTTGCAAACTTTGATTAAAGCTCCAAATGTACAGTTATCCAAGGAATATGCTCTTCATATTATTTGTAAAATATATCACTAAGAAGTACTTTGAGACTACATAAGGAACAATTTCTTATTGCAAAATAAGATTGAAGATTATGGGATATTTACAAGCATATGAAGCAATAATTCTGATTCTCAGGGGAGTAATAAGATTCCATCTGAGCTCATTATCTGAAAAGTTAGAGAATGTGTCTCCTAGCTTTTATGCACTAAGCACAGACAAAAATAATATATATCTTAGTTAGAGACATTTCCTGTTCCTCTAAAGGTTCCGGGTTGAATCCGGGTTACTTCCAGAAGCCTGATTGGTCCCTCAAATTTACTTTACCTGGTACCAATGTTTTATAGGTCTGGAGGCTGGTCTTAGAGGCCCTTGTTTTGACTACCTCCATCTTGGTCTTGCATAACAAATGCTTTACCTTGGACTCGGTCTCGGGTTGCCTTTGGCCAGTGATGGCTGTCTCGAGTATAGCCTCATCCTCTAGGCCGGTCTCCGAGCCACATTTTGATGGCCTCTGTCTTGGTCTTGTAGACTCATGCCTCGGTTGTGCTTGCAAATCTCTTTTGGTCTTCTTGTCATCCATGAGCATTAGCGCCAAATTAACAATTCCTCAAAGGCAATCTGATAATTAATCTTAGGGAACACAAATTTGCACAGACAAAGATGTCTTCATTCTACAAAAATTGCTATTTCTCCTGGAATAATAGTCATAAAAAATATCTAGTGTCAATCAGTTCTAACTTATGAGCCTATAGTACAAGGAACCTGAGCTGCCTTATTATTGGACAATAAGAACTTCTTTCAGCTGGCAGTTCCCATATTAATATATTTTTCACAGCTACAAGAGGGAAATACATGGACAGGTAAGGCATACACATGCAGGTAAAGAATATTGGAAAAGGAAAAAGATTCTGAACAAAAAAATATTCACTGTTGGTACCAAAACAACCTGATGTGAATTTATATTGTACGATAATGAGGCGGCAGTTTCCCCATGGAATACCGGGCTTTGATAAATACAACACCCAAAACAAACCAAGCTAATCTGATTTGTTTGAATGGCTACATGTGACAATTATTTGAAAAGTCAGCAAATTTATTTTTGTAGAGTTGCTTTCTATGGTTATATCTTATCAGTCTGTCATGTGCAATGTTACTCCATATGCCTTGCACTAAAATCTTCTGCGCCACAGCGTATGTTTGCGTACAGAGTACCAGGGGTAATAATAGTCTGATTGAGAGGAAAAATTCATTCTGTCACTTAATACATGTTACTCAACGATTGTATGATAACAATTCCTTGATGTGACAATGTAACGTGATGACATTGTCATGCACTAATAAACTAACAATGCATTATGGTAATACAATATGATGATAATGGTCATTCGGCAGTATTGATATGGTGGGCACCTCAGATCAATACATGACATATGAGGCTGATAATTGATTCTGGCCTCACCACAAAACATTTGTCATCATGTCATGTTGAGGTGAACCACAAATTGGCATTATTGTCAAGTTCAATGTGAATACAAGAAACATTTGATGAATTGAGATGTGGGGCTACTCTGCGAAACAATCTCATATATGCCTTCCACTACCCTACAACAAATTGGTGATACTAGAAATTGATTATCTTTAGGTAAGCCATGATTGCCTTTCAGATACTGTTTTCTTGATTCTTTTCATGTGGGAATGGGTCTTGAAAAAGTCAATTTTAAAAATGGCCATCAACCATTTCCAACATTTGGGTAACTTCATGAATGCTGAATATGGTACCAGTGTTGTAGGTCTGGAGGTTTGTCTTAGAGGTCCTTATTATGTGGATGAGTATGGTTTATATTTTCCAGAAGTCCTCTTTGATAGTCAGACCATATATACACAATGCATTATGGAAAGATACATCTTGAAATTTGTTGTCTAAGCACTTGTCTCCCAAGTTGTTCATCCCAATGAAAATCCCAGATAAAAAAATGCCTTAACAATAGCTACACCCTACAATTTTAATAAGCAGTGAGACCCTTTAAATTGCTTCTGTTCATGTGGGGTCATGTTTCAGCCTCAAGCGACCCCTCTTCCACCCCTTATTGTGATAAAATGGTAGCAGCAGTGACAGAATAAACTGAGGTCTTCCTGCTAGAATTGCCAAATTGAGTCTCAAAAATTGCTCTCCCCAATATAATAGAATGTCATCATTGCCAGCCAGAGATACCATATTGACTCAGTCTTCGATGTATCAGAGTCAAAATGATTCTTCTCCTAATTCTCTTGAAGATGGAACTTTGCAATTCTTATAAAGTTGCATCAAATTTAAGGAATAATGTAAACCACAATAAAAGAAAAAAGGAATTTTATTAATAGTGAGATATTACTCAAGTGCTTTTAATTTTTTTCGCAGTCACATAGTGTCTTGAAAATAATGATACAAATACAACTCCATATTTTGGATAAGTAACAAAGACTTTCTTCCAGTTGATGTCAATAATGAGCTGACTTTTTTTTTATCATGTCCAGTGACAATTAACAACACAAACAAAAACAAGCATAAAGCCTCATCTAAGTGGATGTTTTCCCAAAAGAGTTAAAGAAATACTGAACTTTCCTTTTCTAAAATCATTTACTCAATCCCAACAAAAAACATTTGCTCAAGTCTGGCAAGGACAGCATTTAGTTTGACAAGTAAGTTTCCAGACAAACAACTGTAATAACTTTGTTTTGATGTTTTTTATGAATAAAAGAACGAGCTAACACAGTGTTCCCAAGCGAGCTGGATGTCAAAAAGCAAGCAGCTTTAAGAAAGTTGACAGTTTCCCAAGAGGAGTTTCAGAAGATACTTTGTCAATATGTGTTAATTCTCTGTCAGTCGTGAGGAAAATTTGCTCAGATGTTTTTGAATTTTGACTTTTTTATAGATTATTTGAAGTTTCAGTAAACATGCTACAAGCTTTATACTCGGTGGACACAACAACCAACATTACCTATTTCAATCGAGTAAGTGAACAGATTAGAACTGATGTAGTTCAAATAATGACCCAATTCTTCACGAGTTGCACATGTGGCAGTGTAAAATTTGCCCATTATAACATTCATTTGATGCTAGACATTTTTCCTTTGATGATTAATGGTTAGGACAGAGGGCAGCAGCACCTAGCTCTGTCACTCTCCTCAAGGCCACTAGGGAATTTGTTGTTTTCGAGAAGTTTTTATCTTTCAAATGGGCTAAAGATTTTCCTTTTACAGTTTTTGAATTAAATGTAAAGTTTTTAGAAAAAAAAACTATAACCCCTGACTGCCGGATCTTTCCATGACACTTTTTAATAATGACGCATGTTTGTGATAGCTCATCCAAACTTGTGCATTATTAGAATCATACCCTTAATTCATGGATGCTTTACGCTACTCCTCCCAAACTACTGATTGCCCACGACTAAAAATTTGCAAGCAACATTAATTCACGCCATACAACAACCATAAGTGGGTCTGCTTTCTCAAACTGTTCTTATTAGGCTACACCACTCCACTTATTACTCATTTATGCAGGACTACCAATATGCTTTTCTCCAATGTTGCTTTGGTTGATTGATGATTCTCCCTGGACTCCGAAGAGGGAGGCATGGGCCACTGACAACAATGTCTAATATTCCATTTCACTGTTTTATCTCAAGCTCTCCCTCCTTCATGCTCTCTTTCTCAGCTCATCACAAAATGTATATTTTCTCTCAAATCACCATTTATCCATCATCCTTCTCTTATTCCGTTTCACGGGTAGTATGCTAGTCAGTTACATAATTGACAAAAGAGGTACATACCTATTTTTAGTCTCTGATAATTAACTTTTCTATACTATGCATTTGCGAGAAAGCGTTTTTTGTGATGCAGATGCAGATATACAATCTTCAATGAGGGAAATAATGAGTATGGGACATGACATGTTGACATTGAATTGCATGTCAGATAGTCAACGGAAAACTAATCCCTTTAATGATAACAAAATTACACAAAATCATGTTGCCAATTAGTAAATAACGGCAGCTAACCACTTCCTCATTCAGAATTAAAGAGTCCTTTGATGTGTGTTGTTGTTTTTGACAATATGTATTGCAGAATATCTGATTCTGTAAAATTCTCGACAGTTTGTCCATTATTACAATACTTGCCAACTTATATATAAACTTGTACTTGATTGTCTTAGAATCGGCAATTCTTAACTAATGCCATAGTCACTGTCGTAGCATGACAATTATTTCTACATTTTTTTTTTGCATAAATCAGAAAGTGATTTATTTTTGCACATATATACATTAAGCATGTAAAGTACAAGTCACATCTAAAATTTTGGCCCATTCTATAAATACTTACCTTTACCAAAATTCGCTTGAAGTTTGTAATGTAATTCCACATATGCGAACATGCAAATTCTCGAGATATTTAAAAAACCAATGGAGAAATCAATATTTTTTTCTCAGTCCACTGTTCCTGAGTAAGTTTTGGGAGAGAAATTCAAATCTGGTGTTATTTTTTTGTATAACAAGATTCACAAAGCAGCAAGAAACGGTCAAATTTGTGAAAATCTGCATAAAATGGCAGAATTTTAGGAAATTCAACACTTCCTAGGTCATTAGGAAGACCTTCTGTAAAATAGCTGATGCCAGATTTGAATTGCCCTCCCAATATGTCACCTGCAACACCCTAATATACATGCATTTACTCGAGCCAGTACTACCCTTTATGACGCCGTACGTTTTCATCTTATAGGATGAGCATGCTTGCATTCACAAGCAGTTTAGTTGAGGATGTTGCAAATTGAACCATTGGCAAACCATCACCTGTTTCACTTACGCACAGGCAGCACTGTAGGTTTTGCCAGGTCATAATGGCCCAAAGTACAACTCAACAAATTGTCCGTAACCCCATGGCCTCAGGAAGATGCTCGCCTTCCAACACACCCTTCAGTGCTTACCCTCACCCTTCCACACCCTTCAGTTCTTACCCTCACTCTTCCACACGCTTCATTTCTTACCCCCATCCTTCCACACCCTTCAGTTCTTATCTACACCCTTCCACACCCTTCAGTTCTTACCTCACCCTTCAACACCCTTCAGTTCTTACCCTCACCCTTCCACACCCTTCAGTTCTTACCCTCACCCTTCCACACCCTTCAGTTCTTATCTACACCCTTCCACACCCTTCAGTTCTTACCTCACCCTTCAACACCCTTCAGTTCTTACCCTCACCCTTCCTCACCCTTCTGTTCTTACCCTCACCCTTCCACACCCTTCAGTTCTTACCCTCACCCTTCCACACCCTTCAGTTCTTACCCTCACCCTTCCACACCCTTCAGTTCTTACCCTCACCCTTCCACACCCTTCAGTTCTTACCCTCACCCTTCCACACCCTTCAGTTCTTACCCTCACCCTCCAACACACCATTCAGTTCTTACCCTCACCCTCCAACACACCCTTCAGTTCTTACCCTCACCCTTCCACACCCTTCATTTCTTACCTCACACTTCCAAACCCTTCAGTTCTTACCCTCAACCTTCCATATCCTTCAGTTCTACCCTCACCCTTCTACACCCTTCAGTTCTTACCCTCACCCTTCCTCACCCTTCTGTTCTTACCCTCACCCTTCCACACCCTTCAGTTCTTACCCTCACCCTTCCACACCCTTCAGTTCTTACCCTCACCCTCCAACACACCCTTCCGTTCTTACCCTCACTCTTCCACACCCTTCATTTCTTACCTCACACTTCCAAACCCTTCAGTTCTTACCCTCACCCTTCCACACCCTTCAGTTCTTACCCTCACCCTTCCACACCCTTCAGTTCTTACCCTCACCCTCCAACACACCATTCAGTTCTTACCCTCACCCTCCAACACACCCTTCAGTTCTTACCCTCACCCTTCCACACCCTTCATTTCTTACCTCACACTTCCACACCCTTCAGTTCTTACCCTTACCCTCCAATACCCTTTCCTACACTTTACCCTCACCCTTGCACATCCTTCAGTTCTTACCCTCACCTTTGCACATCCTTCAGTTCTTACCCTCTCCTTTGCACACCCTTCAGTTCTTACCCTCACCTTTGCACATCCTTTAGTTCTTACCCTTACCCTTGCACACCCTTCAGTTCTTACCCTCACCCTTGCACACCCTTCAGTTCTTACCCTTACCCTTGCACACCCTTCACTTTTTACCCTCACACTTCCACACCCTTCAGTTCTTACCCTCACCCTTCTACACCCTTCAGTTCTTACCCTCACCCTTGCACTCCCTTCACTTTTTACCCTCACACTTCCACAACCTTCAATTCTTACCCTCACCCTTCCACACCCTTCAGTTCTTACCCTCCCCCTCCAATACCCTTTCCTACACTCACCCTTGCACACCCTTCAGTTCTTACCCTCACCCTTGCACACCCTTCAGTTTTTACCTTCACCCTTCCACACCCTTCAGTTCTTATCCTCACCTTTCCACACCCTTCAGTTCTTACCCTCTCCTTTGCACACCCTTCAGTTCTTACCCTCTCCTTTGCACACCCTTCAGTTCTTATCCTCACCCTTCCACACCCTTCAGTTCTTACCTTCACCCTTCCACACCCTTCAGTTCTTATCCTCACCCTTGCTCACCCTACAATTTAAAAGCAATTGTGAAAGATACGTTATGTTGCAGTGTCCTGAAATGTCAATAGTATCCAGAGTAAAAATTTCTACTCGTGCGGCTTCAAACTTGCACAAAAAAACAGAAAAAATGATGATATTTTTAACAGATTTGTCAATATTGACGATCTCTTTATTTGATACTTTGAACAAAAATGATCATGTTCCATCCAATTCGAATGCAAATATTAAAAGTACTGCTCCTAGTATTGAAATAATTCTAATTCAAGGATTGTGAATTCCTTTGTTTTTTCAATGCACTGCTATTGTCTTGCAAACCGACGTACTTTAGTGATAAGGGGTTATGACATATTATTCATTTTGCGGAGTTAGATGTGCAAATATTGATGGGTATTTCTACCTGAAGGTTTCTGTTCCAGCAACTTCTCTCTACTTTGATGATCAAGTCATACTGTACACGAATCCATGAACATTGATCCGGTTTGCCGACTGGGATGAGGTTTGAATCAACGATCGATCGAGAGAAATCCAGAGGAAGGTCGAAGGAGAAATTTTGACGCTCATGTCCCATGATCGGACGACTCCGATATTCAACGGACTTGATATTCAAAGTGGTTGCATCAGAACTAATGCGGACTCGTGCTTGGATAAACTTAATAACAGTATCACAGGCGTTGACAATGAAGAGCTCAATCGGAATAAGCTCGCCTCTAGCATATGTTGTTCGTGGGACAGAGACTGTCAGCTCGACATACCCAGATCTCTTGAGTAAGCCCCCCTTGATCTTCTTTTGGATCCTAAATGGTAATTTGGATTCTGCTGGCTCATGGGCAACATCACGTGGTAAATCTACCCAAATGCCATGACACACTGCAATGTTTCCTATACCACCTAAGTTCCCTTTTTCGATGGTCGCCTTAACCCAATAGGCGACGTAAGCTTTGTTGTTTCCAATCAGGTCTGGGACGGAAGGCGCTGCATTTCTCGGCAGAAAAAAGGTGAATGCAAACTCATGTCTTCCAGGTGGGAGAAATTCGGATTTAGATACACCCTGAAAGTACAGATGAGTGAAAGTCTTCTCTTCATTCACATATATTTTTGTTTCAAAATACCTGTAGACTTCGTCCCCACTTGGGTAATCTATTTTCTCTTTCCCTATGAAAGTGACGGTGAATGATGTTGCTTTCAACTTTTTTGAAAGCTCTAAAATCACCTTGCCGTGAACCCATTCTCCTGGGTGATAAATTGGCAGCACTCTGTGGGGTAGTGCCTCACACTCACGGCCATGAATTTTCTTTGAACTACTGAACCGTGCATAATTTCTTTCTAAGACCCGGAAATCTTTTATTGCATCATCCATATTCTTCATCCTCTCCTTCTTTTTCTCTTGTTCCCCTCGGAGGTAATCAACACTTGCTGGACTCTGAAGTTGATTGAAATCCCACTCGCCCTGAAACAAGATTATTAAAGTTTAAAGATAGTTTCAAGAGTTCACTAGGGCAGTTCACCAAAGAAATACTGGGGCTTACAGGCATTGCTCTTTCATTCATATACTTTATCAGACATAGTCGTATCAATGATCTCAAAGTATCTCTCTTAATTGATAAGCCTGCAAGGAGGATCAGAATTATTATTTGTGATCATACACACAAGATACATTAGCAAGACAAGTTGCCAACAAATAAATCAAATATGGGATTTATCGCAATGAAACGCAGGTCAATAATTGGCTGACAGAGGTGTCGAACAGTATAATAATGACTGTCATCCTATGTAACATAACCATCACATGTACCAACACTGGATCATACTCTACACCACAGCCAATATTGATGCCCAAACAGTATGAGGTATACGAGGCCTAATGGTTTAAGGTGCTGGTTTGTGCTACCAGTCCGGCTGTGAGGTCGTGGTTTCGACTCCCACTCCTTGAACTTAATTTGGTCCGAGCCCATTGGACATTAAATGGAGGTGGATTGTATCCAGTGTTCTGTGCTTGGGCAACTGGAAGACCTTGGGCATCCCTGAATTAATAGGGTATGTGCCAGACTCCCAATCTTCTCAATAATCGTCATCATACAGCAGTCACCAACACTGGAGAATGCTACGGCATGCGAACCTTGTTCCACTAGCCTCTGGCCGTGGGCGCCGTTCTATGTCTGCCCTGAGCTGTATCATTGTGGAAGGCTCACCACGAATTTCGTGCCTGCATTGCAGTACATGACTGAGAGTATTTTCTATTACAACTGCAATTACAAAAATTCCAATTTTGCTCGATTTTTTATATTCTATGTGCTTTCTAGCAGGATAGTTATAGTTATTAAGTAAATTATTACAACATAATTAACAAAATATTTAAATAAACATATCATTACCAACATGTATATACATATGGTGTATATAACCTCAATTGCTTTTATTTTCCTGAGCTAAGCAGGCTCCATGCATGGGTAAGTTGGTCTGACTTCAATGCAAATTAGTTGGAAAGGAAATTATGCATTAATGCTTTTTGGCCATCGACCCCAAATCACCCGACCGTCAAATGAAGAAATAGGTAAATGAATACATGAGAAAGAATTTAGGAGAGAAAGTCATAAGAAGGGAACAAATCAATTACCTCTCTGTCCCGATGCACATAATTCTCTCTTCCATAGTCATACAGTAGCCTCCTGTCTGAGGTGTCAAACACTATCCGAAATGCTTTGATACGTCCCATATCGTATTATTTTTGCAGTACTGAAACCATATTGGAAGAAAATCATAAACTGAGTGCACTGTGTGAGCTGAAAGAAAGATGTCACAACAAATTTTGTGTTTTGGTGATCATATAATTATGTATAATGTACTGTCCCTATCTATTTCATGAGCTTGGCATAAACTGACCTGCTATTTGACCTCGTAGCTCATAGTTGTTGAATTTGGTGCATTTTATTATCTTTCCAAAAAGTATGTAGAAAGTGGTTTTTTTCTTGTAATGTGAAAGTGCGACATCATATGGCAGTTCCCATAGGTTAGCATTGGAAACCAGGTTTCCACGTGAGGTCACAGGTTGTTCAGCCAATCATGGCTCACTCTGCACAGGATGTCATACCAAAACTGTGAGGTAGTATACCAGCATATGACTTCATGTTATGGGTGTAATAATGAAACACAACAAGTAAGCTATCAGGGGCATATCTAGAAATGGTCTGAGGGGCAGGCATAACATGTGGTGAATATCCTAATATAGTGATCACAGCTAGAGTAGATCCTCCCTCCTTTCGCCAGAAGGGTGAATCCATCCAACAAATAATGTGCAACTGTGTATCCCCTACTTGAGACACCCTAGCTGTGCCACTGACAGCAAACAGCAAGCAACATTCAGATTAGACAGTTTATAGTTTATGAACTACAGTTAATTGTTGTGTCACACAGCTTGTAACCTACTTCTTTTGCTCAGTTATGCTTGATAAGACTTCAATACTATGTCACATACCATATATGGCTATTCTCTACACTACATCATATGCCAACACTACATCACACTCCGAAGCACAGCCAATCACGATGCCCAAGCAGTGTGAGGTCACATGCCAATTTTGCAAGATTTTTCAAATTCTACATACTTTTTGGAAGGATAATAATAATATCCATGTCCAGGGTTTTTTTTTTTTTTAAATTAATGTTGACCCAATTCAATCCAGAGATCCAGAGAGAGGAATCAGAGGGCCCCCCCCCCCCGGCCCATTCCGCCTGTTAACATTTCTAGCACATTTTCTTTGTAAAGCCTCTGTCCTCATCGATACTTTCTGGATCTGCCTCTGCTTCAAGTTATATTTTCTTTCAATTATCTAGGAGGCACCTACCCGTCCCCTCCTCCAGGCCTACCCCTGGATCCACCACTGGTATCAAGAAACCAAAAAAGGCATACAAAGTTGAAAATGCCATTACAACACCCCTTCCTCTAAAAAGTATGGGCAAAGTGTTGTCTGATTGGCCCTGCTTGTGTAAAATGCACCGAATTCAACAATCAGGAGCTAGAAGATCACATATAGCAGGTCAGTTTATGTCAAGCTCATGAAATAAAGTGGTAAGTACAATAATAATTGAAACCGGACAATGATTAATAAATGAAAGAATGTAAAAAGAACACTAAATATCTTACTTCTCTGTCAAGTGCACCCAGATTGCCAGTGTTCTTGAATGTGCACATTTAGGTCACACTTCTCCTTTCCTTATTACATTGTACTGACAAAAAGTGCTTGTTAGTTTTCTAACTTACTTTTTAACTTATTTTGCACACAAATATGCTCATAAATATTTTAAAAACAACAACGTGAACTCTTCCTGGTTGAGTTAAACATAATGTGCAACAACTGTAACATATTGCTTTTAAACTGCTGTTTAATGTAGCAGAATGGTGACTGGTATAGTATTGTAACTATTCATGTCAACATTGTATTGCCTGCCATATAAAATGTAGTCTATCTGTCTTTTGGCTCACCAAGATACTTTTGCAGTCGGTCACTTTGATATAGAAAAAATGAGGACCAGTTCACTGTGAAAAATGCGCTTCATGACTCATGATAGCTGATGACGAGTCCTCTCTACTTTCAACCTGGGAAACATAGAAGCTGTTTGATTAGTCATGATCAAGAGAAGGCCATGTGACTTGTCATAACTGAGTTAAGAGTGAACATTATATGCATTATCCTTTCATTTGGCTGTCACCAACAAGTGGGATGAGTCTCCTTTAATCAAATTAACATTGAAAGTATTGGGTATGATCATGACAAATCATCAGCATGATGACACACAAAGTGCCATTTTCACAGTGCAACAGTCCACTATTTTTAGATATCAAAGTGACAGACTGTAAGCTGTAAAAAGCTGGGCGCTAACAGACGGTTTTGCCTGTTAGCACCGGGCTGAAAAAAGAGTATTAAATAAACAGTCATAAACAGACATAAACAAACAATTCTTAAGTATATTTTGCTGAAATTGCTATCATAATTTTAGCATACAGCTAAAGATGCCAATGAGGTCTAAGTCAGTTAGACCCCTTTTTTGCGGATTCTAACACACATTTCTGTCATTAAGATCCCGACAGGAGGTGTCTAACTACTACGAATAACTAAATGGCATCTCATTTTAATATCTCAATAGCTGTGAATATGTAGATCTATCTATTCAAATAATGAATTCTTTATTGAGCAAATAAGTAGCCTGAAAATATCGAAAAGGCACTTTATGATTTGATCGACATAATCAGATAAAATCTAGATGTAAGCTAAGTTGAACCGGATGTACTTAACCTTGGTAGCACATGATCTGCACCAAGGCAGAGGACTTATCATCCAATAAATTGAAGTATTCTTCAAAACCTACCTGGCGAGAAAATTGGGAAGCTTCCAAGAGATTGATGCATTTCTTTGGTCAGAAGTATTGGACTTTTTCTTCCACAGTCATTTGAATGGAAAAGTCTTTTGAATTGGGCTTTAGCGTGAATGAAGATTTAATCGCCACATGACCACAAAGAAACAAAATTGTTTGCGATGAAATTTTAGGAGAATCAGCATTTTCTAATACCATGCACAATTTAGAATCAATCAATTTCAATCTCATCACAAAACAAAAATCATGGGAGGGCAAGATAAGAAAGACCAAACAGGGAAACTAACCAGAATTAACTTTGCATTTCTCTGCACGTTTGATTCAGAAATCGGTGAATATCGATTTTAGCGAAGCTTGTCATCAGTTATGACATTTGCGTGTAAATTGATTCATAACATTTCCCTTACCATAGAATATAATAATATAACTCATCTGGATGGGAAATGAGATTGACACATAAATAAAATTATGGTACAGATGTAAAGATGAAATGCTGTTGAATTTGAATGTCGCTGTGGGAAACACCAGGTTTCCTTGTTACGCGTGGGAGGTTGGTGGGATTGTAATGTGGCTTTTTCGCACCATGAATCTCTACTTAATGAGCTATTGGATTTCTTAAGCGAGACCTGAGGTTTATTCCAAGGACAATTGTGTAAAAAGAATGACTTTTTTAAACTAAGTATAGATATTATGGTTAAAGTTCTATTTGAAGAAGGCGTTTGTTGAAAACTATAATAATCATAGCAAATATGGAGTATGCAGATGCAGAATAGTTGCAGCGTGCCCAGACTTATTATGCAAGTTCGTTTCTTGTTGTATTTTCAATGTTTTTTGGACTAACCTCACATTATTTTTACAAAATTGTTGGTTTGATTCAGTGCACCTCACACACGAGTAACGTCCAAATTCGTTGATGAATTAAAACTTGAGATATGCATTTATTGAGCATTTTCAGTATTCAGTTATTATGAATACAATGTATTTTAGTACCTATACCAGTATACCTATGTTGCAAAAAGGTCACAAAACCTTTGATATTGACATTACTGTGCTTGCAATATTGGGTTAGGTAAAATTTATAGCATACAGATGTATATGAACTCATTACCAGGCAGTGTGTATTAATCATCTCAATTGGACCAAAATGGATAGCAGGAGACTTTTTTACTTTTTATGCTATATATGCTTTTTAAAACACGACAACGGGTCAGAGTCGACGTGAAAAATATAACACATAATTCCCTTTTTGGAGGGCATATTTTTACAATTGATGGATTTTTTTTTTCATATTAAGTTTTCCTGCATGTGAATCATGTCTAAAACAAAAGAGAATCTTGCGAATCACGAGCAGCTGGAATTTGTCCCAGGCATTTTGTTTGGGAAATGTTTCTGCTCATATGTGGGATGTATAGCGTAAAGTGGAAACTTGAAAATTCACTTTGAAACCCAGAACATTAAAAAAAAAATCTTTGGTGTCACAAAAATCAAGAAATGTGGCTGATACTAACGAAAAATGCTTTTGTTTCCACAAGTCTTATCAATTGGCCAACGCCTAACAATAAGGGGAAAAAGCATTCCGCCGATAGGCATCACATAAAATGAAACATAGTCTAAGCTCATATTAGTTCTCGTGGGCACCATTCGACCACATGAATTTTTAATTCTCATGAATGGGCTTGGCACTCTTGTTTTGAATACTCTGGTAAAAAGTTGAAAAAAAATAGACTGGCTTAGCTGAACATTATCGTGATCTGCTTGGTGATATGCTATAAAATACAGTCTACCTGTTTTCCCTAAGCATATATATTTTTCATCTTGTTTGAATATTGCAGCCATTCAACAATCAACTAAGAAACTTGATCTGGACAATAGGCATCTAATGAGTCAGAAGAGCTTTCAAATCCTATGGCATTGTGTCTCTCTAAAACAAGATTGAAATAAAAGGAAATACACCAAGAAGTAAGAAGACCTATAAACTAATAGAAACAGCGGCTGAGAAATACAAAGAACATTTATAAGTATAACACCCGAGTGAACAATATTCTGAGCGATAAGGTGGAAGATTCAATTGTGCGAAAAAAGGGGCAACCCATATCCAGTGGGGGCAATTGGGCGTGCTCTCACTATTAAGATAGAGGCCTTAATACACACAAATGAAGTGTAAACCACTTGAGGGCTAAAGAATTTAATATAAAAAGTATAGATTTATATAGCGCTAGTTTCAATTGAATTGCTCACCATCAAGACATACAGCAATAAGTAAGAACAGCAGCGAAGGAAACACAAGTAATAATAATTATACAATGTTCGATTTTAAGGAGCATGTATGATAAACACTAGTCCTTTTTTATCATTGATTGAAGAATGATCAGGGCTTTACATCCTATCTTTATGCACTCGGTAGGCTGATTAGGGTAGGAGGAGGACGCGGCAATGAGGCGAAGAATGATTGAAATAGCCATCCAACATATGCCCCCATGTGATCCAGCAAGAACTGGATTCTAACCCTGGACTAAACCACAGCCTACCACTAGACCAGCCCTCACCCTTGTTTAACAAGTTCTTAATTCATTATCAATAATATTATCAAACCAAGGCATGTGAAAACAGTTATTTACCCTTAAATATTTTAATGTAGGTTTCGCTATATGGAAAGTGACACCTTTGCCGGTACGTATATCCCACATTAGACAGTGAATTTCAGGCAAAAAACCATGTGATGCACACAATTTGGTTCATCGTTGTGAATATTAAACATTCATATAATTATTTGACTGTAAACAGAGGGCAGTGATTACGTCGCAATGTTTCGTGGCTGTGATTGGTCGATGTGGTTGATAGGAATATTCCTGAGTCATTTTAAAAAACATATTATTTCTCGAAATTATATTTATTGTGAGATATAAAATACAACAACCGACTCATGTTGTATTCTTCCCCGACCTGAAATTCATTGCTGTTTAAGTTTTATTATAGAATGGACTTAAGTTTGCTCTCATTTGGTATTAATTTTCCTGTTGTTAATTCTATAAAGAGAGAATAATAGAGTAGTTTGAAGATACTGTTACAAAATGGAATTGGAATCATTTCCGAGTCAAGGCTAAACTCATTCATGCTAATAGTAAGAAAAATACAGACAGAGCAACTTTTATGACATTGTCTCTTAATGAATTTAATGATAGGCTTTCAATGCCAGAGCTAATGCCGCAGAACAATGCTTAGTAGTTGTTGCTCTTTTGTTTTAAGGTATCTATTTTGAGAATTTTTTTTCATCAAGATAAACATAAGTGGAAAACTAAGTCTTGTCAAAGGTACCAAAATACTGATTGATAATTTTTCATCTGTTCCAAGGCAATGAGGGGGAGGGTTGACCTAGTTGTAGCACACGTCCAGGGTTCAATCCAGCCCTTGCTTGGCCACCTGGGCCTACAATGTATGTTGGACAGCTGTATCAATCATCCTTGGTCATATTGCCGTGTCCTCCTTGTATCCAAATTAGCCAACCAAGTGCATAAATCCAGGATGCGAAGCCCCATTCCTCCATCCATCAGACATTCAAATGATTGTGCTTAGATACTCAATGGGATTTCCTTTAAATGAAGCACACTATCCTCACGAGTAACTACCATCCTTAAGGGGCAACCCTCAAGACTTGATGGTCCCAGAGGCTCAATGACCCTGAAGATAGCTGAGCCCTAATGATGGTTGGCAACTAGCTACGCAAGAGAACCACCCAAGAGATGCAATGCCTCAGTGGCAGCCTCACATCATATGGCCGATTGTCAGCTTCTAGTGAATGAACAACCGTACAATCTGTACATGTACATAGCACTGGTACGTTTCTCTAATTTCGCATTCCCAGTATTACAGTCTGTAAAGTTAATACAGTAGGTAAGAAGAGTGGCCCATTTCACTTTGTGACTCATGACAGCAGATCTCTAAATTCAACAAGGGTAACATCGATGCTGTTTCATTAGTTATGATCAAGAGAAGACCATTTGATCCATCAAAACTGATTTTAGAGTAAAATCGAGATGCATAATCCTCTTGTTCGCCGGTCACCAGCAAGCGGGATTAGTCCCCTTAAATCAAATTAACACTTAAAGTAATGTAGTGATAAAAACAAATCATCATTACGACGAATAAAGAAGTGCAATTTTCACAGTGTAACTCTTTTTGCATATCAACTTAACAGACTGTAATGTATGGTATATGTACAGTGCCAAGTGACTTTCGATTGACCTGACATTAAAACAGTAAAAAAGAACTACATGTGTTTATTACATATTCAAATGTACGATACTTGAAAGGTTAACAAAGGGGCAGAATTGATTTCTGATCCATCAACCTTTCGAAAGGAAAAAGAGATTAGAGGACATATTGGTTACAGTATAATGATATAATGATTATATAATGATAATGGTGTCATTTTCAAGTTGGGGTCCTTTGATTGATAACATACATAGAGTAGCTAGAGTAGCCCTCCTTCTCTGCAAGCAGCCCTCTCAAGAGTCCATTTGGGGCATATTCCATAAGAGAGAAGCTGTAAGCGCCTGCATGGGTAGCCAGTATAATAGTTCTTATAAGGCTAGAAAATTACTTCCAAGTGAATATTCCAATCTTTACTTGTTTTTTCAACCATTATTTCAATACAACTTTGAGCAACAAAGTCACTTGTGTCCTACAAAGACATATATTGTGATGGCTGGCTGCCTTCATGTCCCATTATCCGAAAGACCCTTCATCTACCCTATAACCCTTCATTGCCACATCACTGAAGAACCTATAAACTAGCTGGCATAGCTGATTCAACCGCACCTCTACTGGTTCCTAGCCCATCATTATCAGTCTGTGACACTCGCTGAACCCCGAGGGAATCAAAGATGTTTCAGGTTCATGCAAATAGACGCCATTCAGAGTCTAAGATATTCACCATCTTCTTGGTATGTTTTCTTCTTTTCATCTCCTTTTGTTGTTTTGCTGGCTGATGAAAGGTTCTATTTACGAGTCACTGCTAAGCAGAGTCAAGTCTGATGTGATTATAACCTCGGCATTTATATTGCAGAGATGATCAAGGTAGAGAGTGGTCTGATGAGTAACTTTGTAAATGACAAAAAAATTACATAATATTTCAGATCTTCATTTTATATTTTAACCATGATATCAAGGTCGTCCTTAAACAATCAGTTGCATCTTAGACAGACATGTTCTTACATTGTGATGACTGATTTCTTGCATACTCATGAGACCCAAACCTCTACCATCAATCCTATATATAGGATATATGCCCTTCATGACCACATAACATAACTCAAGAACCAGCTGGATTAGCTGATGCAACCCTACCCCTACTGGTTGCAAGCGTATCATATTCAGTCTGTGACACCCGCTGAACCCTGAGGGAATCAAAGATCTTCGTTCATGTTAAAGATGCCTCCCTTGGATATTAAGCTAATAAGAATGTCATCTTGAGGTGCTGCCTTCTTGAGTCTTGTGATCTTCTAATGTTGACATTCCTGACAGAAGAAAGGGGCTTACATATTAAGTCACTGAACATCCATCTCATCCAAGTCATGGAGGGTGTAGAATGTAGATACACACCTCATGATTGCTGGATAAAAGTAGCATCAGCAGATTCAGCACCAGTTAGATGGTTTAAAGGATAAATACGAATATATTTCTAAAACTTCTATTGTGCATTACTTTGGAATTAGAAGTTTTGTGTAAATTTATAAGACAACAACAATCCTTCTGTAAAAGCCTAAAAAAATAACTTCATAAGAAAAGGAAAAAATCTTCAAAATAGCAGTCTTCAAAAGCTGTGATGGGACGTCAAGCCTTTCCAAATTACATAATGTGACCTTTCATGTGATTGTTTTTGTCGTTCATCTTTTTCTATTTCCTGAATATAAGGTATATCAGGAAAAAATGTTCTTGGAGTGAGCTCTATATTTGATAACAGGCACTGAATCATTATGCGGCAAAAAATAATTGCTTAAGATTTCAAATAAAGTATTATCGTTATCGTTATCAATTATAAATAAGAAAATAATAATTTACCCTTAGTTATTTCTATACAGGTTTTGTCAATTGTAATATAAAAAGTGTAACCTTTGTTCTTATTTAGTAATTCCTGTTGTCCATTCCATAAAGAAAAAGTAAAATAGCTATTTGAAGACACAGTCACAAAATCAAGTTGGAGTCATTTCTGAGTCATGGCCGTTCTCATTTATCCTAATAATAAGGAAAATACAAATGGAGAGATTTTATGACATTTCTCTTAGTGAATTTAATGATAGTCTTTCAATGCCAGAGCCAATGCTGCAGAACAATGCTGTCCGTCGTTGTTGCTCTTTTGTTTGAAGGTGGATATTTTGAGAATTTTTTTTTATCAAGATAAACATAAGTGGAAAAGTAAATATTGTCAAAGGTACCAAAATACTGGTTGATAATTTTTCATCTGTTCCAAGGCAATGAGGGGGAGGTTGACCTAGTTGTTCAATCCAGCCCTTCTTGGGTCACCTGCATGGGACTACAATGTATGTTGGACAGCAGTATCAATCATCCTTGGTCATATTGCCGTGTCCTCCTTGTATCCAAATTATCCAACCAAGTGCATAAATCCAGGATGCGAAGCCTCATTCCTCCATCCATCAGACATTCAAATGATTGTGCTTAGATACTCAATGGGATTTCCTTCAAATGAAGTGCACTATCCTCACGAGTAACTACCCTTCTTCAGGGGCAACCCTGAAGACTTGATGGCCCCAAAAGCTCAATGACCCTGAAGATAGCTGAGCCCTAATGGCGAAGATGGGTGGCAACTAGCTACCCAAGAGAACCACCTAAGAGATGCAATGCTTCAGCGGCAGCCTCACATCATATGGCCCATTGTCCGCTTCTAGTGAATGAACAACCGTACAATCTGTACATGTACATAGCACTGGTACGTTTCTCTAATTTCGCATTCCCAGTATTACAGTCTGTAAAGTTGATACAGTAGGTAAGAAGAGTGGCCCATTTCACTTTGTGACTCATGACAGCAGATCTCTAAATTCAACAAGGGTAACATCGATGCTGTTTCATTAGTTATGATCAAGAGAAGACCATTTGATCCATCAAAACTGATTTTAGAGTAAAATCGAGATGCATAATCCTCTTGTTCGCCGGTCACCAGCAAGGGATTAGTCCCCTTAAATCAAATTAACAATTAAAGTATTGGAGTGATAAAAACAAATCATCATTACGACGAATAACGAAGTACCAATTTCACAGTGTAACTCTTTTGCGTATCAACTTAACAGACTGTAATGTATGGTATACGGTGCAAAGTGACTTTCGATTGACCTGACATTAAAACAGTAAAAGAAACTACATGTATTTATTACATATTCAAATGTACGATACTTGAAAGGTTAACAAAGGGGCAGAATTGATTTCTGATCCATCAACCTTTTGAAAGGAAAAAGAGATTCTCAAGAGGACATATTGGTTACAGTATAATGATATAATGATTACATAATGATTATTGAGTCATGGTCAAGTTAGGGTCCTTTGATTGATAACATACTTAGATTAGCCCTCCTTATTTGCAAGCAACCCTCTCGAGGGTCCATTCGGGGACGTATTTCCATTACAGGGAAGGAGATTGTTTTGGGTGCCTGTTGCTTGTGACAATGCCTCTACTGCCATTGTGTCTAATAGCAAAAAGTGCTTTTCAAAAGACTTTGGATATTCCAAATAGCACTATGAGGATATTTGAAAAGATCAAATATCCCCCAAGATGCTATTTGGATATTTCATCAGACCCTTTTTCATCAGATGATATTCCATCAGATGCTTTGCCTTACCATCTGAAGCTTTGGCTGGCCGTATGGTACTTTGGCTTCTGCCAATTATTCTCTGTGTCCTATTGTGACGTTACCATGCTATGCAGTAGAGTTGCTGTTCTTTTTCAGGAAAAATGTGTGATGTTTGCAGCCCTGACACTCGCTTATGACTAGCAGGAAAATTATGAAACTTTGGGGATATGTCAGTCAATACCTGAATTTTTTCACCTGATTTTCAGAATTCATCTATGATTTTTTTAGGAGTCATTAGGGCCATTTCTTTAAACATAAAAGATCGCGATTTTCATGTGCGTCATGCTGCTAACTTTTTTGCAAAACATGCAATGTTCAGAGACCTGACACTCAAATACTATGAGCAGGAAAATTATGAAAGTTGGAAAATATTTCAGTAAATACCTGAATTTTATCACCTGCCTTTCAGAATTTATCTACGATTTTTTTTAGCAGTCAATAAGGCCATTTACTTAAACATAAAATATCGCAATGTTCATTTGCGTCATGCTGCTAACTTTTTTGCAAAACATACAATGTTTAGAGACCTGAAACTCAAATACCATGAATCAGAAAATTAAAAAAGTTGGCAAATATTTTAGTTAATACCTGAATTTTATCACCTGATTTTCAGAATTTATCTACGATTTTTGTAGCAGTCATTAGGGCCATTTCTTTAACCATAAAAGATCGCGATTTTCATGTGCGTCATGCTGCTAACTTTTTTGCAAAACATGCAATGTTCAGAGACCTGACACTCAAATACTATGAGCAGGAAAATTATGAAAGTTGGAAAATATTTCAGTAAATATCTGAAGTTTATCACCTGATTTTCAGAATTTATCTACGATTTTTTTGAGCAGTCAATAAGGCCGTTTCTGAAAACATAACAGATCGCGATTTTCATGTGAGTCATGCTGCTACCTTTTTTGCAAAACATACAATGTTCAGAGACCTGAAACTTAAATACTATGAAAAGGAAAATTATGAAAGTTGGGAAATAATTCAGTCAACACCTGAATTTCATCACCTGCTTTTTAGAATTTATCCACAATTTTTTTAACAGTCAATAAGGCCATTTTTTTAAACATAAAAGATCACGATTTTCATGTGCGTCATGCTGCTAAATTTTCTGCAGGACATACAATGTTCAGAGACCTGAGACTAAAATACTATGAATAGGAAAATTATGAAAGTTGGGAAATATTTCAGTCAATATCTGAAATTTATCATCTGGTTTTCAGAAATTTTCTACAATTCATTTTGTGGCCAAAAACGTCTAATGTCGTTTGTATAAACACAAAAGATCGCAAATTTCAGATCCGAAACAGCTTATTTCTTGGTTGCAAAACCTGCCATGTTTAGAGCCATGGAACTCACAGACTATCAATAGGAAAATCATGGAAGCAAGGGAATACTTGAGTCAATACTTGAATTATGTCACCTGGCTTTCAGAATTTGTTTAAGAATTTTATAGCAGCCGAAAACTTCATTTGTTTGTTTAAACACAAAACATCTCGAATTTCAGATCCGAAAAAGCTTATTTCTCTGTTGCAAAACATAGGCCTACCATGTTCAGAGCCGTGAAACTCACAGACTATCAATAGGAAAATCATGAAAGCCAGTGAATACTTAGGAAAAAATTTTTTGATGAATCTGGACATATAATTATTATCAATATAGATCTACTCCAAGGAGAGGGGCCTGTGACTTCTGTACTAGATTGTATCTACGAGTGGCTTAACTCTAGCCTGTGTTAGTGAATTTCTGTGTTAGTTAACCGGATTTACAAAATTGGCTTGTGCTGTGTCAAAAAGAACTGGTTAAGGTCTTTTTATTGTTATGAGGGACAATTAACCCAATTTTTACGTTGATTCCCAGGGGTTTCCCAAAAATATTCGCATCATTTGACATGGAAAAAAAAGACAGAAAAAAACTATTTCCATGACAGTAAAAATGACCTCGCTCCCTCAATTTTGCAGTTAAAGCCTTGAAATTAATAGAGCACCTTCCTGGGTACTTCTTGCGTCTTCGCTGAACACGGCATTAATTTCGGGTCAACCGTTTGTTTAATACGGCACTCTGACCACGGAAAAACAAATTTTTCACATGTCTAAATTTAGAGGGCTGGCGAATAAAATTTGTTCAATGTATCTTCACGCCCTTTGCAGCGTAGATGCAAACATCACTTGGCTACATCTTGTAGCAGTTTCATGACAATTGCATTAAAATGCAATTTTTTAAGAAAGGATTTTCTGCACCAAGAAGATTTTGGTTTTACGACTTTTTGCCATACATGAACTGGCCAACCTGTGCTGTCATCAAGTGACATCATCAAGTGACGTCATGGCCTGACGTCACTTCGTTTGCAATGACTGTTTTGTTTGCAAGCGTTTTCAGTGCCTTTTGTTTGCTTGCTGTTCAATATTATTGGATTAACATCCCCTTAAAAAAATTAATTTTCACGTCATTTGGGAAATAATTTTTAATGAATCTGGACAGAAATTATCAATATCTGCTTCACTGAACTAGAACTCAACCCATCCCTGGCAGTTCAGATTGACAATGACTTGACTTCCTTTGAGAAAAGATCAGGAATTTCATGAGACAGGCTAATTTAAGTAAATTTGGCTAAATAGATGTCATTTCACCGCCTGTCACCAGGTGTCTCTCCTGTGCCTGCACACTTGAGGAGTGCTGCCCCCTTGTGTAGAAGAAAATATGGCAGTGCTTGACAGCCATATCTTCTACAAATAGTGTCAAAATAGTTTCTAACCATGAGGCACTATTTGGTCACTATTTGATGTAGAAGAGATGGCTGTCAAATATATTAGGGCAAAGTTTCTAACATAGCACATTAGAACTTATGGAAAAGTTCAGTAGAAAATGTGGCTTGGTTGCACTTTTTGGATATTTTGTAGGGATATTGGCAAAGCATGGTGAGGGGAGTAGATATTATGACAAAGACCTATTTTAGTGTCTGGCATGCAAAAGGCAGCTCGATTTGCAAATCGGGCATGTAGACCTATCGGCTGTAACACCTGTAGTTTTTATAAGGCAAGGAATTTTTTTCTGATTTAGTGTTCCAGTCCTTGCTTGTTATTTCAACCATGGATTAATGGATGATAGGGGCTTTCCGTCCTGTATTACGTACTTGCTAGGCTAATTAGGAAGAGGAAATGACAATGAAATGGAGTATGATTGAATTAGCTGGCCAACATAGACCCAGGTTACCTGGCAAGAGCTGGATTTGTGTTATTTCAACCTTGATTCCAAAACAAGTTTGAGCAACAAAGTAACTGGTGTCCTACAAAGATGCATATTGTGATGACTGGCTGCCTTCATGTCCCATTATACCCAAAGACCCTTCATCTACCCTATAACCCTTCATTTCCACATGACTGAAGAACCCATAAACTAGCTGGCATAGCTGATTCAACCGCACCTCCGCTGGTTCCTAGCCCATCATTATCAGTCTGTGACACTCGCTGAACCCCGAGGGAATCAAAGATGTTTCAGGTTCATGCAAATAGACGCCCTTCAGAGTCTAAGATATTCAACATCTTCTTGGTATGTTTTCTTCTTTTCATCTCCATTTGTTATTTTACTGGCAGATGAAAGGGTATATTTACAAGTCACAGCCAGGCAGAGTCATGTCTGATGTGATTATAAAGTGAAAATTTCAATTGTAGAGATCCTCAAGGTTAATTGAGAGAGGTCAGGTAAGTAACTTTGTAAATTACAAAAAAATTACATAATATTTCCGATCTTCATTTTATATTTTAATGAAGATGTCAAATTATAACTTTAAAATCACTTGCATCTCAGACAGATACGGTGTCTGATATGGTGTCTGACCTCTTGCATACTCATTGTACCCAAGTCTCTCCCATCAATCCTATATGCCCTTCATTACCACACTACAGAACCAATAAACTAGCTTGATTATCCGATTCAACCTCACCCCTACTGGTTCTCAGCACATCATCAGCAGCTTGTGACACCTGTTGAACACTGAGGGTATCAAAGATCTTGGTTTATGTTAAAGATGCCTCCCCTGGATATTAAGCTAATAAGAATGTCATCTTGAGATGTTGCCTTCTTGAGTCGTGTGATCTTCTAATGTTGTCATTCCTGACAGAAGAAAGGGTCCTACATATTAAGTCACTGAACATCTATCTCATCCCAGTCATGGAGGATGTAGAATGTAGATACACACCTCATGACTGCTGGATAAAAGTAGCATCAGGAGATCAGTGGGGTAACTGGGGGATCTCGTGCAGGGGGGCACCTGGGGGGGGGGCACGTGATTCTCTTGATGGGCACCCAACATACCATTTTGTATATTTTAGCATGTTGGAAAGTTCATATATGGGGGGGCATCTTGGGGGGCACTGATCCAAGATTGGGGGTAAGTGCCCCCGTGCCCCCCATAGGGACGCCACTGCAGCACATTCAGCACGGTTTGAAGGATAAATAGAAATATGTTTCTAAAACCTCTGTTGTGCGTTACTTTGGACTTAGAAGTTGTGTGTAAATTTGTGTGACAAAAATGACCTTTCTGTAAAAGCCTAAAAAAACACTTGAGAAAAAATGGAAATAGTCTTCAAAATAACATTCCATAAAATCTGAGGTGGAATGTCAGCCTTTCCAACTTCTATTATTCCATGATGTGACCTTTGCTGTGGTTGATTGGTCTTTCATTTTACCTCTTTAGTCATATACAAGTATTTCACGTACGAAAGGTTTTAGGATTCATAGCAAATTTGACAAGATAAATTATTTACAGTAGTTTCCACACCATGGGTGTGCCAAATAAGACAGGACTATTTTGAAATATATAAATCTTTTAAAGGGCAGGACTGATGTTACTTTATAGGGGCACATTTTGTCCATTGCGTAAGAGATCATATCTGCTCAAATGAGTGAGAGAGAGGACCAAACTGGCAGGAAACAATATGACTTTCAACATTGCAGAATGCTCCGTAAAAAAACTAAATCTATAGTCCAAGGATGATTTTTCAGTTACGAATAATTCTTGTCAGCATAAAATTCATAATTTCTCATGGCAGCGATTTGTTGAAATTGAAGCAATGTTAAAATTAGTGTATTCCTTCAAATGCAGACGAATGCAAAAAAAATCTATGCAAGCAATTCCTGCACTCCAAGATGAACAAAGCAAAATTCCAACTGAATTAGTTTGAGAATGACTTGAAATCTGATAGCTTCATTTTACTGAGTCTTACCACAATCTCAGTTCATGTTTAATATGGCAAAGATGTTTTAATTTTCTTGCATCTGTCAAGATAAACATTTCAGATTTTGATTGGAATTAATCAGAAATTAAAATTTTATTGTTTTTCTTTTTATCTGATTTAATGAGAAAAATCAGAGAAAATGTTCATGCTTTATTTATGTCAATTCTCAAAGTTCTAAGTTCTAGATTCAGCTGTTCATCAGAAAATAGTCTGATAATTTATTTCAGAAGATTGCATTCAAATGGGTCTATCCTACTACATCATTTAGGATGGTGTATCATATTGTTTCATCAGAACAAAAGGCATTATTAGATGGAAGGTTAAGCTTTGAATGGTGAAACTGTCACCAGCATTGTACTTCAAATATTTGTGTTTGTTGATAAAGAGCTGTCTTAAATACAAAAACAATGTTCCAAACGATCAGCCAATTTTCTGAGACGAACCTCAAGTTATTAAAAATATTAATCACCTATCCACTGAAGCTTTCAGTTAATCACTCGGCAAAATTAATGAATTTCTTACCCAGCTTGTGGTTCAGCAATAACATCTCTTGTTAATTTGTTTTGATTTATAAGCAGTAGAGCAAAATGCCTACATTGTACATGTGTGTATCTTCCTATTAAACGGGACATAGCAGAAATTGTCACAGATTCTATTAAATTTGACAGTTGACTATGAAGTACTTTTTCTCAAAATTCACAGTTATTGCTGGGTGTTGTTAATTCTATGAATTGCAGATCCTTATATGTTATTATCTCATGCCAAACTGCTAAAAAACACTCATAGTAACAACCTACGTATAACAGTTTGTGATCACTGCTGTTGGTTGTATTCTAATTGGAATTTGTCATGTGACTTTGGAATAGGCTCCCACTAGTTTTGTATTTCTCCAAAATATGCACATACTATAAAAGAACATTATCAAAATAAGTGAGATGTACAAGGTCAACTATTGCATTTGCACCCTATCTGTGTGTTATTTGTAAAATGGCTCTGCTCCTGCAGTCTCTAAATTCGAATTGCATACGCTTGTATTGTCTATAGGGTATTATTGGTATTCATGCACGTGGATATAATACTATGCTATGAGTGACGCTTCATTTAAGTTACTGATATTATATGGTATGGCATTCTTGCAAATGCAGATTAATAGATAGGAATTCCCTGACTGCGAAATTAACACAACTCAACTGCAAATCGATTCACTTGGGAATGACTTCAGACTTCCGATGGTTTCTTTTGAGTCTTTGCATGATCTTTATTCATGCCCAATGAGGGAAGATTGTGGCAATTGTCTGCCATTTAGAATGAACATTGCAGATTTAATTGGACGGAAATCAATCAGAAATTCAGATTGGATTCTTTTTTGTCTGATTAAATCAGAAGAATTGGAAAATGATTTTGTGTTTTGTTTGTGCTAATTCTGAAGCAATCCTGTTCAGCTGTTCATTTGGCAAATAGTTTCATTGGTGGAGAAAGCGGCGGACGGCTGTAGGTAGTTAAGATAAGGCCACACATAATTGATCTTTAGCTTCTCGGATTCCTCTCAAGGCCCTTTTTCTAGGGTCGGTCGGTAGGACAAAAAAAAAAGGTGAAAAAAAAAATTTTATGATGTCAAAAAAAATTTTTTTTTTTTTTCAATTTTT
Source organism: Platynereis dumerilii (assembly GCA_026936325.1). NCBI lineage: Eukaryota > Metazoa > Annelida > Polychaeta > Phyllodocida > Nereididae > Platynereis > Platynereis dumerilii. The sequence continues at coordinate 2,406,092 of JAPTHN010000032.1, forward strand.
TTTTCCATCGGCAAGAAATCTATTTTGTCGGCGGGTCCGCGAAGCTAAGAATCAATTATGTGTGGCCTAAATTTTAGAGAAAGGGAAGCAAACAGAAAGCCTGATTAGGGACCGTTAAGAATTTATGACTGGGGGGGGTGGGAGTTTTGCTGGAACTTCCCGTCAAAAATTGATACCCCCCCTTGAGTTTTATGCGGATTTTTAGTACCCCACCCCTAGGTTTCATGCGGATTTTTAGTACCCCCCCCCTCGACATACAAAGCAGTACACACATATATACTATTATACACAGCCACGCGTGCAGATTCGCGTCATTTCGGGGACTTTTGCGCGTAAAAAAGTCCAAATAAAAGGAGTTTATGCGCGTTTTTCAACATTTTTTCTTTGTTAAAAATTCTTACCCCCCCCTTGGAAGTGTTGTCAAAAATTAAAACCCCCCCCTTGAAACACGTGTGAAAAGTTAGTACCCCCTCGGCCAAAACTCCCACCCCCCCCCCAGTCATAAATTCTGAATGGTCCCTTAGCAAAATTAAATACTGTCCTTCTCAATGGATCATTTCTTCCATATCTGTGAATAGTTTTATCACATTTGTCAAATTTTTCATATATTGCTATTCTTGGAAGCAGGGTGGTGCAGTGGTTAAGGTTCCTGCATGCTCAGCTGGATGTAACTTGCGTGGGTCCGAACCCTGGTTTGGGATCAATAAATTTTCAATTGACCTTCATGAGCAAAATCTGAGATAGATGCCGCTTGGGATTTTAAATTGGTGGGCCCTTTTATCAGTGTCTGTGCTGGGCCATTAACAGATTCCCAAATGAGGTAATGTGTAACATTTTGAAGACTCACTCTCTCTCCTGTGTCATCAATCGACCCTTGTGAATGCCAAGGACAAGGACAAGGAGTAGCGGATATTGTAGATATATCTACAATGTATTTATTCGGACTTACTTTTGTACTATATTATATCTACCTATCTGTCACGTAGTGTGTTGGAGCATACATTGCATGTGTCTCATGTGCCATTGAATTGTTTCAGATGATTTATAGAAATATATTTTTTCAAATGCCTTTAAAAATATTCTTCTCTTGACCAGCATGTCTTCCTTGGAATACTAATAGCAAGTTGACCCATTTTTTTGTGTCGACTAAATCAGGAGAAATTTGTCCATGATCAGATTTACTTCCCTTATATTGTACAGTAATAATCATGAAGAAACCTTCTCGAAAATTGTTGCAGCTGCATTCTGCTTCAAGTGCTGTTTTATCATTACAACAGTCTTAAATTACAACATCATTCCAAACAATTAGCCAATTTTCTGAGAACACCTCAGGTTATTAAAGACATAAATCGCTTACCCACTGAAGCTTTCAGTTAATCGTTCAGCAGAATTGATTTAATTTAATTGATTAATTTAATTTCTTACCAAGCTTAGACAAGCAGGATGAATGTTTTAGAGTACACTGGTCCCTGTGTTATAAGTCCCCCTGTTGTAAGACCACCTTGCCTTATGTGTAGTCCTTTTTAGTGCATTTTGCACCCCAAAAAGAGACCCAGCCCCACGACACACCGCTTCTTGAAGGGGTGTCTTATAACAGAGAGACCACTGTAGTTGAATGTCGCATTGATTCACTATAGTCAAGGAGCTAAATGGTAATGATGAGAACTGGCTTTCTGTGACTTAACCGAATTTCTCCAATTTGCCGTTTTGTGAATTTGCAAATATCAGATTGGCAGATTAATTTTCCTTGTATTGGAATGAGTCGTCCAATCTCACTTTGTGCATTGATCACCAATTTTCCTTTTTAACAATGTCTTTCCAATTGGTAAATGCTCCATTTTGCATTCCTTGACAGGTCCTGGATTTCTTGGCATTCCCAAATCATAATTAGTTGTTTAAAATAGCTGGAGGACAGAATGATTATTACACAAAAACAAATGAGAGGTAAGCTAGGAATCGATCCACTAAAAAAATATACAAAACAAGAAAGTTGAAGAACAGGCAATAACCTCATTTGATTTCAAAGATTGTATATCTATATAGATTTTGATGAAATGTATTTGTGAACAGCTGCTATCTAAATAAGTTATTGATATCAAATGTTTTTACATTTTTCTGAAAATAAAATGAATACAGATCTTTTGAGCACCATGCGTTGGCCCAATAATGGATAGTATATGATCTTGCCGTTGGTCCATTTGACGTTGTTTTATTATTTAAAAATGGCCAACAGGCAGATTCGATCTTTTTTGGAAAAGTTTCTCCCTGGAAATTGAGATGTTGTAATTGCTTACAAGCAGATTGGAAGAGATTTAATCTTCTAGGGTCATACATCGGTTGAAAAAGCTCTTCGTCGGCAATAAACGGTATATTAGATTTGGAGTACTGGTTATTGTGAATCGTACCATATCCCGTATTTGGTATGTTGTGTTCATAACTAGACTCCTGCATCTGTCTATTTTCATGCTGATACTCCACATCTTTCAAATTAAGCTTCAGAGTATCACCTCCACTGCTGTTCTTAATAGAAAATACAATTTTTTTATCATCAACCTTCACATACTCATTATTTTCAAAATGTTCATTTGAGCTGCTTTTTCGAAAGTATCTTCTCTGAAGATTAGCTCATTCATGGTAAGCTTGTGCTATGGCGATGGGTCCTGTACTAGCAATAGGATCTTCCTGATAGGGGCGGTATCCTTTCGTAATAAAGTCTATCAAGTAATCCCAAAATGAATGCCGTGGTCGAGAAGCCATTAAGGCATTGGAAGCGAAATGTTCTATATCTTTTAGACGTTCGTCTCCTACTCGATGTATTACAGGTTCTTGGCTGATAATGCAGTCGTGTTCTGATATGATGTCATCTAGAGGTTTCAAGCATTCAATATCAAGATCTGCGTAAACACCTCCGAATTCTCGCAAAGCAAAATACCTGAAAAAATTAATATCTAATATGCAGTCAGGGTACACATATTACTTAAATGACAGCAGCACTAACACAGTGTGCTTACAGGAGTGGGAACCATTTAAATTTCTGATGTCCTTATATACATATTTGTACATTGTATATCAGTAGAATAAATTATTTATACAATATCTATTTATCTAAACATCGAAATTGTACCCAGAATAAATAGAAGAAGGTCAGATAACTGCAATCTGGCATTTGGGGACAAAGGAAAGTTCTCTGGAAATGTATTTAGAGGACAGCAAGAATGAGAGTTACATTACCTCTCAGCCAAATATTGGAACAGACATAATTATTTGAATTTAGAAGAGTAATATAATATTATGTAGTGTTACCTGAATACGTCCGATCTCTGGATGTCCTTTTTATAATTGAGGAAAATGTGCCTGAAATCTGGATATCTAGTAGAAATGAGGTTGTGAGTGTCTTCATTCGTCCAAAACCAATATTGCCACTTCGGATTAAACCTGCTCCATGATTTCATCCATTTCTGAATAAAAAGCAAAATCGTTGAATTGTTGCTCCATGTTTTTTAGGGGGCAACGTTTAATCTTAAGGGGGTTTTTATGAAATAAATAAGTTCTTGCTCAGTTTTGGTGAAATAAATGAATTATTTTTTGGGCAGTCTTGAAATAAATAAATTCTGGAGGGGACATTTCTTGACAAGGAAATTCCAAGTTTATTATATGTTCGCCCCTAAGGCAACAAACTACACAAAATGCTGTATGATATATTTTACTTACTTTGTACAGCAACAGAACAGTGTAGTTGTCACTCTTCTGATGTATGATGTGAGAAATATTTGTACGATCGTTTCGGAAATCTTGATAGCTGTCAGTGGGACCAAATCTGATTTTGGGCCTGACGTCTTTTTGCAGGTTGTATCTCTTTGTAAATTGGTTGTGCGCCTCGTTCGTCCCACTCTCTTCATTTTCGGGTTCTTCTTGTAGAAGTTCCGTAACACGTATTTCAACATCTATTATACTGCTGAGAGGATCAAGGATGTAATTTATGCCTGTCAATAACAGTGTCAAGAGGAGGAATCGTAACCAAGCTGAAAGTAGAAGTAATTGGTGTTAATCAGGACATACAGTACAACTCAAAACATTCTCCTAAATTCCTAGCGCTCAGGAAGATGCTTTGTAGATTTGTAGATTTGTAGATGGTTTAGGTCTAACCATGGAAGGTTGTGACCTCTCTGGAAATACTCCGATTTTGCAAACTCATGCGCCGAAACTGAACAATACTGAGGGTGATTTGTTATTTATACTAGTCCTTGATCTGTGCATTATTTAGTACACCAACAATAAATTAAGACATTTGACCAGCAAAAAATGTCTTGCCTTTCTTACCCTCACCCTTCCATGCCCTCACTTCCAAGCTCTTTCCAAGTAAACAACCTTAAATTAGTTAAAAAAATGGAAAATCAATCCAAAAACTTGCTTTATTATTAAAAGGTAATTGCCATTTTCAGGTTAAAGGCAAATTTACGTGAAATATCTTAAATTATCTATAGAAATTAACTTTCCCATTTTAGTGACAAGTGAGTGGAAGGATGGTTGGGCAGTGCCAAGGCATGGAAGTGCATGGAAGTGTTGGAGCTTGCATCTGCTTGGAAAATAATTATATTGGGTTATACTGTTGAAGGAAATCGGGCAATCTATTAAGACAGTGACTTCTCAATCTTCTGCAGCATTATTTTTTGAAGCATTGTACATTTTAGTGTTATATCCCACAATAGGCAGTGTAGTTCTGGCAAAAAACCATGTGATTCGAACCATGTGGTTCATCGTTGTGAACCACATGAAAGAAGTCCTGACGTTGCTAAGCAAAGCAATGGACAGTAAAGTGATGACGTCACAATGTTTTGAGGCTCTGATTGGTCCGTGTGGTTGCTAGGGATATTTTTGGTGCGATTCATACAAAATAGTGCCATATGAAATCACTCTATTTTTTTCTTACTGGAGGTTTATTTTATTGTGGGATATAAATAAAACTTAATGGGAGTGTGGTTCACAGCAATGAACCTCACTCATGTCAGGTCTGCTGCAGAATAAACACTCGTCCTTCGGACTCGTGTTGTATTCTTACGCGACCTGACATTCATGAGGTTCATTGCTGTGAACCACACTCCCATTAAGTTTTATCATAGTTGTTGTTGTTTTTTTTGGTGTGGCATCAGTTCTGCATTCTGAGCATGCCATGTGAGGGCTCACAACTTCTTCTTCTTCTGAATATTGACACGAGGTCTGAGACTGCACTATCATTTACTTCATAGAACGGACATGAGGCTCTGGCATATGAAGCAACGAAATCCACCATCTTGGAACTGCCCTTTATCCTGACACAATGGTACCATGACGTCACCAATAACAGTGATGTCACCTAAAACAATGGCATGACATCACATCATAATTAGTCTATTGTGACGTCATGTCTCAGGGCAGTTCCAATATGGCGGATTTGGTGACCTCATCTTTAGGTGGCTTCATACAGCCTCATGTCCGTTCTATGTATTTCTATCATTTACTTGTTTCTATCTTTCCCTGAATGAGAGCCATTTATTTGGAAATGATTCATTACTATTTCTTAGAAAGCGAATACATAGTTGAATGTTGGATGTAACATTACAAGCAGTGCAAAATATGTGCATAAAGTATAAATTTGTGTAACTGTGCGTGACGAGACGCGATTACAGCATTCAAATTCAGCATATAAAACATGATGAAGCAGCCAAAAATAATAAGCTGCATGGCACGCTGTTTTTTATCCACAGCAAGATCTGGCACATACCTCGGTATCAATAAATTACCATTTGCGACATCAAAATTCGACAGGACAGTTAAATTCGTCCTTCACCAACCTGCCTTCTTCTTCTTCTTTTTCTTAAGGCGTGCACCGTCCCGGCAAGTGATGCCTGGCAAGTGATTCAATCAGTCCAGCAAGTTGGCCGACACAAAGACAAATTATGTATACTGCAGGTGAAGCACTTGTCCAATTACGCTTCAGAGCCCACCAGTGTACATGTCAAATTCAACTGTCACGTCAAAATCAGAAGTCGTCTATGGTAAGAAGTAAAAACTGAGCAAAAAGTAAGATCTTACAATTGAATTGCATTCTGCAACTCACTGGCCATCCTTCAAGTTTTTTTCACAGATTGAGAACATGATGTCATGCTGAGACTGACTATTGGTCAATTGAGGCTGTTAGCCCAGTAGAAAAACCGTGTGTCAAGCTGAACTTTTTGTATGCCAGAGTGTGACATACGGTGGGTATCTGGCCAAAAAGTACCAAATAAATGTAATTGTATGAATGTAGGACATTTTATAGTCAATAACATAGACGAAGTCAGTCTCAACAGACTTTACAATCACACCCCTGACAAGCCTTTATGGGTTAATTGAATAAACTTATCCCTGTACATGAAATAAAGAAGAAACAAAAAATTCGGAAAATAAATTTGTTTCTCCAAGAATTGCAAAAAAAGACTGCCCATGGTCTCCTCTGTAGCACATGCAGTGCAAATTGTGACACCTTTTCAATGCAATTCAGATTATATTTTTTGCTTCACTTACATGAATTAATTCCAATATACTAAGGTGCCTCTCCTTTTTTGTGTCCGAGAGCAGGGCCTCGGGCCCTTTGTCGTCATCAATGGGATTGTCATATCAAAGTTGGTGTGGATCGAAAAGCATTTCACAGATGCAAGAACAACCCAAAGTTATGATGCCATTATGATGCCCAGTGTTTACACTGTTGCACTAGATGCCCTGGCTTTCATCTTATGTCTCACTGCTCTAAATAGTTAACTTTAATCCCCCAAATTCCTCCTTGCCCAGCAGACGATTTCTGAGAAGCATCTTCTTCTTCTTCCCTTTGGCCCTTCCGCCCTGAGACAAAGTGGGGTGCACCACAACCTGAGATTTATACTTCAGCCAATTACTAAAGATAGACAGATAGACACATAGACACATAGATAGACAGATAGATAGATTGATAGGTAGATTGATAGGTAGATTGATAGATCTATAGATAGAATGCAACTTTTAACAATTTATAGAGATGTGTTAATGTAATGATCATATCCCATTGAGTTATAAGGGTTATTAAATTGCTCGAGGACACGGTGCATGCATTGCATGCTATTTTTAACTTTACAAGTAAAACAAAATTCTTCGGCCCACATAATTTTTGTTATTTAAAGTGTCATGAAGGTGGGCCTTAGACCAGAAATACTTTATGTTGAGCCTCTCAGATGACTGACCCAACATATTATCTGCCTACGGATAAAATATTTCCAGCAATTTTTTTAAATAATTGACATAATAAATTATTCAGATTATAGCTTTCTTTTTTCGTTCTACCTACTGACCCCAAAAAAAATTGCCTGGAGAAGATTTGAGAATCTAATATCAGTTATGTTTGGCCTGATATCATGCTCCTTATTTTCCAAGAAATTATGTTTTCTTACATGTATGTTACAAATTTTTAAAAATTCCATGTTTTTATTCATAAAATAGGGCTACAACCTCTGAAAAACACAGATGACTTGCTGCAACCAATCTCTAAATCTTGCCCAATTTTAAATCGGGCTTGACTATTTCTCCTTTTGGCAAATTGTTTTTTAAACTATTGGCAAATTATTTCCCCTTTGGACAAAATCCTTCAACTTTGCCAAAAGGAGCAATTTGCTTTTCCAACTATTGGCAACCTATTGTTCCTAGTGGCACACTTTGCCCAAAGGAGCAATTTGCTATTTTAACTATTAACAGACTTCGCCGATCTCTAAATGTCTTTTCGGGCCACTTGGAATATTAACAAATAGTTAAATCGTACCCATTCCTGCAATTATCGCCCACTTTTGATATTAAAATGCGGGGGCACAGTAGCAGAAATCCCGAAAATGAGGGATTCGGTTTTTTGCGATTTGCGTGACTTCTAGCAAAGACAAAATTTTTTTACCATTAAATTTGGCTTGAAAATACTATCTGTATAAAATTCAAATTTTACTAACTGACTGATTGAATACTCCATGTATTAAAGTTTAATGCATCCATCTTTATTACTTTGTTTGAAAAAGTCTGCATTTTTGAATCCATGTTGGCCTATACTCATGTACAATTATTTCAAAGTCCCTGGTTTGGAAACACTGATTTATAAAAAAAAAATATAAAATTCAACAATTAGTATAAAAAATTGACAGGCCAATTTAATAACCAGTGTGCTAGCAACTGAGCTACATGTACTAACTCTCCCTACTTGAGTCTGATCGCTCATCACCTGCACATGACCACCTAGCTTGGATTCTTAAAAGCAGTTAAGGGGATTTGAACAAACTTGCACAGAATGAGATTATTAATGTTCAATTTTACTTTAACTAATATTTGAACATTTTACAAGCTATGAACTATGAATCTAGCTGAGCGTACAAGTCCCTCCAAGACGCAACTATTGCTGCAAAAATTACGCTTCTATCATTATTAGAAGTCCTTTAAATAAAACCCCAGCCTAACTCACTTGTTTCTATTCTTTTTTAAATCGGCAAACCCCGCGTCCCACAACTGTGTTCCGAATTTTCCAGAAAAGACTGAATGGGCAATATTTCAGGAATAGGCAAAAAAATTGGCGATTTGTGAATGTGCTAAGTGGTCCAAAAAGACATTTATAATGAGCGATAATTACAAAAATGGGCATTTCTTTGCCAATATCTAAATAAAGTCTTTTTTAGTCTTTTTGATTATTTGGAGATTGGCACTTTAGAGATTGGCTGACGCATGACTGTTGTGGGTTGCATGATGCTTGAATAATGAAATCATAGGGGTGTAGATTACAACATGATCATGCTTTCATTTAGGAAAAAAGACAAATGTCCTTGGATCACCAAGGATTGTTCGAAATGCTGTTCTCATGCAAGACTCTTCCATTAGATAACACACACACAATATGTGTGGCATGTGTATCATGAAAGTTTTCTTAAATTTGAATCCCACACTTGGCAAGAAATCTAAAATCCATGAGATATTCATGAAACTTTGCCAAAAAGTTCTTCAAAAAGAAAGCTTTCCAACGTTAAAAAAAATGGCAGGCTATCCAACATAATTTGCGAACTATGACCTTTTCAAAATCTTATGTCATTACATTAAAATATACAGTAAAATGCTAAAAAAGTGTGGTATTTATAACGAAAAAGCAGCGTTACTCAAACAATATCCATGAGATATTTATGAAAAATTAAAGGAATATAGCTGAAAATACACTTTGTTGAAAAACAAGTCTTTGAAGGGGGGTTACCGATTTTTTTTGAGAGTTACGTGGTGTACAACATGAGAAATTTATGTTCAACAGTTCAACAAAAATAAGTCCCCCTTAAAATAAAATTGAATATCTCAAATATTCCTTCTCCGATTTTTATGAAAGTTGGATAGGATTATAGGCCAAAATGTGTGCATTTATAGTTTAGTGCCATTATTCCTGGCTAAGCCAGCAGCCTTCGAGTGAGCCTACCCCTGTTTTCAAAAATCTGTGGCTTTTCTAATGCATATGAACAATTTTACCAAGCGGGGGAGCAACCAGCTGGGGTATTTTTGTTGAACTGTGGAGTACAATAGGTGGAGTAGCTGTATTCTGTGGGATTCAACTTTAAATCATAGATGTATAATACAGTGCAACAGTGGCTTAGTCAGGATTTTTTTCAAGGGGGGCACACATAGAAATACATAGAACGGACATGAGACTGTATGAAGCCACATCAAGATGAGGTCACCAAATCCGCCATATTGGAACTGCCCTGAGACATGACGTCACAATAGACTAATTATGATGTGATGTCATGCCATTGTTATAAATGACATCACTGTTATTAGTGATGTCACTATACCATTGTGTCAGGATACAGGGCAGTTCCAAGATGGTGGATTTGGTTGCTTCATCTGCCAGAGCCTCATGTCCGTTCTATGTATTTCTCTGGGGGCACACCATCAAGTAATTTCCCCAAAATTGTTGTCGTTACCATCGATCGACTTATAACGTGTCTCGCGTTGTATTTTAAAAGAGAGGTTCTGCTACACATACACGGGTCCCTTGAACTTGGAAGTTGCCATGACAACCATATTATTGGATAGCACTTCAACATGTACACGTCATACGTAACCAGTCTTTGCGAAGATTGCCGGTCCGAAGGAAATGTCCGGCAGATTTTCAACCGGTCAGGCAGTCCAGTCCAAGATATTGCCATTGGATACATGTTAAAATTTTTGGAAATAGACAAAATATCCCTTTTGGTCCGGCATGGGATTTTGGATCTTCGTAAAGACTGTACGTAACGTGTAGCAAAACCTCTATATCCTGGTGACTGAGTGGTCCGTGGCATATTGATGCGTTGCTTCCTTGTGTTTGCCATTGTTTTTGCTGTCAATATTGTACATAATTAAAATGTGTATTTTCTCTTGTATATAATATATGCAATGTATTATTGGTGCTTCCATTTATTGTGATGTTTATTCTGTACCGGTGTATACATAATTGTATACGTTTTGCTTTTTATACCACTTTGTGTGCTGTAGATATTATTATATTTCTTCATTTACTGCTATTCTATTGAGAATCAGTCATAACTAGATTGTAGAATTGCAAATATGGTGCTTTATTATATTCTAACTTTTAATATGTGGTATAAATTATTATAAGTTAGTAATTTTTTGGTGCTCATTTATCTACAGTAGTGTATCGAAATGAATTATTCTATGAATTTGACCTAACCTGTGTTTTATATTGTCAGTTTCGATTTCATTCTATTGCAATACATATTGTATAATTAGTCATTCTTCTTAGTTGTAGTTCGGTACTATCCCTCTTTTGTACATACTTATTATCTTATTTGATGTTTTTTATTATTATTATTATTTTATTTTATTTTTTTTACGTGACACATGTATCTTAATGATATTCGGTTGTCCAATAAAATTCTATATATATAGATAGAGTGGGTCGGGGCAAGAAGACCGGGTTAGGTGAGAAGCCCCCCCAGGGTTATTTCTAAACTTACATTTTTGGTGCTTTTTCTTATAGATAGGATTGAAGCTAGAGGCTTTTTAGGTGACGTCATAAATTTTCAAGGCATTCAGCACCAAAACATAGTCGTAATTAAAGAAACAAAAAAGGTGCATGGTTTTTGTAACTTTGATTAATTCTTTGAAAGTGGTTGTCAGAAATAACTTTGGAAATTTTTAAAAGTATAATGGATATCTGCATTTCTTCACTTTATGACCATCACATAAAAATGTGATTTGGATCATGTTTTTTGCATTTTAGCTCAAAATATAGAGGTAGAATTAAAATATGTGGGTTTGGGGCGAGAGGCCCCACATGGTATGGGGCATGGGGCCCCCTTCACTGAGGTCTCGAAGCTGCTTCAGGAACCATTTAATAATGTGTACTTTACCTTAAATCTTGTTAGAATAGCTAATTGAAATAGAAAAAATTTTGGCCAAAATTGAAAAAGGGCAAAAAATATTAAAAAATAAATGAATGAACAGAAAAATTCTGAAATTCAGAAAAAGTGAATAGAATGCCTTAAAAATGATAGAAGAACCCCAAAATATAACTTTCAAGCTGAATGCGCTCGCAAAAAAAATTTCCATAGGATTATGATAGGGGGGCTTCTTGCCCGATAGGTGGGGTAAGAAGGCCATTTTAATTTTTTTACAAAAATGGTCGTAACTCCTTATTAAAATTGGTGGACATTCGTTTCACTAGTTATAAGTAGAGTTAAGTGATCCCTTCCTGACAGCATAAGCATTCAAATAATCTACCACAAAAAGTAGGTCAAATCTCTCCTCGAAGTTAAGGGGGGCTGCATGCCCCGCGCTACTCTATTAATTATACAATAACATTTTTTTGGAGGGCATTATGGGGTATTAATCAGTTATGGCCAGAGGGCAGAAATCATTAACTTACTGCACGAGCCGCCAGGCGAGGGCAGTAAATGATTTCTGCCCGAGGGCCATAACTGATTAATACCCCATAATGACCGACAAATAAAATGTTATTATCATTATTATATACTATTTACCTTCACAATTTCACAATACACTTTGAATTTTGATTTACCTTACTCATGACGGCCGTCGCGTTTTGCCTTCTGGCGTCGTTATTTTTGAAGATAGAGCAAATCGAAGCTCATTTCTGAGATCTGTAGTGCGCTACAATTATAGTCTTAGGCTTTTGAATTTTCCAAATCGGACCATTTTTCATGCCGAATTGTATTCCTCAAGTCAACAACGTCACCATGACGTCACATCTGGTGACGTCACGAAGCGTAAAATACACAAGAGGGCACCACCTGCCCATGTGTTAATCAGATTATGGCCCCCATGTGTTAACCAGATTATGGCCCTCCATACATTATGGCATATGAAGGCCCTGAAAAATTCAGTTAACAGCCTACTTAATTCATGGCCAAGTATATAATAATGCTGAATAAATCTTTCATAATCCCAGTACTGTAGTTGATGTATCTTAATTGTTAGTCGTGACTGGCAATTAAGTGACAATTCAACAAAATTTAGAGTGAACATAACAGTGAAGAAATCAAGGCATTCTTTCAACATTAGGGAAATACAAATCTGGAGAAATTAATTCAGTCAAAAGGCTAATGTGGGATGCAATGAATAGCTTGATCGAAATTTACACACAATAAACCGTACATGAAAAACTACTAAGGCTAAAGAATGAAACCAAGAATAAGACGAATCAGAATGAATTTTTGTCAATTCATCCCATCAAAATTAAAATTGAACATAAAAAATAATAAGATGCGCGGCATGCTGTTTTCTATCCACAGAAAGATCTTGCACATACCTGGGTACCAATATGTTAAGAGGTAAAAGCTGAGCCAAAAAGTAAGATCTTACAATTACATTCGGCAACTAACATACTAGAGTAGGTCGGGGCATGAGGCCCCCCTTAACTTCGAGGTGCAATTTGACCTACTTTTTATGGGCGATTATTTGAATGCTTATGCTGTCTGGAAGGGACCACTTGACTCTACTAATAACTAGAGAAACAAATGTCTTCTAATTTTAATAAAGGAGTTATGGCCATTTTTGTAAAAAAAAATTAAATGGCCTTCTTACCTCACCCATCGGGCAAGAAGCCCCCCTATTATAATCCTATGGCAATTTTTTTTGCAAGCGCATTTAGCCTAAAAGTTATTTCTTAGGGTTCTTCTATCATTTTTAAGGCATTCTATTCACTTTTTCTGAATTTCAGAATTTTTCCGTTCATATTTTTATTTTTTGATATTTTTTGCCCTGTTACAATTTCGAGCCTAATTTTTTCTATTTCAATAAGCTATTCCATCAAGATTTAAGGTAAAATACACATTATTAACTGGTTCCTGAAGCAGCTTCGACCCCCCAGTGAAGGAGGCCTCATGCCCCATATCATGTGGGGCCTCTCGCCCCAAAAACACATATTTTCATTTGACCTCTATATTTTGAACTAAAATGCAAAAAACATGATCCAAATCATATTTATGTGATGGTCATAATGTGAAGCAATGCAGATATCCATTATACTTTGAAAAATTTCCAAAGTTATTTCTGACAGCCCCTTTCAAAGAATTAGTCAAAGTTACAAAAACCACACACATTTTTTTTGTTTCTTTAATTTCTACTATGGTTTTATGCTGTTTGCCCTGAAAATTTGTGACGTCACCTAAAACGCCTCTAGCTTTAATCCTGTCAATAAATAAACGCACCAAAAATGTAAGTTTGAATATAAGCCTGGGGGGGCCTCTCACCTAACCCGGGCTTCTTGCCCCGACCTACTCTATCCATCCAATAGCTCAGTAGCTGATCCAGACGCGACAGTCTATGGGGGGCCAGGACGTGTTTCGCCATTCGAGGGTCCGCATTATCGCAATTTTTCTTCAAAATGCTACTGTCATCTTGGTGGTCTAGGGGGCGCCCGGGCCTACTTAGGCCCCCCCTGTATCCGCCACTGTAGCTATCCTTCAATTTTTTTCACAGACTGAGATCATGATGTCATGCTAAGACTGAGTGATCTGACTATTGGTCAGTTGAGGCAGTTAGTATAAAAATCACATGTCATGCTGAACTTTCTGTATGCCAGAGTGTGACATAAGGTGGGTATCTGGCCAAAAAGCACCAAATAAATGTAATTGTATGAATGTAGGACATTTTATAGTCAATAACATAGACGAAGTCAGTCTCAACAGACTTTACAATCACACCCCTGACTAGCCCTGGGACCCATGGAGAAGTAAGACAGCAATAATACTAGTTCAGTAGACTCCATAAAAACTTGATTTTCATTCACCAGACATACCATTCTCCTGACGGCACTAGTTTTGAAGGCATTTTCTCATTGTTGAATGAGAGTAAATCAAGACAGAGTGCAGAGAAATTCCTTTAAAAAATGGGAGTTTCTGCCATCAGTCTCAATGTGAAATCACATGACATCAGTGACATCACTGTAGCTCTGTTATGACATCACCAAAGTTGCTTGTGACATCACCTATTTCTGACCAATCAGAGACAGCCATTTTCACAGTGTTTAAGGAAGAAATCTCATCTTTTAAGTTCAAGGGATGATTCAGTGGATGCCAACATGATAGAGTTGATGGAAACAAGTGCCGTCAGCAGCATATTTTGTCTATTACATGTATCGTTTTTGGTTTTGTCATAAGTATAAAAGTCACAGAGAAAATCATATTTTCCCAAACCCTGTCTTTCAAATCTCATGATTTTCCAACGAGACGTTTCATTACCCCTGTCCCACAGGGGTCCACTCCGGTCCAGGGCTAACCCCTGACAAGCCTTTATGGATTAATTGAATAAAATTATCCCTGTACATGAAATAAAGAAGAAAAACAAACATTTGGAAAATAAATTTGTTTCACCAAGAATTGCAAAAAAGGCTTTTCAAAAGACTCTGGTCTCCTCTGTAGCACATGCAGTGCCAATTGTGACACCTTTTCAATGCAATTCAGATTATATTTTTTTGCTTCACTTACCTGAATGCATTTTAAGAATACTGATATGCCTCTCCTTTTTTAACTTTCCAAGTAAAAACAAAATTCTTTGGCCCACATAATTTTTGTTATTTAAAGTGTCATAAAGGTGAGCATAAGACCAGAAATACTTTATGTTGAGCCTCTCAAATCAACTGATCCAACATATTATTTGCCTATGGAAAAAAATATTTGCAACTTTTTTCTAATAATTGACGTGATAAAAATTTAGATTACAGCTTTACTTTTTTCGTTCTACCTACTGATCCCAGAAAAATTGCCGGGATAACATCTGAATCTACATATCAATTATATCACACACCTTATTCTCCAAGAAACCTCTGAAAAACACAGATGACTGTTGTGGATTGTATAATGCTTCAAAAATGAAATCAAAAGGGTGCAGTGGGTGTGAAAATCTCCCAATTGCATGCCAGCATAGATTTTTTTTTTTCTTTTATTTTGAACATATTTTATATGGGTAACACTGTCAGTCAAAAGACTTTTGGAAAAAAGACTAATTCCCTTGGATCACCCAGGATTGTTCAGTGCTGTTCGCACGCCAAACTCTAACAAACGATATAGGTGGCGTGCATGCCACGAAAGTTTTTTAAATCTTAGAATATATGATACAGAATTTTTTCAAACAAAGCCTCTAACTTTCATGCCCTTATATTTCCAAGCATCTCGATTGTTACGCTCCCCATGCACATTCTTGCTCCAGGAGCAAACCAATTTTAATGGCAATTTACCCCAAGAAATCACCTATTACAACACAGCAGCTATCATATGATACAAAGATATTCAACAGAATATTGAATAATCGTGCCAAAGGTTAGTCAGATCTGAGAAACACCTGCTCTGCTTTGGAGGACTTATATATATATATATATATTATTTTATTCACAACGAAATATCAACAAGATACATGTGTGATGATGGTAAAAAGATAACTATAAAGAAACAAAGAAGATATATATATACAAAAGAGAGGGATAGTGACTATAAACACATCAAAGAGAATGTAAAAATATTATTTTCATAAAATAATGGTAATACTGCAGTTAAAAAGCACCATAATGATATGACCATGAACTAAAATGAAACAATTGATTTGAAACATATATATACTGACATGTGTAATAAATATAAAATTGCATTTTGTGACTTCTTACCCCCTCCTCCCCTGTCTCAAATCCCAGGAATCACTATATTTATAGGAGAGTATGTACTGAATATCCCAGGAATCACTATATTTATAGGAGAGTATGTACTGAATATCCCAGGAATCACTATATTTATAGGAGAGTATGTACTGAATATCCCAGGAATCACTATATTTATAGGAGAGTATGTACTGAATATCCCAGGAATCACTATATTTATAGGAGAGTATGTACTGAATATCCCAGGAATCACTATATTTATAGGAGAGTATGTACTGAATATCCCAGGAATCACTATATTTATAGGAGAGTATGTACTGAATATCCCAGGAATCACTATATTTATAGGAGAGTATGTACTGAATATTCGTTTTCCTTCAACACCACTCTGATAATTTGACTGACATGCAGAATTGTCACCTCTTCAAATTTATAAACAATTATTGATTTCTGCCACACGAAACATTGGCCAGTATGAAACGCTCATTCCTAAAAAATTGCAATTATTCATGTTTCAAACAATATTAATTTTCTAATAGGCCTGGTTGACTTTGCATCCAAAGGGACAATATTCAACAAACACTTAAATTGTGATATATGAGATAACATGGTAATTAAGTATTCTTATAAGTATAAAAATTCCTCTTACCTTTTCGACCAGAAATCATCTTGAATTCTGATTTAAGAATGGCAAAGGTCCACACTGAGACAAAGTTAGGGTCTGTGGTTATATGCAAATGAACGCATTTTGGCCAAGGTCTCTTGCTGCACACCGAAGTTCACTTCACAATGGAATTCAACCACAAATGTAATTGATGTTCTCCGAAATGTAGTGCAACGTAATGTAAGACAGATTTTAGGTGATACACTTCACTGCACAGTTCTTTGGCCTCTATGAGATGCGTACACTTTTAATGCTCTCGATTCGATTTGTGCGTTGCTTCAGTTTCTGCGGAATATAAGTTTTAATGCATTATTATGTTGTAATCTGATTCCATCAGATGACCAAAGAAAATTGTCTAAACACAATCATCAGAATAAAAAATGAAGAGGCTCATTCAAGGTAAGTCTAATTTACAATAAATTCACAAGGTTTTGTTGATTTTTTTAATTTGCAGAATTACAGACAGACAGACAGACTAATTCTTTATTGACCTGTGTAAAAAATATACACCCAGCCCTATATGGGCTTACAAGTCATCAAAACAATTCAAAAGTAACTTTTACAACAAATTTTCTGGAAACAGCAATATTAAAACAATTATAATCACATAACAGTGGCGTATTTTGGCCCAATGCCCCCCCCCCCATCAGGCCAAAAATTAACACGGAAGAGATAGGAAAAGCTACTGAGGGCTCCGCATTCATCCCATGTAACGGCTCCCCTCCTCGGGCCATTTCTAGATACGCCCCCGCATAATTAAGAAATAAGAAGTAGTCATAGTTACCAACAAGGCAGGGTATTCAAATTATTCCTTATTCTAAGTTCAAAAACTTTTTAAAATGTTGACATCTTGTGTTGAAAATAGACTTTATTTTAGAATCCTAGACTGTTTTAACCATTGAAACTCCTTTTAACAAACAGAGCAAGATACATTAATTACAAATGTTCAAATGCAATATAGTTTATGGTATCATTAAATTTTGGCAAAGGTAAACATTTTATTGCACAACGGAATATCACCAAGATTCTTTTGTCACATTATTTTTTGATGCTGTCTATTGCAGTGTGATGGATAATTGTTAGTCTGCAAGGGTACATTCCTTTAAAAATGCTTTGCTCTGTCATAACCATTTTCTGAAATTTGACTATTTTTGATCACTGTTTCCTATACTTGTAGTTCAAGTTCAAGTTCTATATTGGAAACGATTATTTAGCAAAATACATATTTGTGAAAAATCTCATTTTCCATTGTCGCGATACAAAAAGATAGTATGTATTTCACATTGTGTACATGTACAGTGCCGCCTGTAAGTAAGTGAAACGCATGATATTATGCCATTGCATCAATGTTAAACATCCTTAATCAAAATGCTTCTGGAAGGACGAATTCTCATCCGATGAGAGGAAAACATTTTGGGTCATAAAGGCCGATATGTGAGGCATGCGGGATAAAAATAGCAGCCAATTTTCTTTGCTGTAGTTGGAGTTAGGTATTGGTCAAAGTCTTTGATAAGTAAGTGAAACGCACGCCCAATGTTAAAAGATAGGGAAGGGTGGTTCACTTACTTATCAAAGACTTTGACCCATACCTAACTCCGACTACAGCGAAGAAAATGGGCTGCTATTTTTATCCCACTTGCCTCAAACATCGGCCTTTATGACCCACTTTGTTTCCCTTTCATCCGATGAAAATTCATGCCTCCACAAGCAGTTAGGCTGAGGATGTTTAGCATTGATGCAATGGCACCATGTCATGCGTTTCACATACTTACAGGCGGCACTGTATATAAGCCATAAACAAAAACATGGTCCACATGATACAAGTGAAAATTTGTCTTATAGCTTTTGCGAATTGGCGGTTCACGGAAAAAATTAATTTTCTTATTTTCAATTTGCAAACTGGCTTTGCCGCATCAAAGACAGTTTTCTGTTAGTCTCCTAATCGTATTATTTGATGAAGTACCTTAAATCACTTAATTAATTTGTTTATTGTCACTTATGCTGCTATATATGATAAGGACTGAATAGACTGATTATCCATAACTGACAAAAACAAAACAGTTTTAAGCCAGTGACATCACACGACCAAATTGAAAGTTAATTTTGAAACTGTTTGGACCACTTATCCGCAAACAGTTCTAAAAGCAAGGATTTTCTTTTCAGGATTGCATGAGCAGACAGCTTACCCAAACCTGATAACCCCCCCCCCCCTCATTGCAAGTTGAAGTATTTCAGCAACTTCTTGGAAATGTATTCTGAGAATATTCAATTGAAACAGGTCAAGCAGCACATCACACCCCCAGTGGCGAATACAGGGGGGGGGGCCTAGGGGGCCCGGGCCCCCCCTAGACCACCAAGATTAATAATAGCGATAACGCGGGCCCGCGAATGCCGAAACACGTCCGGGCCCCCCTAGACTATCGTGTCTGGATCCGCCACTGACCCCATTATGTTGACAGGTTTCAAGCCATTCATTTCCATGACCAAAGTTTGCTGTGGTGTTTTGTCCTAATTATTATTAATAAACATTAAATGACATAATTATTTAGGCCTATACAAACGGAATTACAATGCAGTGGGCCTACAACGTGCATGTATGTGCAAATTTCTGAAGTTTAGGCGTACATCAAAGTAAAGCTCAATATTATTCATTCCTGCCTTCTTCCTTCCTGTCTCCCTTTTCAATTCAAGGCCAGTGGCGCATACAGGGGGGGGGGGGCCTTGGGGGCACGGGCCCCCCCTAGACCACTGAGATTAATAATAGTATTTCACAGAAAATATTCGCCACTCGAGCCCGCGAATACCCGAAACACGCCCGGGCCCCCCCTAGATGACCGTGTCTGGATCCGCCACTGCTTCAAGGTCACCGTATTGCTATAAGTATACTCTTTTTTATGAAAGCTACCAATATGCCTTTTATAACCATACATGAGATCTGTGCCAAATTTGATAATTATTTAGTAATTAACAAGAACTTAGGAAATTCATGTTGCGTTTTTAATGATGTTCAGTGCACATTGGCTTGTAAAATATGACGTCATCAAGTTTAACTGTCACTTTCTACCAAAAGTTTATTGTCCCTCCACAGTTAGTATTTCCCTGTGTAGCTTTGATGTTATTGGGAAAATACATGGCTAGTCATGAATAGGGCAGTGACACATGACTTCCTTGGTTCAAAAATATTTGGAGGGCATTTTGCAGTGCTGCCCTAGGTGTGCCTGACTGAAAGTCCAAATACAGTGCTAAACATGGCAGTAGCACTCTCAAGGTCACTATTATCTTGGTGCAGTTCCTTCTCCCCCATTTTTAACGCCTTCCTTCAACTACACTTAATATTCATTTTTTCTAACATATGCTGGTGACTCTCTCAATTGCTCAACTTTATGTTAAATCTGTTAAGATTTACATACTTTTTAAATATTTTTCTCCCTTTTGCGCGATATTGGTTAATTTTATTTTATATGTTCAATTTGGTTGTAATGTGTCTTTTAAAAGGCGGCCTCTCTGCAGTGATCTTAATCTTTGAGAGGTCTCCTTGGCCAATATCCTGTCCAATGTGGGAAAATAAATGATTTCTGAGTCTGAGTCTGAGTCTAGAGAGCACAGGCCGGCCGGCAAGAAAAAAGGGATTCATATCCTTGTACCATTTACTGCATAATTAATCTGATTATTTCTACATGCAGTGGCTTCCTCTTTGCCAAGTGTCATTGTTGGTGAAGCAAGCTCTGCTCAGTGCCTACCCATGCATAACACATAGGCGCTATGCAGGTTAGTCAGGTGATACTGATAGATACTTAAAAAGTTTTTGAAAACTGTATCTGGTGATTGAGGCGTGTCTGTTGTACAGATCTTTACCAAAAATAAGTCAGTTCTTCATTGTAGTGATTGAAAAAATCCTGGTGAAATTCAATTGAATCCATTCAGCAGTTTTTTAACAATCACACGGATAGCTAGACAGACAGACAGACAGATAGAGGAAGGACAGATATCCGCGGAAGAAAACTTAAGGCGGGATTAAAAATGTGACCAGCTCCTCCTAAAGGGGTTCAAAGTGGGCATCTTATCATAATTAACTGTATTCTACTTGAATTGGGCTTTATAATGATGGTTCATATGTTTTGATATCTCCATTCAATCCAAAGGTATGGCACCTAAAACAAACTTTGAGAAAATGGGATTTGAATTTCCTGCCATTGCAGAAAGAATTCAAAAAATCAAGAAGAACAGCTGATTTAGATAATTTAACATCAATTTCACATCAAATGGTCTTAAATATTCAAAGGAAATTTTTTTTTGCTAAAACGTGGTACCTTAGGGAATAAGAAATAGATCGGAAACTCACTTAAGTCATAAAACAGTTATCATTACATGGTCATTACCAAGGTTTCATATTGGCCCAGAGCTGGCCCAAAATCACTAATTAATTGTTAATCACATATTTTGTTTGATGTACACACTGCGCTTCAGTGAGCACAGAGCATCTTCATCTTCACCCCTTTTAATGATAGAGGCTGGAAATGACTATTTTTATTGTTTTTGTCTTATGCACATAAAACCAACTCATATGCATCAAGCAGATTCAGACAATTCTGTACATGTGTTTATTTTAATCATAGGCCTGTAATAACTTGAGTTATGGACCAAAATGTTAATAAATTTGAAAAACCATGCATTTTTTAAACTCAAATAAACCCTCCAATCCATGAAAAGCCGTAGATGAGACTACATTCATTAGAAAGCCAAGAATATTGTCCTAATGATGGTTATAATGGTTTAATCTTCGAATTTCCTCGAATTGAGTTACATGCATTTAAAAGCACTCATTTTTAGAAGACAAGTTTTAACTAGTTGGAGATCGAAAGCACTTTGATGGATCACTATTTCACTATCATTGGGCCTATGGAATAGGCAGACCCCATTTTGGAAAGTTCTAACAATTCTCTGTCGATCCCTGAAAGATACATGGATGTATGATGATTCTTAAGAACAAAAAATGACATTTTAAAAAACACATCATATAATTATTTGTAAAAATATGTAACCCCAGTATTTCACCAGATTATAAGTACATGACTTAATGAGTCAGTCAATGAAACATATTTACTTTTTTTATATAAATTTATCTAAAATCATTCAAATATATCTTTTTCATATCCAGTCCATTGTTTCTTATGGTTCTTGGGAATTTAATTGAGGTAATTACAGCTCTTATTTCAAAGCAATTAAATGGTCATTAGGCCCCTACCGAAACGCAGTGTGTACCTTTGAAGTACAGGAGTGTCCGATCTATTTCTTATTACCTAAGGTGGTACCAACAGATGAAAAACATCAAAATTTGAACTTTTGACACATTTTGCTAATTTCTGGGAAATATAAATTGCCTACTTCGAACTCAATTCGGTGGAGCAGGTCACAAATACATTCCATATATTATTTCATTGCTAAATCAAGTCTGTATTTACCATGAATCACCTTCCTGTATTTTGTTTTTCAGTGAGCAAAGAGCACTTCCAACTGATTGCCCTGACTTTTGTTCTTGCCATCTTTTTGAACGAGGTTATAATATTTATCATGCAGACCCAGGCAAAATATTTCCAAAACGATTTTCTGAAAAAGCCAGTCGCGGACGACGGCCCAGTCAATGTAGGATGCCGATATTGCATTCGGAAAAATCTGCATATCGATGTTCGCCCAAAACTCATTCTTCAACAAGATGGCAAATTTAAAGATCCCAAAATATTTGACACATGGAAGAGGATACCATTCATTATTCACCAAACCAACAAGGATCAAAAGGTGTCAATAATCTTCAAGGTGAGTCCGGTGTTTTGAAAGAAAATACAATTTCTAAGACAAGATCATTCTATGTTCTCACGTTACTGTCTATAAATTTGTTGTGCAAAAAGAGAGGACCATTTCACGATTAAAAATGCACTTTACGACTCATGATAATCGATGATGTGTTATCATAGGTTCATCATACATCTAATATGGGAACTTTCTCTTGTTTCCATGGCATACTGTATTGTAGAGGCTGTTTAATTAGTCATGATGATAAAGAGAAGGCTATTAGGGTAAAAACCCAGATGCATAATCCTTTCCTTTGGATGTCATCAATGAGCATGATAAGTCTCCTTAAATCAACTTAACATTGAAAGTACTGGGTTTGTGCCTTGAGTATTATTTTCTTATTCCATTTTACAATTCATTTTGCGAACTATGCCTTGTTTGAAGGAATGGATGAAAACCTGGTTAAGACTTCATCCGAAATGGGAATACTGGTTCTGGACGGATGAAGACATCAAGCACTTCATGACAACCAGATATCCAAATTTCAACAACACATTCTCTGCTTATGTCAGCAATATACACAGGAGTGATGCTTTCAGGTGGGGAGAGCTTGTGCAAAACCAAAATTTTGTGTACATATCAGACAAAGATGTTTATGTAAAATAGCAACTCAATTGATTAATCTTTGAATTTTCAGTCATGCCTTCAAAATTTTGAGATTGTCACTTAGAGTCCTTGTCATACTTACGTAGAATCTCAAGTTTTTTTTTCTATGCTGTTGAACTGTGATGTCAGAGATGACTCTATTTTAGCATTGCAATATATGTAAATTAACAACAAGCTGTGATGTCATTGACTTCTAAAAACATGATTCCTTTTTAAAAAAATCTATTTCTACATGTATATTTTTGCTTTCAGATTATTTGCACTTCATGAGTTTGGCGGTGTTTATGCGGACTGTGACGTCGAATGTCTGAAACCTTTGGACGCCATTATTAATCAACACGAATGTATTATCAGTTCGGAGCCAGTTCTACATCAGCTGATTTCGCAAGTGTATTGGAGAAATCAACATTTGTTATCCAACGCTGTGATGGCCAGTCATCCGAGACATCTGTTTTTTAAGTTCACAATTGATTTTATAAGTCGAGGTAAAAGACCGATAGAGGAAGATCCAGTTATGAGCACTGGTCCCATGGCACTGGAAGACTCATTCATGGAATTTGCCAAAAGGTATCCGCGTCATATCCATCCCTTTGCACCGGAATCAGATGTCTTCCTTCCGAAGTTCAACCCAAGACTGCATAACAAATTCATAAAACTCTGCAAAGAAGTGCGTAAGAAAGACATCGATCTTTATCACACCCGAAGAATTCACCAAGCTTGTGAAAAAATTCTACCTTACGAAGACGATCTCAGCAAGATCTACAATGGACCAACGGAAGAGTCTTACACCGTCCACCATTGGACTGGCACCTGGGATGGATCAAATGGCAAATTCTATCTGAAGGGATTGAAAAGTAGAAATGAAACGTTTAATGTAAAAGATCTGCTTTGACACTTTATCATCACTAGTCAAATTAAATTGTAAATGCTATTTGATTGATGTATTTTGAACTTTTATGCCAATGTCAAATCATAGTAGTGAGGGTTTTTTGCCTATTGGGTAGCAAATTAATGAGTATGAATTGAGATCGCATGAAGCTTTTAAAGCATACAATAACCATTAAACACAGGGTTGGGGTTAGGGTTATCAATTCACATGCGTTAATCTTATGATACTACATTTGCTGATCACTAGTAATTTGTCAACCATATTTATGTTATGCTATTGGAATCATGGGTTTTTTTGTTGTTTTTTTTTGTTTCAGACTTAAAAGCACTATTTTTTATGGGGGTCACCTGATAGCGTCCAAGTAGAGTTTTTTCAGTTAAGGACCAGGGACTATAGACTTAGACCTCAGAGGACCAATTAGTTGTTGATACAGATTAGTGGACCATGTGTGGCTTAAGTAGTTATAACAAGTAACTGAGAATATCAAACAATTAAGTTACACTTGATGCTTTGAATGAGATGCCTTAAGCTTTTATATATTTATATTATATTATATTATATTACATATGATTAATTATGATGTGTGCATAAAAGCATTTTATATGAAGCGGCTTTGTTTCACAATTTGGTATTGATATAAAATTTACAGGGAAATAGGCCTTTTAGTACACGGCCTTATGGTACAAAAAAGGGGGTAGCGGTATTTTTTTAAATGTACAACAATGCTATACTTTTCGGAATCCTTGGGTGTTGTGCTTTCTTTTTTTGGTGGATGCCAATTTTTTCCATGGTTACCAAAGGTGAAATCTGTTGCCATAGCAACCAAGGTCAATTTTTTTTAAAAATTGACAAATCTTCATATTTCAAGATAATTATTGTCAACGGCCAATATCAGAATATCAGGGTTAATACTTCCTTGAAAGGGACTTTTTATGGTCAGGTGACCTATGAGGTCAAGGGTCGTTGTCATGGTAACAAATGTGAGCAAATGTCAAAATTAAAGGTTTTTTAATCTCAGCTGAATTTTACGGACCTAGCATTGTCCAGGTTATCATTAAATTTAACAATCATTGGAGTCATTAGTGGAACCAGTATATGTACTGTTTCTATACATATGCACATTACTTTGGTGGCCATGGAAACCAGGTAAGAAGCAAAACTTCAAAGTCATGTCTGCTCAGTAACGTCTAAATTTGCTAATTGGGCAACTTTGATATCATCAATGTACTATTTTATCAAACCTAGGGTGAGATATTTTTAAGGTTTTGCATTTATTTAGGTTTCAAAAATATTTTTTTGGCCTAAAGTTGGAATTGTCACATCCTGCTTCTTGTCTGTGGTTGCCATGGCAACTGTTTTTATATGTTGTGTTATTTTGGTAAAAATCTCCAAATTTCACCTGAAATATATATTAGAAAATTGTCTTTTTCATATGTAAAAATATTCTTGGATAAAAAGGGGTATATGTGATCACATGACCACAACAGTTAGACATCCAGGTCATTTTGAAAGTGAGGTTCAAAGATAAGAAATGCATTGTTACATTGGCGGCGAAGTAATAAAATAACAAGTTTTTGCCCCTAGGTCACCATCATTATTTTGGTAGCAATGGCTGTTAATTCTATTTTGTAGATATATCAGTTTCCATATTATTTAATTATTGACATATTTGTTGCCATGGTAACCAGACTGAATGCATATGAGAGACAAATAAGAGGAAATAAAAGGCCAAGAATCATTATTCTGCCCTAGTGAAATATTCTGCCACTATTTCTGTGTTTTAGGGTCAAACATCTTTTTTAAGCTGAACAGTGAATTAAATTATTTCCTTTCTTACTGAGACAATTGTTTTCTGAAATTACCATGAGGTGACTTCAACCATTCTATGGATGTCACAAATGTGTGTAAATAGTAGGGCACTGCCCAGTATCCATCCCACTTTCTTGAGAAACAACTATGTGTGCAGCACAGTGTAGCCTTCTTCCCACTAACAGTGGGCATGGTTCTTTTTCATTGAAATTTACCAATCGAATTTCTCCAATATGATGTAGCCTAAGTCTTGGTATAAAATTATTTCTTTTAGAATGCAGCTCATAAAGCCCAATGCTGAAGTTTGCTGCCTTAAACAGTAAAAAAGAAAAGTGTTTCATGAGCCTTGTTTCCAGACCTAACATTTGGGAGGCTGATCGGTTGGGTTAAAGAGATGTTCTCGTTTCTTTCTTCAAAAAAAATCTTTTTTTAATTTACCATACATTATCATGGTATCAAGGCAGAGAAGGTCAAATCTGACATGTAGATCATGTTGTCCGACTGCTGTAATAAAGAGGAGGGTCATCAACCAAAAGTGTATAATTATATCTGTTTTGAAAAGATAAGTATTGTACTCCTAATTTTCATCAATTTCCAACAGTTTCTTTAGGATTAAGCAAGTCTGTTATCATCAAGACAACATAGCATTTAATCAAGATCACTAGTTGGAAGTTACTGAACAAGAAGTCAATCAAAACAGCGTTCAATGTGAGAATCACCCCTCACCTTTACAACAGCAATGTAATCTGACTCAAAATGAAACATACCAGTAATGGTTTGGCCTGACAGCAATGGACTGTCTTACCAAGGGTTCTTTCAATCTATTGACAGACAAACTCAAAGTTGCCCAAAACTCACTGAACTTAGACCAGCAGCCTTCCCAAAACTGAGCTGTTCGACTGACTGAAGGACTAAAAAAGAGGTCAAATTTGTGGACAAAGGAAAGAAGTATCCCAATTCAAACTCATGACTGCTATTTGGAGAGCTGTGAATGGTATAGCACATCAGTACCTCAAAATGATGAATGAACTCATGAATACCAAACCAAAAAAAGATCAAAAGGCAGTAAGGAAAGTAGGGTAAAGAACAGAGCATTTTTAAAACAAGCATCATTGCTGTGGCACAGCCTTCCAGAAAGTGTAAGGATTTTAAAAATAATTGATATACGAAACGGTCAAGACATACCTGTCAATTCAATACATTACTATTATGCATGCTTAATGTGAACTTACCTCATCGCCAATGCTATTTGTACTTTACTGTTGTTACAAAAGGAACAGAAAAATATTCATGATAGGACTATACAATGCATACATTAATGTTATGAAGGAAACACTTTCCCCCAAAATATTGACACATTTCCTGTCACAATAAATAAAGCCACTGTTCACTGAAACTTTCAGCTAGTAACCGGCATTATTGGATATTATGAGTCTTGTGTATGCTACTGGAGCACTATAGCAGCTGTAGTTATGATTTTTGGAGCTAATTGAAGATTGTTAGATTTAGTTTTGACATCAAATTTCTTCATTGACAAGGCATTCAGAGTGTCTTAATTCGACAAATTTGGAGTCCTTAAAAAGTTCGAACAGTGACAAAATGGCACCCCCAATTTTTTTAACCAGCAAACTCAAAATTACCATTAACCAGATTTTCATGTTTCCCAAGTGCTCAACTTCACCAAGAAATTACACATATTCACCAGTTATAGAAATTGTTTTATATTTTTAATTTTTCTAAAAAAGAATTTTAACCCAAAAAAAAATTGTTTAATTTGAACTGATTTTTGTAAGTTGTATTAAAAATGTGCCAGATCAGTCAAATCAATCCATTTCTTAATAGACCAATTGAGCCTCTCAAATGCATACCATGGCATTGGCAACCAATCACCCAGTACATTGTTGTGAATAAAAAATACAACACTGATGATATATAATTATATATACAATAAAAGTAAGAAGAAAAGTCTCATTCTTCTCAAATATTCTAGAACAGATGACCCTCTTCAGGTGATATCCCTATCAATGTAATGTTATTCTCTGTGACTCACACGCAGTACATGAGGCTCAGTTTATATCCTATACTCTCAAAGCTATCAGAACAAGCAATCTACTGAATCACAAGTTACTCAATGACAAATTGACACTTCTCATTTCAATGCAATGAATAGGGCCTGTTGTGAGGTCATTGATGGCCACAAACAGCTGAATATAAGTAATGTACTCATAATTCTTCGAATGTAACAATCATCACCTGCCCTTTTTTCTTAATTAGCATCATTGTCTTAATATTTTCTTTTGTATATCAGTGACTATGAGCCTCATTTTTAAACTGAACATTATCTCTGATTTATAAAGTAACATTCATGGCAACAGGATATCATGGCATGGATAATTTTCCTTGGACAATAAATTCTTTAATTTAACGTACAGGCCCTTGTCAGCTTCTTTTTTGGTAAAACTTTGAGATTTGTTTATTTTTATCTAAAATATGAGGCTCTTCTAAACTATTGTCATTGTTACCATGGTGAGGAACAGGAAGAATCTCAACATTTAAACAAGAATCCGAGGATTCAAACCCTGGGTTCTGTTGGGAATGAGTAATAGGCCTAAGCATAAGATCGATGGATATAACATCAAAGTAGCACTGCACTGCGAAGTGCAATCAGCTTTGACACCTGTCAAATTGCCTTCAAGTGCTGTTCCTCAATGGCAATTTGGTAAACTGAGGATGAAAATGGGCTTTAGAACTTGCAGAATTGCAATTAGCATTGTTAGACTGCTTTGAGAATAGATGCACTGCAAAAAGCAAATGCTAAATGCATTATTGGCCTTCCTTGAAACGCATGGACGATTGTCATGTGGGCGATATTATAATGCAAAGTCAGCTTGAAAACAGTCCCTCAAGACTCAAACAATCTATCAACAAACCGTAAAAAAAAAAAAAAAAAAAAATTTAATAATTTTTTTTTTTTTTCAATTAAAAAAAAAAAAAAAAAAATCAACTCAACCCAACTCAACCCAAACCTGAAACGCATTTTACTATAACATCATTAGAACATGAAGTGGCCATATTGGCTGTACCCACACCCCTATTAATGCCAGGAGAACACTACTCAGAAAACCTCTCAGACTGGTTTTTCAAAAAAAGTACCCTTGGTGAATCACCCAGGGCAAAAAGGAAAAATAGAACTGAATATCATAAATAAGTGACAGAAAAGTTTGAGAATTATCTTATGTTAGGCAACCCAATATGTCACATTTGTCAATTAGACTAAACCTGGTTGTTCTGGCTATAACCTGGTTACCATGGCTACCAATGAATTGTATATCTATTGAAAGAGTAGACATACTGTTGTAGCATATTTATACACAAATTGTTGATGAAATTGATTAGAATCTGCCAGTATGATGTTTGTAAATTTTAGTTTATGCAAAATAAATCCTTGTATTTGTCTCAAGTGCATTCAGTCCGGTTACCAAGGCAACCAATATTTTTTGAAAATCAGAAATTCTGGAAACTGATATATCTAGAAAATAAAATTAACAGCCATTGCAACCAAACTAATGATGGTGACCTACTGACAATAACTTGTCATGTTTTTACTTTGACGTCAATGTAATAACACATTTCTTACCTTTGAGCCTCACTTTCAAAATGACCTGAGTCCCTAAATGAAGAGGTCATGTGATCACATGTACCCCTTTTTATCCTAGAATATTTTTTCATACAAAACAAACAGTTTCTTATACACATTTAAGGTGAAATTTGGAGATTTTTACCAAAACAACACAACATATAAAAACGGTTGCCATGGAAACCACAGACAAGAAGCAGGAGGAGACAATTCCAACTTTAGGCCAAAAAAATATTTTTGAAACATAAATAAATGCAAAACTTAAAAAATATCTCAACCCCAGGTGTGATAAAATAGTACATTGGTGATATCAAAGTTGCCCAATTAGTCAATTTAGACGTTACTGAGCAGACATGACTTTGAAGTTTTGCTTCTAACCTGGTTTCCATGGCCACCACTGTAATATGCATATGTATAGAAACAGTACACATACTGGTTCCACTAATGACTCCAATGATTGTTGAAATTGATGGTAACTTGGGCAATGCGAGGTCCGTAAAATTCAGCTGAGATTAAAAAACCTTGAATTTTGACCTTCGGTCGCATTTGTTACCATGACAACGACCCTGGATGTCAAAGGTCACTTGACCAAAAAAATCCGATTTTGTGCATTTATTAATCCTGATAATTAGATTCTGGTTCTGGGCCATGGTTTTAATAAAATATGAAAATTCTTTAATTTTTAGAAAAACTGACCTTGGTTGCTATGGTAACAAATTCCTGTTTTGGTTGCCATGGGAAAAATTGGCATCCAGCAAAAAATGTTGCTACAACTCCTCAGGTTTCCAAAAAGTAAAAGATTGTTAGGCTTTTCAAAAAATACCGCTAAATGACATAAGGCCGTGTACTATTTGGAA
Organism: Platynereis dumerilii; assembly: GCA_026936325.1. Classification (NCBI taxonomy): domain Eukaryota; kingdom Metazoa; phylum Annelida; class Polychaeta; order Phyllodocida; family Nereididae; genus Platynereis; species Platynereis dumerilii. The sequence goes on from JAPTHN010000032.1 coordinate 2,436,572, forward strand.
TGATTTTATTTGAAACAATTTTGTATGCCACCAACATTAAAATTACTGTAGGTAGTTATTATAAATGTACATCTGGGCCCTTCAACTCAGTGTAATTCCATCCATGGTGTTTTTTACAACTTAATGGTTATTTGATGAATTTACTCTTAGGGGGCCACCATTTTATCCCAAGGGAAGGGGGGTTTGAGTTCCTTTGAAGAAAACCCCCCCCCCATCATAAATTCTGAACGGTCCCTAAGTTTCAATAACTAGAGAACAAAATGTCGCCTGTGGCGAGCACGATGTGTGCAGGCTTTGTAGAGCTCTGTAGGTTTTCATAAAATCTCCCAGTGGAAGAATACTCAATACCATGGCAGTTACAAGGGATACTGCTCGATTAGAAAAGTGGAAAATAAATGCATTATCTTAAGCTTGCAAGAATGGGCAAAAAGAAGAGCATGAGAATCTAAGAATTCCCAGCCTGGTTTTTACGTGGCAGTTACTTGTACCTGCCATGGTTTTTATGAGTTAGCCGATATAAAAGGTGTTCCAGTATTTTGGTTCTCTGACCTGGCAAAGAAAATCAAGGTCATCCAGAGTATGAAACCGTCATGGTACATGTTAAAAAATTGACATGCTTCGGGCATATTCTGATCCCCTGGATAGTTCCCTGTCAGACTGCTTGCTTGCATTTTTGCAATGGCAAAATGGTGGCCATAGGTTAGCTGATATTGGGCTTCCCCCAACCCAAAAATTGACATTGCAATTGACTTATACTCCTCTTGTACCAAGCAAATTAATTATGCATCATCAACAAGAATAGCCTGCCAGCAGACACAAACTTTGTATTTGGTTCAGCCTACTTGCCCCCCCCCCCCCAACAATGAGATGGAAATAACATTTTGAAAAAAAAAATGAGGCAATGCAGGCATGTAAATGCTGAAATGATGTCTACGTGGGCCCTTGAATACCCCCCCCCCCCCCCCCCAGACTGCCCTGTCTGGATCTGCCACTGGTTAGCTGCATCCCGCGAGCTGCATTGACAAGATATTGCAAACAAGGTTATGCACTTCTGAAAGTTTGTTGTTATTCACAGCATAGAATTATTCAAACTTACTTAAATTCAATCCTATTGTTTGTTTGTTGTTCTCTGTTTCTCTAAAACCTATTGTTCCTCAGCAATTGGTCTGGTTTGGTGGGATTTGGTGGTATCAGCTCTGTTTGAGTCACTTAAGGTGGTCTTAAGTCCATGGTCTATGGTCTAGTCCTTAACTGAAAAAACTCTAGTAGAGCTTTTTTTCTGAGGTGATTATAAACTATAATCTCTGTAATCTACAGAATGACTGAAGTCGCCCAAAACATAGTTTATGACAGATTTTAAGCTGGTAGTTCTGTTTCATACAGTTACTCATGGATAATTTTGTATTGAGAAAGCATGATACCAATGCAAAACGAAGGGAAACAATGAAAAACATGCAGGAGAGGGGGAGAATTTATCAATCACCAATGCATGGCTATTTTGATGGCGACTATGGAGTGATTATGTTTAAGTCACCTGTATTCATAATCACAGCACCACAAAGGCCCCTTAGTGATTTAAACAGGCATAATCTCCCAATTGGAGACTTAAAGTATGTTTTTGCCTGACCTGCACACTTTAGTTAGATATTTATAATCACTGGACACTGCGATTGCACAAGTGACTGAGATTGAAGTCGGGAAGTGGCTTTTTTGGTGCATTGTTTTACCAGACACATTTACATTAAAATAGATTTATTTTGAGCATGGAAGGTGACAAGCTAATATTTACAGCAACTCTTGGTTAAAAAAAAAATGCATTGAAAACAGTAAAATGGTGAGTATACTTTGCCCTCAAAATGTAAGGATCTTTTGTGGAAGACTTGTTTGCATAGTCACCTGTCAGTCAGTTGCTTTTTAAATCTCGGTCTCAGTCGCCCATAGGTTGTATGAGCTGTAATCACCCAAAATTGTGAATTCGGAAACTTTGGAGATCATCTACATCAGGTCCTTTGTGTTAGAGTCTATGCTGAGCAATTCAATTTCCCATGTATGAGTGTGTATGCTTGGTATTTTTGGCAGCAATTTTGATTGAAGATAGCTTAAATATATATACAGAGAAGAACTAACACAACATGAAATTTATTTAGAAAACCACTGGTTTAAAAAAGCCATTACCTTACAAAGCTGCAGTAAACAATTATCTTGTACTTTTCATTAACAAATAAATAATGTCACTGTTTGCTTGTATAACAATGTTATTTTCTAAAATAGCTAATGATCCCCTTAGTGTCCGTAGTCGGAACTTTGGGTGATTACAGCTCATAATTATAACTGTTGACGACTATGGGAGTGAGACTGAGATTAAGCGACTGACACAAGTGTATGGGACTGCAAAGACATTGCCTACTGCAAGTGGACTGAGTTGCTATTATATAATTGTATTGATAAACCCTGATTTCAATGGGAAAACAATGAGAAACACAAGTAAAGGGAAGGGGGATGCCCGTTGGTGACCATGGGACTGAGACTGAGATTTATTTATTTTAGTTGTATAGATCTATCTGTGGGTGATTATGAATTTCAGTCTGCACATTGTATAATCACAACATTTAACTAAGACTGAGATTATGCAGGGCTTTAATTACTGAAGTGTGAAAATTTGATTTGAATGTTTTTTACAAGGTTGGTTGGAGGGAGGGGAATCATAGAGAAATTGGTTCATTCTATAGAAAATCTTCACAGTTGTTCAGAAATCAAACTGTTCTGGGTGTTTGCTTGTTTAAGACTGTTTTCTTAAGTGAACAGTAATCCCCTTAGTAGCTTCAGTCGCAATTTTGAGAGATTACAACTCAAAAAAAGCTCTAATAGTCTTAAATAGAGCTTTTTTTCCTCGGTGATTATGAGTTGTAATCTCTCAAACTGGCGACTATGGCAACTAAGGGGATTACTGACCACTTAAAACAGGTTCTCAAATTGATTTAGAATTCTCAAATAGATTTAGAAAACAAAATCGGCCGTTTGGCAACAAATCCAGTATGGATTCCATATCTCATTCTCAGGAATCATTTATGGATTCCATATCTCATTCTCAGGAATCATTTATGGATTCCATATTTCATTCTCAGGAATCATTTATGGATTCCATATCTCATTCTCAGGAATCATTTATGAATTCCATATTTCATTCTCAGGAATCATTTATGGATTCCATATCTCATTCTCAGGAATCATTTATGGATTCCATATTTCATTCTCAGGAATCATTTATGGATTCCATATCTCATTCTCAGGAATCATTTATGGATTCCATATTTCATTCTCAGGAATCATTTATGGATTCCATATCTCATTCTCAGGAATCATTTATGGATTCCATATTTCATTCTCAGGAATCATTTATGGATTCCATATTAATGTATGACCAATAGTGAACACCACAGATTCAATCAAAACATGGATGATGTGCCTACCCTCAGAATCCATATTTCATTCTCAAGAGTCTATTATGCATTTTGTCATGTGACCAATAGTAAGCATCTAAATTCAATCCAAATCTCCAAAATCGACCTTCCCCCAGAATCCATATTGCATTCTCAATAGTCAAATATTCATTTTGTCATAAAGCACCCAAGATTCAATCCAAATCTCCAAAATAGGCCTTCCCTCAGAATCCATAATTCTTTCTCAGGAATCAAATATACATGTATTTTATCATGTGACCAATACTAACTAGAACAGCAGCCCAGATTCAATCAAAATCTCCATAAAAATTCTGCCTTCATGATCCATATTTCATTCTCAAGAATCAAATATACATTTTGTCATGTGACCAATACTAATTGGTGCAGCAGCCCAAATTCAATCAAAATCTCCAAAATGGGTCTTCCCTCAGAATCCATATTTCATTGTCAAGAATCAAATATACATTTTGTCATGTGACCAGTGCTAACTACAAAAGCAGCCAAAATTCAATCAAAATCTCCAAAATGGGCATTCCCTCTGAATCCATATTTCATTCTCAAGAATCAAATATACATTTTGTCATGCGACCAGTGCTAACTAGAAAAGCAGCCCAAATTCAATCAAAATCTCCAAAATGGGCATTCTCTCAGAATCCATATTTCATTGTCAAGAATCAAATATACATTTTGTCATGTGACCAGTGCTAACTAGTAATGCAGCCCAAATTCAATCAAAATCTCCAAAATGGGCATTCCCTCTGAATCCATATTTCATTCTCAAGAATCAAATATACATTTTGTCATGTGACCAGTGCTAACTAGTAATGCAGCCCAGATTCAACCAAAATCTCCAAAATGGGTCTTCCCTCAGAATCCATATTTCATTCCCAAGAAATCAAAATTAATATCCATTTCGTCATAAAAAGAATTAATGAAACAAATGAACTAATTAATTGTGAACTAAATAAAGTTTATGAATGTATACTAGCCAACAAATTATCTTTAAATATTGAGAAAACTAAAGTAATGATATTTCTGAAAATGACGTTCATATTAAAATTGATAATAGACATCTATCTATTGTAAATACAACAAAGTTTCTAGGCCTTTACTTAGACTCAAATATATCGTGGCAAGCACACTAATTACGTGAAGTCAAAAATATCTAAAGGTACAGCAATTATCTTGAAAGTTAAAAGAACATTTAATGAAAACACTTTGCTTACAATTTATTATAGTTCTATATACCCCTATATGACATATTGTATAGAAATATGGGGATGTGCAGCAAATTCTTACGTATCTCCATTATTCAAAATTCAAAAGAAATTTGTTAGAATGGCAACTAATTCACATTACCTAGCACATACAGTATATCTTTTTAAACCATTAGCTATACTTTCAACTTCCAAATTATATACATACCATCTACTATTATTTATGTATAAATTGAAATATAACTTTTTTCAAAACTGTTTAGATAACATGTTTATATGAAAATTTTCTGTTCACAGTTATAACACTAGAAAAAGTCAAAATTACCATTTACCTACTTTGCGATTAACCATCAATTCAGTAACAGCAAGTTTCCTGGGTGTTAACCATTAGCCAAAAAGTATTAAATACATGGGTATAAAACTTTGGAATGATTATATACCAATTGTAGGAAACCATAATTGTATTACTACTTTTAGGAGAATTATTAAATTACAATTAATTACTAAAGAATTGACATAATTTGAAATTGAAAAAAAAAAATTCAATAGATGCATCTTTTCTCTATTGTGGGATTTTCCATGGCATAACGGATTTAGGACTGCCTTTTTCCAATGTGTACCTGAAAATGTAAAAAAGCATCTTTTTACTTAAATGTGTGCAGTGATGGAAATGGGGAGAAGCTCAGGAGAGCTGAGCCTCCTTAAAACCCCATTCACATAGGCCCTATTGGCGATTTGGAATTGTCAGTGGTTTGTGTCAGGCTGGGTCAATCTGGGATCCACGGCATTTCATGACCTTAGGTAGCTACTGTAGAACTGATCTTTCAAATTTGATTGGTCGAGACAACAATGCAATCAACATCCGCTCATTCACAATTGCTCTGTGACATCATCTACTACATGCTTGTCCGCTGATATGTGTACAGAAACGAGTCTGGGCTGGGTGGCCTGACACAGACTGGACGTGGACTAGGCCTCCACACAATTGAAGACACTGCCAAGTGAAGCATGAAACAGGCAATCACACAGTGGACGTGGGGTCTGAAATAAAAATTGGGCAGGTCGAAATTCTCAGGGTGACAGGGTTGCGCTAGGAATAATATAAACTGGACACGGGGAATACGCACACACATCGTACATTTAGACAATGCACACGTATGCAATCAATGATGGTAAATCCGTCCAGGAGGGTAAATCCGTCCACTCCCTACTGTGTGTATACAAATGTACCCTTTACAGTTGTTTGAGTTTTAGAAGCAAGAGACACTTGTTTTTAACTAATTTTGCTGTTTTTATTGTGATGACAGCATTTTAAATGATATTTCAAGTCCAATTAAAAGCTGAAGACAAAATACAATGAAATCCTGTGACGTCATCACAGCCATTTTTTCAGATACAGGTAGCTGCTCTTGCTGGCTTGTTTCCATGAATAAAACAATTATTAAAGGTGAATAATTGTTGTATGAGACGAGGAATTGTATTATTCTTTATTGGATTTCTTAAATAACTGAATTCCAACACTTGGAAAAAAGATACAATGGAAATAAAAGTGGACGGATTTACCATCATTATTTTAAAAACTGGTTTGATTGGGTGATTGTAAATCCGTCCACCCACTTCAAATGGTATTTAAAAGAACTTTTATTACTTTTAATATGTATAAATGGCATAACACTGATTAAAGGAATTATATTCAGCAATTATACCACTTGATTGGATTAAAAGGGTTTTTTAATTGCGATTGAGCCAGTCAATTGAAATTCTTGATAGTTAACTTAACCTTTGTTATTAGATTCTACTATCATAAGTGTAATCATCACCCAAATGTTCTGATATCAACAGAGAATCCTTTATGAAAGATAATAGATTGCCAAACTTGAAAAAATCATAAGATATGACAGGTATGTGCCGCACAGTGCCCTGTGGACGGATTTACCATCCTTACTGGACGGATTTAGCAGCAACCTGGACGGATTTAGATGCCCTAACCTTCAATTTGTGTTGCCATGGTTTCACCAAAGATTATTTGAATATTCTATTTTTTTTTCTGCTAGTGATAGTACGGATTATGCCCCTTCCAATGTACTGATTTTTATTTTTGCATCTTATACCATTTTCCTGAAAATACAGTTTTAGCCAAAAGTGGACGGATTTACCCTCCTTGACTCTAGTATACATGACGTGCGTATACTATGTGTCACCATGGAAACATATTACAAGATGCCGTCAACTTCATGTCCTGTCTGTGTAGAGGACACGCATTGTCCACGTGCACTGTGTGTTAATAGTCGTGTTGCCAAGTACGTCCTGTTGCCGTCTTGAGTGCATGTCCTTGGTGACTAGCTGTCACTGGTTATCACAAAGAGGTTGTTCAAAGCAAAACAGGTGCTATTTGTGACGTCGTGAACAGTATGCAACGTGTGGCAAGGTGCTGGCTGAGTGGACGCTGAGTGGACGCAAACTGGATCCATGCTGTCAAGCTTGGATGCACAGGAGTTGGCAGCGATTCCACTCAAGATTGCCCTGACGTGCACTGGTCAAATATACATCGCCAATATGTGAACTGGGGGAGCTCTTTCCTGCTACAGCTCCCAATAATCAGTGGTGAAAATACAATTTCCTGCTCTTTTATTCAGTCCTGGAGGCACTATTAGCGGAATTATACTCTGGCAACAGTAGGGGAGACCGGGGTTAGTTCGCACACTCATTTTTATTTTTGCTCTGGAGAGCAAACGTTACAAGATATTCACACCAAATTTTAGCATGTGATAGTGAGCATGTTTAACTCAATGATCAGCCCAAGAGATATTGTAAATGATCATTGGAATTTGTGTCACAGACACTAATTTCCAGAAAAAAATTTTGATTCAACTAACCCCGACCCCGGGTTTCCTTTGCATAACTGATATCGCTATGATGACCACCAGCTTCAGTACATCACTCATTTGAAAAGAAATTGTGTACTGTAATTTACAAAAATTTTTGTTTATTTTTGGCAGAAAAGCTGATAAAAACAAAACAACCACGCATCAGGGCACTTCGTACAATATCACTCGCTGTTGTGTGAATTAATATCACTCTCGCGCTGCGGGCTCGAGTGATATTAATTCACCCAACAGCTCGTGATATTGTTACTCAGTGACCCTGACTTGGGTTGTTTTGTTATAATAGCTATACAATAACCCCCCTCGAAGACTGATCAAACAAGTTACTAGAGCACCCAAAAAATAAACTTTCTTGCCTACAGAATTAGCATTTTGAAATTTTCAATGAATAAAGGTATGATAACATGTGCCAATAAACAGGGTATCAACCAAAAGTACCAGTTTGGCCAAAAATTTAAAATAAAGCTGATTTTTGGCCAAGTTTCAACTAACCCCGCGATTCAACTAACCCCGGTCTCCCCTAATTTTTTCCCTTTTAAAAATTTGGATGGGACGCTGCTGCCACACCAGCCCAAGAGCTCCCCAGAAAAAAAATTTTTTGTGATGATATCACAAAGACCTCTGGTCTGCCGTTACTATGTGAAGATTTCTAAAAATGACAGTTTTAACACAATTTTTTCACTATTTTCCTTTTTTCATTGTCTTCCAATTTGAGATCATTGTTGTGAGATGAAGGCATTGATTCATAATGCCATTAACCCATTTTCTTCGTGAACAATGTGTCTGTGTTTTCCAAGTAGAACCAGAATGTTTTCTCCTTTGATTACTGAGATATCGGATTGACTTCATGATCATGATGAGGATAGGCCGGGGCTAGTTGTCACAGGGGCAAGTTGTCACAATGCTTATAACTTGGCCATAGATGGCAGCAGTTGTGTCGTTATTAAATAATAAGTTTCAAGATCTGTTTGTTTGTCAAGCTTTTTGTATGATGTGGTTGCAAGAAAGTATAATCTGTCATGTAATATGTGGTCTTCTTAAAAATGACTTTTTGAACAGAAAATTTTACACCCATTTCATTTTCTCTGATTCGAGACGCAATTTTCTGGTAGAAACAGGCCCTGATTTATGGTGGCAATCATCCAAAGTCTTTGCAAGATGTTAATTTTTGTTTCTTAAAAGGAATCTGATGTATTGAAAGCTTTGATTACAGAAAATCTGTCAAGAGATGTTACAAAAAAGTTACAGGGTTGGAAGTTTCCAGACAACCTTAACCTAGAGACCTCTCAGATACCGTCAAACTTGAAAAAAAAAATTGTGACAACTAGCCCCAGTCTCCCCCATACTTTCTGCAAGGTACACAACTCCCTACAAGGGTCATGCTTCGAATGTAATTACCAGAAACACATTCATTTTATCATGCCTTCTTTAATGCCAATATAGGCATTTCAGGAGTTTCGCACCACTATTCACTTCTGTCACCCATTGGATTGCTAGTTATTAATAATACAGGCCTTTCTAGTGACCAATATTGCGACCTTAATGTCTTTTTTCCCCAAAATTTCGCAATTCAATTAGAGACATTTATTTGTCTCTGGTAGATCTGCATTTTGGCATAATTTTCAATGTTTCGAATGTGCCATGACAAAAGCAGCGTATGCAATTTAAGTAGCATGCCAGTCACATGAGCAGGATCCTCACCGATTTCATGGTTGTTGGAGCACTTGGCACAGGGGGAACTCTTTCTGGCGCTCTGATTTCCCTCAGTCTTTTCCATGTGTCACCCCAACTTGTTGGGAGCCGTCTGTTTGTCTCTGCCAAGAAAGAAGGACACATAAAATTTATATACCACCTTTAAGCAACGTTTTTTGTGAATAAAGGTTGTACAGCAGTGGAGGCAGTCAAAACGGCCAAAACCAAGATGGCCAACTATCTAGGACGGCCAATTGCTCAGGTGGCCACCACGATTAACCCCCAATATCCAAGACGGTCACCAACGAAGAAGGTGTCAATTATTCGTCAGTCTCACTTAGGCCCTCACAGCTTCCGATACAAGTGCCTCTACAATGTTTTCTTACTATTACACAACAGACCAGGTCATGGGCAAAAGATTGGTGTATAAATTTTTAAAAAATCAAATCAGTGAATGCCACTGAATGGTGTATCTCATGCAACAAAAATCACATTGTCCATTTTGGCTTCGCGTGTGACATGACAACCTTGTAGTACTACTACAAAATGTGTCATTCTGAAATACAGAAACATATTATGGCCTTTTTTCTGTATTCATAATACCAAATAAAACCAAATTTCTAACTGCATTTACTTCCTTTAGGGTGGCCAGAAAAAAAAAAACAATTTCTGAAATTCATGTCACATACCCTTCATTTTATGCGAAATGGTAAAATAAGCGTTCTGTTAAAATTTTAGAAAGAGCGTTTGAGTCTAAGTGGTCCCCCAAAGCCACTAGGTTTCTGCCCAATAGTTTCGAAAAATATCCTTTTGCGTAATCGCCAAAAAACGCTGGCACTCCTGATTCAGTAGATGTTTTAGACTGTTATCAAATCTCAAGAATCTTGGCGTAAACCGATTTAATTTTGTATTGCAGATTTTACTAAGAAGGATTTCGATTATATTAATCGAAAAGCTCTCTATTATAACAATAACACAACTTTTGAGGGCACTATGATATTTGAATGGCCCAAGGTGATTTTCGGCAGCCCAAGTGATTCAAAGCACCACGAACAGTGCGAGGGCTTCTGTCCAATCACGAGGGCTGCTGAACATCACTGAGGACCATTCAAACAGCATAGCGCCCAAATAAAAAGTAGGTTTATTACTATTATCACCCACTTACTAGCTTTTTCTGTTCTGATTTACCACCAAGACCTGTCAATTCAAGATTGATGTTAAGTGAAATGAACAAGGGCAATTATTGACTATGACGGCCCTTGGCCTTATAAACAAGGCCGTTATATATAAAGGCCCCTGACTTTGTAAACAAGGGCCGTTATTGACTATAACGGCCTTGGCCTTGTAAACGAGGGCTGTTATTGACAATATCGCCCTCGGCCTTTTAAACAAGGGCGGATATATAGAAAATCAGCAGTCCTCAAAATTATGCTGATGCTCTAGTGAACGGCCCTGCAAGTGGATAATAATGTAAATTCATTAATCAAAGTATTAGTGATGAGATGCTAAAGATGATCACCTTCTTGGGGGGTTGTGAAAAATTCCTCCCACCAGCCTTGAGATTGAGAGCTCATGAAAGGGAATGCCTTGGGAAGATCTGTTTTCAGGCGGTCCATATCGAGCTAAAAACCAGAAAAAAAGGTAATTCATAATAAATACCCTTGCTCCTGAAACCTTCTTGTTTGCTAGCATATTAATATGGTAGACATAGGATATGGCAGCCCTCCAGTCCAGTTCTGGGTACTTTTGAGAGTTTATTGATAGTCAGGTAGCCAAACTTGATTTTTGACCTGAACCCTGCACCGATGGATAAAGTTTTTTTTTCAATGGATTTGGGCTCCTTAGACCCTCCATAAAACATAAATGGCGGGTAAAGAGAGCATATCCTTGAGAATTTTGAGAAAATGGCCAAATTGAAAATGGCCATCAAAACGGGCATCGATCAGCCTAACTTTCTTAATTTTTAGTCTAGAAAGATGTGAAATACAGTGGAACCTTACCTAAAGACCACCTTAATATTAAGACCACTTCAGTTTTAGGACCACTTCGTTTTGTTCCAAATTGTCTCCCATTGACAGCCATTATTATTTGATTCAGAATTAAGACCACCCTATTTTCGGAATTAAGACCACCTAATTTGGCCCCAAATGACCAAATAACCTGATGGGCTAAAGACCCCAAAAGTTGCATGAGATAGGGGTGGTGCCTGTCTGTCTACCCCTTCAAGATGTTATGTTATCAGTGAAAGAATGATAATCTGATAACAAAGGAGCCCCTATCATGTTTCATGCTGGTCCACTACAGCTTTACCAATGAAGAAGTCAAAATTTCTTTTAAAATCCACACTTTCACCCTAAGTAAATTGCAGTCTTTAAGTATTGATGATTCAGAATTAAGACCACCTCGATATTAAGACCATTTTGACTGGTCCCATGGGTGGTCTTAATTGTGAGGTTCCACTGTACCCCTATTTCAGGTAATATAGACATGGCGAACTCATTTTTCAGGTTTTTGGATGGTTAAGATCAATATATTGGATGTTATGTGGAGTGAGTGAGTGAGTTTGTGTTTTACGCCCCATCAGCACCGGTGCGGGCTATTTAGAGGCAAGGACATTATGTGGAAAAATACAATTTTATCCCTCAAATTTACAATCATTTTCAGTGTAAGTCATAGTTCTATAAAATATTAGGTTTATTAATGCAAGTGCATGTCAATGTTATAACCTTAAATGCATCAGCGTTATCCAGTATAACACCATTTGATAAAACACTGAAAATATATCTTAAAGAAATATGTAAGTGTTAAAAAAAATTGACATGCACTTGCATTGAAAATTTATAAAACTATGACTTACACAGAAATGATTGTAAATTTGAGAGACAAAAATTATATTTTTCCATATAATATCCAATAGGTTGATCTTAACCATCTAAAAATCTGAAAATTGAGTTCTCAATGTCTATTTTACCTGAAATAGAGGTATTGCACATCTTTCAAGGCCCAAAATTAAGAAAGTTAGGTTGACCGAAGCCCTTTTTGGTGGCTTTTTGAATTCGGCCATTTTCTCAAAATGCTCAAAGATACGCTCTTGTTACCTGCCATTTACACTTTATGGAGGGTCCTAATCCATTGAGAAAAAAACTTTATCCACATGTGAAGGGTATAACCCTCTGGCTACCTGACTTTGATAAGATGGTCCGGAGTAAGAGTAGGAGACCTCAATGTCACATATTGACTCCATGATGTTGTGTGGCTCTTGTACATGACTAGCAGAGACGGTATTATTTTAAAACATCTCATCCAAATGGCATCAAGCTGGAAGTTTTGACATGAAGGAACACTGAAAGACCTGCATTTGAGCAGGCCTGAACCATCAGTAAACCAACTGTTACTGTATCTTTCTGGAGGTGCAATTTTAACCCTCAGCAATTGAATAAATGGGTCTGAGTAGTGCCTTTTGGGGGTAAAATTAACATAGTAATAATGCTTTTTCAGTAAATTATAGAAAATTGAATTTTTTGTCATTGTCTCCGGAGTGAAACTTAGAAATGGCTGAGTTAACATGTATTGATTTTAATTATGACAGAATAGTAGGCCTCCTGACAGGATCAGTGGCGTCCCTATGGGGGGGGCACAGGGGGGCACGTGGACCTCAGTGCCCCCAGGTGCCCCCCCCCGATATGAACTTTCCAACCCTGGCTAAAATATACAATTAGTATAGTTGGTGCCCCCCCTGAGAATTGTGTGGCCCCCCAGGTGCCCCACTGCTAGAGGCCCCCCCAGCTACGCCACTGGACAGGATACACCCCCCAACTTTAGGGATAAGGCCAGCATAAGAAAATGTTATTTGCAGCAGTGAGGGGATTATGCGGGGAAATAGGGGCGAGCGGGGATGGATGGATGATTGGGGCTTCAAGTCCTGTATTTTTGCACTTGGTAGGCTAATTAGGACAGGAGGAGGACACGGCAATGAGGTGAAGGATGATTGAAACAGCCGTCCAACATAGGCCCAGGTGACCTGACAAGATCTGGAGTTGAAACCTTGACCCAGCGATTGGCAGGCCAGCAAGCTACCGCTAGACCAACCTTCCCCCCGGAGCAAGTGGGGCAAATGGGGGCAAGTGGGGACAATTTGAGACAATGGGGGCAAGAGGGGGGAATGTGGGGAGAAGCGGGAGGCAAGTGGGGGTTAGTGTGTGGGAGGAGGGGAGTGGCAGAGGGAAATCGGGGGTAAAGTAGCGGGTAACTGATGTTGCATGAACAAGAAAAGGGAGCGGGGGGTATATCCCGTCATGAGGCCTAATATTCAAAATTATTTTCCAGAAAGTCACTAGTCATGAACTAGTCACAGTGACAATCGAATGTTAAGAGTGATTTCTCTATGAAAATAAGCCAAGTTTTCAGTAGCAAGATCTGTAGGGGGGGGGGGGGGGTTTATTATAGGCCTACATAAGGACGAGTGTTTATTCTGCAGCAGGCCTCACATGAAAAATCTGTTGTAATTCCTTGTTGGCCTAATTTTAATGAATTTCCTTAATCTCCTCCCAAGGAGATGAAGCTACTTACTTTCTCCCAGTTGGGCTTCATCACGGCAGGGACACCACGGGGTGTCCTACTGAGTAAGGCCCCCATTCCTCGGCCTTCACATGACTGCCATTCAGTATCAGTTGCCCATTCTCTCCATTCCATCGTTGTTTCTTTTCTTTCATTTTTCCTTATCTGAAAGAGAGGCAGAGAGATGAGCTTAGTCAGTAATGTTTTTGCAAATCCTCGGTTCCAAGTTCAAATCCTCCTGTCTTTGAAAATTATAACAGATGTGGGACTAAATTTGGTGATAATATAATTGTAGTAAATTGATAAAAGTACATAATACAAATGCTGCTCGGCACGAGGGAAGCAGTACAATTTGTTTGTCATGCGAGATTGAGGCTGACTACGCTACTCTTTCCTGATGCTAAAGGCTCAGTCTCAATCCCAAGTAAAACTCAAGGTTTTTTGTAGGGACCATCTCAGATCTGTGTTATAAGCTCCAAATGAGGAAAGATTTTACAGTGGAGGTCCCTAACTAAAGGGGCAAAAATAATCAGCCAAGTGCTATTTGTCATCAATTTATGTGTACTGCAGTGGTGGAGCTTCTTGAGTTTCTGGAGGGGGGCACTAGGAAGTTGGCCTTGCAGATATACTTTCCCTATAGCAACTTTGTACAGGCATCACACAAACCTTTGGAATCACAAAATGATGAAACTTTCAGGAGTGTTTTCTGAAGTGGTTTCCTACAGGCTGACCAACTTTTAAAGTGCCCAGAGAGAGAGAAACACAATACCACCAAAAAATTAAAAACACCTCCTTTTTGCTTATACATAAGAGGCATTTGTGAACTTTCAAAGTTTCAAAGGTACAAAAGAAAACTGTTTCATGTGTATCGCTGTAGTTTTTCCAAAAGTCATTGATACGCAACATTTTAAGGTCCTGTGTCTTACTACAATTGTTGCAAATTATATAAAAACTGAAATGGGTAAATAGAATGGCTTTCTCGTGATATGATATTGTGTTTGTGAAACAATATTAATCAAATTTTGATGTTTGCTTACCCTAAACGAATGTGGGCCGGAATGATTTCTCATCGGGTTGATGATTGGTTGAAGGAATTCCGTTATGTTCCACAGATGTTTCACCTGCATGCATTTTGGCTTAGGGTTGAAGGATTCCTCTAGGCATGTAACAAGGTCGGGAAGGCTCTGAGCCCCTTTCCGGCTTATCCGCGTTGAAAATCTGTAATGATTCTAAACAGTTTGAGGATAATTCAAGTCTATTATGGATGTCATTATGAATATTTATTGTCTTACAAATTAATATGCGTCCAAGCATAAGCCAATTGTGATTAAAATCGCATGACTGAGACTAATTACTGCCCATGCTATTCTATGCATAGGGCGGTAATTCAACAATCCTGATATCCCCTGAATATTGGGGTGCTAGAACTTAACATATTTCGCCATATAACAATGTTGTGTTTTTAATGATGCTCAGTCTATATCTTGAAAAAAATAACCCATCATATTTTTGTCTTATCAGTAAAATGTTAAAGTCATGCACAAGTTGAACTAGGTCACCCTGTATATTGTACATCTGGACAATTTCTGATTCTTCTGATATATGTTCAAAGATCAGTCAAATATGTCAAGCTGTTTTTCTTAGGAGTCCTTCTTTATAAAGGAAAAAGAAATACACCCTAACTTGAATAAGCTCTGTAAAATGACATTAGAAGCACGATATTGTTTATATAAATACCAAGCACCGCATGTATTGTCTGCTTGCTGGGAAGGAGACAATTCACTCACCGACTGAAGAGTTGATCGATATCCTCGTGCGTATGACCAGTCATCAAAAAATTTACTTGAACTTCAGTGAATATTTCCTTCTCGACAAGCAGATTGAGAATTCCGAAAACAAAGCTGAAATTTAAAAAAAAGGCAATCATTGCTTCCATTTAATAGATTTATCAATTAACAACTATGAATGGAGTAGGTTGGGGCAAGAAGCCGGGTTAGGTGAGAGCCCCCCCCCCCCCCCCCCAGGGTTATATCTAAACTAACATTTTTGGTGCGTTTTCTTATTGATGGGAATGAAGCTAAAGGCTTTTGAGGTGATGTCACAAATTTTAAGGGCAAACAGCACCAAACCATAGTAGAAATTAAAGAAACAAAAAAATATGCATGGTTTTTGTAACTTTGAGTTACTCTTTGAAAGGGCTTATCAGAAATATATGTGCATTGCTTCACTTTATGACCATCATATAAATATGATTTGGATCATGTTTTTTATATTTTAGTTCAAAATATATAGAGGTCAAATTAAAATATGTGTGTTCGGGGAGAGAGGTATGGGGCATGAGGCCCCCTTCACTGCCCTGTCAGCGTGCCTCGGCGGTCTGGCGTCGGCCCGGCGTCGGTCCGATGTCAGCAGCATCGGACCAGCTTTGGGCCGACGTTGGGCCGCCGAGGCACGCTGATAGGGTGGGGCCTCGAAGCTGCTTCAGGAACCATTTAATAATGTGTACTTCACCTTAAATCTTGATAGAATAGCTAATTAAAAAAGAAAAAAAGTGGCCGAAATTGAAAAAGGGCAAAAAATATTGGAAAATAAAAGTATGAATAGAAAAATTCTGATATTCAGAAAATGTAAATAGAATGCCTTAAAAATGATAGATGAACCCCAAGAAATAACTTTAAAGCCGAAAGCGCTTTCAAAAAAAATTGCCATAGGATTATAATAGGGGGGCTTCTTGCCCGATGGGTGGGATAAGAAGGCCATTTGCAATTTTCTACAAAAATGGCTGTAACTCCTTTATAAAAATTGGTAGACATTAAATTTGTTTCACTAGTTATAAGTAGAGTCAAGTGATACCTTCCTGACAGCATAAGCATTCAAATAATCGACCTTAAAAAAATAGCTCAAATCACACCACGAAGTTAAGGGGGGCTGCATGCCCCGCGCTACTCTACACCAAGTGCCAAGTGATTAGGCAGCGATTGTTTTTTGCCATATCTCCAAAAGTATTTGGAATATTTTTATTTCCTTCACAAACAAGGGTGGGTTAGGGTAGAACATTATTCTGAAAAACTTTTGTCCCATTCCGTTAATACAGTCAGAAGTTATGGCATTTTTTAGAGGTTTTGGGTGTGCCAAGTTACAAGGTACATTAGCACGTTGCATTCAAATATGGACAAAAAATTAATAATCTCGGATGATAATGGCCTGAATATATTCCTAGTATTAATTTCCATAAAGTTACAACATATTTGGAAGCTTTCAGTAGGGGGGGATGATAATCCTGAAAATTTGCGGGGACACCTTTAAAAGTTGCTCGTTGCCTCCAGAATCAAGAAACTTTTTACCAAATTGAATTTCATGGCTTATTCAGCCTGCTACCGGCCAAAATGTCAAACCGCATCTTTTTAAATGTCGAAAATAGTATATTGCATCAGAACTTGAAAAATATTGATTTTAAGTCATATAAATGTATTGACATTGAATAGGAAATGGGGCATTCCGAACATTTTGGTGTATATTTCAACTTTCTAGGTGCACTGGTTCTTGAGATATGGCCATTTATGGTCTATTTTCAAAGAAGTTCCATGAAAATTACAAAATATCAAATGTTGTTTGAGTTTAAGAATGACAAGAATTTAATCATGTGGACCTGGATCTTGAAGATATGTATGACTTCATCAAGAAATAGAAAAATACTCTGGATATTGAGTTGCAAGTCAGTATCACTATCACTTCATTCCCTTGTATCAGCTAGTTCAGCTAACTGCACATTCGGGGATTGGCAATACTGACTGCTTGAAGTAAAGGGAAAGGAGAAGACATTGGTGATGGCTCTTTCAGAGGTTGTGTGGAAAGGGCAGTGTCTCTGCCAATTCTTTGCTGTGCTTTCATAAACAGAATGTAGAATTATATTCCGAAAGCACGAGTTAGTATAGTGGCAGTTGCAAATTCCAAAATAAGCAGTCAATCACTTGGAGGTTCCCCCCCCCCCCCAGAATTGCATGGCTCTGAATGGTAGATGCATATAAAATTGTAATAATTTTGTTAAGACTGCTTATACTGCAAATCAATGAAAGCCATAATGAATGCTTTGCCAATATTCATGGCATTCATTGTAAACCACTACACGGGTTTCACAGTGGCAAGTATTGGGTCTGGGAATGGATGTAGTGATGGTTGATTTTGCTCTGGCTTGAATAATCTGTCATTAGATATGAGACCAAAATGTCAGAGTTAAATTATTTTCAACATTATAGGCCAAATAGTGTCACAATTACTGCTGACATTTACTATCCCCCCCCCCCCAAAAAAGTTGTCAGAATCTATAAATCAATGATTCTGATGGTTTTGTTCACTTCTACACATGCAAGTCTTAATATTATGATTGTGATTACCATTTGGGAAATAGTTACAAAAGTATTGTGGCAGACCTTCACTTGCCATATCTCACACCTATAACCTACATTTGTTAATGTTACATTATACCAGTCCAGTTGGCCTATTTACACACTGAAAAAAAAAAGGATTGTCTGATATCAAACAATAGAACTTTTTACAATATAACATGTCTGATCTTTGGATTGCTTCAACCAGACAATAATTTCAAGAGTTGTTCAAATCCATTTTTTTTTTGGTAACGTAAGGGATTTGGGCACTTCCTTGAATAAATACAATTTCCAAATGGACATGAATTAATTTTCAATATTGAAAGTTATGATTTTTATTTAATTATTTTGTTGCACTTCTACTTCAGAATCTACGGGTTCATCCTACCCATGCACAATCCAAATTTTCTGCTCCATAACTTATGATTTTGCTGCAAATTTGCAGTTTTTTCTAGTATATGTGATGCTATTAATAGTATTATGAAGCTGATCCTTTAAAATTCCAATGCCAATTGGTCAATGTCAGTACACTTTGTGCTTTTCTTTACTTCTCAGAAGCACTAACTAGTAATAGTATTTAATATAAATGTACACACAGTTATCAGGCCGGCCACCTCGCCATGCATGCAGGCTACAAGAGAAGTTTAACTTCAGGGTGTAGTCATTGATTTGCAGCACTTTTGTGATTCATTATTTAACAATTAAAAATATCTAAGTGCACAGTATTCCAAAGTAACAGATATTTATTTAAGTACAAGGTTTACCATAATTGTCTTATCCTGATTTAGCTCGATTATTTCAGTTGGACCCTTACCGATTGGCAAAAACATTCATGTGACTGGGGATACTGCATTTTCAAGCTAAGGGTTTATTTAACATGATTCTACAGTCCACAGTGTCATTGATTTCCTAAAAATGACTAATAATATAAGCCATTATTTTCGCACAATGTCTTTGATAATTTCCTAATCATATAATTTAAAAGAATATTTATCTGATCATTGTGTTTGTCACAGACTATAAGTGTTGGTATGCAAATGAAAGCTCTCTTTACAACTTGTTTAATGGTGTTATTTTCAACTTCCTATCATTAAAAATGTTAAAATTAACAAACATCGCAAATAGGCGAAATTTCACAAAAACGTCACTTTTCCTGTCATACAAAAGTGCCAGTAGCAGCTAGAAGCAGGTCCGAAATCCAGAAATTTCAGTATGAATGAACTTTTATAACAATAAAGATTGATTTGAAGGCGTCCCCGCATGGGCCCAGCGAAAAAGCCACTTTATCATCCCCCCCTACTTTCAGGCCAGCACTTGGAAGCACTCCACTTTATTCTGCTCCATTGGAATACCATTGGATTTAGCTAAATTCGCTAACACAAAAAAATATTCCAAATACTTTTGGAGATATGGCAAAAAGCCATTGCAGACTAATAACTTGGTACTCGGTGTATGCTCATAGCAACATTGAAAGTGTAAGGGGGGGGGGGAAATTATTATTACCTGCACTCACTTAGGTGAAGCATAGATGCACTTATTCAACAGATTTTGATTTCATTATTCAAAACTTAACCTTAACCAATTATAATACATGTATAATATTATTATTATTGCTCACATGGCCAATTGTGCAGCATACGTAGAGTAGGTCGGGGCATGCGGCCCCCCTTAACTTCGAGGTGCGATTTGACCTACTTTTTATGGGCGATTATTAGCGCTGCCCTGGGGGTGCCCCCCTTGGGCAAGCTCTTGGTTTCGTAAGGAAGATTTTTTGCACACACTGAAATTTTCACATTCTAGGCCTAATTTTATGTAAAAGCTACTGGGCACCAGCCACCACTTCCAATGCCTTTATTCACATGTATGTTCATTCATGTCATAAAGTGTGTCCTAAAGTCTTTATTTTTGCATTTAGTGTCCTTATTGTGTCATTTATGAACAATTTCTCCTCCACCACTCTGACCAATGCCTTCACACACGCTCTCCCAGGGTGGATATGGCTGCAAGATAGCCTGCATGCCTGACTTATAAGTGTCAGCTTTGAGGGGGGCACTCTCTTTCAATTCAGTGAGAAATGTTTTCCAGCCTTTTGGATGGCAATTGTCCACTATTCAGCAGATCAAAATGTTTTGTCCATTTTAATTCAGTGTATTACCAAAAAGTTAATTATGGCTGCAAGATAGCCTGCATGCATGACATAAAGTGTCAGCTTTGAGGGGGGCACTCTCTGTCAATTCAGTGAGAAATATTTTCCGGCCTTTTGGGTGGCAATTTTCCACTTTTCAGTAGTTCCAAACGATCAAGTTGTGTCCATTTTAATTCAGTGTATTACCAATAAGTAATTTCACAATGCATATACCCATATAATTACAATATTTAATGCATACAGTGTAGGCCTACGAGACTAGGGGGTTACTCTTGCTAATTAAAGAGAATGAAGTAACAATACAGCTAAGCTGTTTTACAATTGGCCCCAGGAGTATATAAAGGGTCTAAATATATAATGGGATATATAATGGGATCCCAAAAAAAAATCAACTGAATGTGCTTTGTGTGTAATATACATTAGGCCTATGGTGCAAATTGTATTTTACAAAGTTTCGACATAAACCTAGGCCAATCTGGATTTTTCTAATTAGAAGGTACAGATTTTCATACAATTTAATTATTATAACAACTGCTCATTTTATTTATTACTCCACATATATCCCTCTTTGAACAGTCTAGCTTCTGGGTCTAACTTACAACATCAGTTGTGCCACAATAGAATCACCACATATAATTGCACGACTCTGTTATTATTGTATGTATGTTAACAATGGCTTAAAATTTATGTTTCATTTGCTAAGTTAGGGCAGCGCAACACTCATCGCCTAGCGATTAGTACATGTCTAGTTTGAATGCTTATGCTGTCAGGAAGGTATCACTTGACTCTACTTATAACTAGTGAAACAAATGTCTACCAATATTAATAAAGGAGTTATGGCCATTTTTGTAAAAAATTGAAAATGGCCTTCTTACCCCACCCATCGGGCAAGAAGCCCCCCTATTATAATCCTATGGCAATTTTTTTTTGCGAGCGCATTCAGCCTAAAAGTTATTTCTTAGGGTTCTTCTACCATTTTTAAGACATTCTAATCACTTTTTCTGAATTTTAGAATTTTTCTGTTCATACCTTTATTTTTTAAATATTTATTGCCCTGTTTCCATTTCGGGGTAAATTTTTTCTATTTTAATTAGCTATTCTATCAAGATTTAAGGTAAAGTACACATTATTAAATGGTTCCTGAAGCAGCTTCGACCCCCAGTGAAGGGGGCCTCATGCCTCATATCATGTGGGGCCTCTCGCCCCAAACCCACATATTTTAATTTGACCTCTATATTTTGAACTAAAATGCAAAAAACATGATCCAAATCATATTTATGTGATGGTCATAAAGTGAAGCAATGCAGATATCCATTATACTTTAAAAAAGTTATTTCTGACAACCCCTTTCAAAGAATTAGTCAAAGTTTCAAAAACCATGCACATTTTTTTGTTTCTTTAATTTCCACTACGGTTTAGTGCTGTTTGCCCTGAAAATTTGTGACGACACCTAAAACGCCTCTAGCTTCAATCCTATCAATAGATAAGCGCACCAAAAATGTAAGTTTGGATATAAGCCTGGGGGGGCCTCTCACCTAACCCGGGCTTCTTGCCCCGACCTACTCTAAAGCGTACGTAGCTCTTTCTTGTGAATTTCGTGCGTACATTGGTTGTTTTCAAATGCGTAAATTTTTGTATGGATTTCATATGTGTTAAGTTGGTTTTTGGGCTTTATCTTGACTTATTTGCTGATTTTTTTCTTTTTTTTTGATAGCAAGGTCTAAATTTAAACCATTTTTGATAACCATATTACACTAAAATGGGCAAAGTAACTGAAAAGTACCTGCGTGAAATGTGTATGAATTCGTACGACATTCATACAAAAATTTACATATGCACTACGGATCGGCTCTTTTTTGTGTGTTTCGTGCGTAGAATTTACGAACGTAATTCGTACGCTGCACAATTGCTAGCGAAGGGTGTGTAGAGGTGTGGTTAACTTCGCCTTACCGATTCTTGTTCTCGCGGTAGCAATTATCAAGCTGCAAAAACAATGTAGATCCCAAGGCCTCCAAAGAGCATAAAGTCATCAGGAGGCAGAAGACTGTCAGGTTGCCATCATGGCAAAATTCACCAAAGTCAGTGTAGACCCACGGGCCAATGCCATGAACCAGAACCCCTGTCAAGTGCAATCTCAACTTCCACATGCCTGAAAACACCAAAACTAGATGTCAACATGACAGGGGCAAAAGAGGAGTGACCATAACACTGACAGGTACATATATTATAATAAAACTTAATGGGAGTGTCGTTCACGGCAATGAACCTCATGAATGTCAGGTTGCGGAAGAACACAACACGAGTCTGAAGGCTAATTAAACAGATGGCTGACTTTGACCCCAATTTTCTCACAGTTAAAACAAAAAAACATTACAAAGTTACAATTACATAGTACTTTTGAAAATAATGTACAAATAATGGTTCCCTAAACTGGTGGAATTAAAAAGTAGATCTGACTGAATAGCAACCAGGCACATTTCATAACTTAGTGCAAAATGTCCTCAAAATACGTGGTCCTTCTTGCTCAGAAAACCCCTGACATTCCTGAGACATTTTACTCCCCAAAAAGCCACCCGTTTCAATACACACTGGTCCTTAATGTCAGTTTGATACCATACATTTTTGCTTCTGGAAATTTATGAGATGGGGCCTACTCCCTAGGACGCATTGGTCCTCCAAAGGATATACCATTCACAGCGTAACTTTCTTAAAATAAATTACGAGTTCTCTCTGTGCTGACATATATTTTAAATTTTTTTGTTCTGCGACATTAACATGCTTGTTATAAGCTTTTAACCTGACATTCGTCCTTTTTTGGTGCTTAAAAAGCTGATTGCCCAGCACCACTCTCGAAAATTTATGAAGACGCAGGTATGCACATTCATGAATACATAGGCGAGCGACATTTGCCCGAATTTCAAGATCTAGATTTAACACCTTTTCATATATATGCCTGGAAATCAATAGTGATTATTTAATCATCTGCCCAAATTTTTTAGCCTTTTTGGCTGAATGTTACCGTTTCCAAAACTTTTGGTCACCCCCCCTGGCCCACCCCCCTCCGATACGCCAATGCATTTAAAAAAAAGTTTTTGGTGTTCAGGGAGACTGGAATTTGTCTTTGGCTCTGGCTCATTAACTAATAGTTTAACTTTTAATATATTTTAAACTTGCTGTATTTTATCATGCCATCCTATCTGCAAGTGTCCACTATATAATATATTACAACTGTGGGTCTTATCCCCAAATGGGATATAATATTATTCTTTTTTTTTTCATGTGGTATTGTAGACATTATGGGTTATTATCAGTTACACCCTGCTTGCTTGGAGAGAGTATGTGAATATACACCATAAAGCACTTAATACACCATGAAAATTGAAGCCGCAGAATCAGATTTATATATTAACACTGGAGTGAGGATAAATACCTGCTGTGCTCTTTGTTGCAAAGGGAAACTGTGGGAGGAATGTCTTCGCTTGATCCATTCCGTCCAAAATAATCGAAGTGAAGGACTCCGGCTCCTGGATGGCCTGTTGTCTTCTTTGATAGTAGCTCATTCGCTGTTCTCTGTGTCACAGATAAAGAAAGAAAAATTGTATATATATATATAATATACACATTATTATATATAAATTGTCATCATACAGAGTACCAATGAGCACACTCTAAAATCTCATTCTGAAAGGTCAATATGTTACACATTTTTAACCCATGTCTAAGCACATTTTCTCCCCGATACTGTGTGTTTCCCGGGGCAATACAGCAGGGAAAAAGTCAGTTTGGGGGAGAAAAAGCAGTATATGGTCACCTGACCTGTATACGACATTTTTTCCCTGGGAATTACAGGGAATATACTGAATCAACCAATCAGAGAGCAGTATTCAGACACACTCCCACAAATCTAATATAGCGTAACAATCTCTGCTGCTGCTCAGCATATTCTCTTGCAATTTTGACAACACACAAAAATGATCAGTCTTTTTCAATTTTAGAAGGATGTATTGGGGTTACAGGCAAATGGATTAAAGCATTAGAATCACAGAAAAAAGCTGGTGTGGGCTGTAATAGTCTTGACTTTCCATCTGTTATAGATAATTTTCCAACGTGATTTTCGATAAATTTGTTTACTTTTTTCAAAGTGACTTTGTAGTACAAATACTGATTTATATGAATTTCCATCGGGATCAGGACCCCTTTTTATTTTATTGTTGAAGACAATATTTCACAACATTATGACAAAGTAATAATGTTAAATTCTGTTGACTGGTACTGTTTCAGCCCTATGGATCTTTGATTTCAGAAACGTTTTCGCCTTGCACTGCCGTTTTATTTTATTTCTCTGGATCTAATCAATGCAGATACATCAGATTCACACAGTGGGTTGAAAATATAGTATAGATTACAAATGCAAATTTTCAAGACGATATCTCAAAAACTCTTGCCAAAAAAAAAAATCATAACTAAAACAAGAATTTTCACTTCAAGCGTAAAATCACTGATTTGAGTCAACATTTTTTTTAGTTCCTTGGCCGTTTTATTTTACATCTCAGGACCTGAAAACACCAGACCTACTAAATTCTCCAGTACTGTAGTATATATGGTACAAATTACAGCATACAGTCTCAACATAATTTTATCTTGCTTCGAAAAACTTTTGGTACACTTCCATGACAATAAATGTATATTTCCTCAACTAAAATGTTCGTTTTTGGCGCGACCCTATCAGCGTGCCTCGGCGGCCCAACTTCGGCCCAAAGCCGGTCCGATGCTGTTGACATGGGACCGACGCCGAGCCGACGCCGTCCAGACCGACGCCGGATCGCCGAGGCACACTGACAGGGGAATTTCACATGTCTTACTGCAGTGATAGTAGCAGCAACAGCAGCAGACTAGTGCCATCCAGATCCCGTGTTTACAAATTTGGTTCTAGAAAGAATGCAGGAATGAATGAAGAAGGGAAGGAATGAAGGAAGGAATTGAAGGAAGGAATGAAGGGAGCAATGAAGGGAGCAATGAATGGAGCAATGAAGAAAGTAAGGAATGATGAAGGAACGAATGAAGGAAGGAAGGAATGTAGGAATTAAGGAATGCAGGAAGGACAGTCCTGGACGGAATGAAAGAAGAAATGAAAGAAAAGAGAGGAATGAAGTGGGGGGATGGGAGGAAGAAAGCAGGGCCTCGAGATAGATAGACACATAGACACATAGATAGATTGACAGATAGACAGCTAGACAGCTAGACAGACAGACATACAGCCCGACAGATGGATAGGCAGATAGAGCCTTACAGAAAAATAGATAAGCAAATAGGAGATAAACACATCTTAGTATTTAATACATACCATATGTGAATTTCAGTCTCACAAATAAAAGATATACATGCCATAGTTTTGGCATGACGCCCAATGCACAAAAACACATTTTTTCACATTTTTCAATACCTCTGAGAAAAGTATTAATGTCATGTTTATTAGACCCCTAAAATGCCAAACTAGGATGATAGATAAATAATGTCCAAAAAATAAAATGTGTACATGCCATAGTTTTTGAATTACTGCCAATTCACAAGTGGGACACCCGTTATCCGTATTCCCCCCCCCCGCCGGACGGACAAATTTTCCGAAAGTAACTACAATACCCTCGACAATGTATACATTGCCGAGGGTAAAAAGAGATTTAAAAAATACAAACCTTTGAAGTTTCAAGTGCTTGTTCATGTCAGTTTTTATAGCATCCCTGGTGATCTTGTTGATGGTTTTGCTAAGTGAGGCCTTAAACTGCCAGCACACGTCACACTTGGCAAAGTTATTTGCCTGAAAAACAACAAAATTGTTCATTGAGTGTCCCCAAAAATATTTAACTATTCCAATGAAACTGGCAACAGTACTGCAGTACTACTCTTGACACCAATATTTCAAGCAAAATTGAGTGATTTTGGCCCAATTTTATTTAAAAATGGCTTAATATTCTGTTCCATTCAGCTTGCTCTTGGTACCCCCTTTATGTGGTACAAAGCCAAAGACTTAGATCCATGCTTTTGTCTGAAGGAAATTTACGCTGTATTACAGTCGTTATTTCACTTTTTTGCGCAACTGAAGTGAATGACCAGCAGTCACTTTTAAGGCCATTGTGCGACAAAACCTTTTCAAAATTTGTCTTACTAATTGCCATGAAACATCTTTTAAATCCATGCCAAATTTCCTTATTTTCAGAAGCTATCTGAACATAAAATTTAGTGTCAAATTTGCCTCTACACCCAGTATGATTTAGGGGGAACGGGGACACAGTGAATCGCAGTACACAGTAAATCAGTTGAATTCTCTAGATGCTCAATAGCAATATTTCAAAATGTTTTCATTTGTTTGATGTATTTTTTGAGCACTCAACAGAATCTGGTTTTACATTCGACAAAACACACACAATTTGGACATTATGAGATGAAATAGCAATTTTAGCACAAAAACGTTATCGTTATGCGGGGAACAGTGAATCGGGGCACAGTGAATCACTATGTTTTCTGTAGTAATGACCATAATGACTAATATGTTATTGCAGAAGAACTAAGAATAGCTTAAATAAATGATTACATCCACGAAAATTCATGCCATATATATGAATAATTTATAATTTCCTTGTGAAGAAAACTGTTATTTATGGGCTAGAGTGCAGGTATTTTTTATCATGGAAACATTTACTTTCTGTATCTGGACATGAGGCAGATATACATTCCAAACTCGACAGAAGGTAGCATATGAGACGACCGGACCAATCTCTGCTTTCATCTGACTGTGTAAATCTGAAACAAACAGAAAGTAATAGCACAATATGCCATCAAATACAATCACAAATTTCATTGTTGCCAATAGTCATACTTCAAGTACAATTTTGAAGGTACGGTGATTACAGACAGATACAGTGGCATATTTAGGGGGGGGGGGTATGGTGCCCTCAGGCCCAAAATTAACATGGAACAGATAGGAAGTGCTGCTGAGCGCTGCCCATTTGCCCCATGTTATGCCCCCCTTCAGGCCATTTCTAGATACGCCCCTGGGTCACAAAAAGCGCATTTTAACAAAATTTAATGTTTCTTTCCTCATATCTCACACCAGTGAGGCAGATTTGTCATGTATAGGGAATTTATTATGCATTTATACATAGAAGCTTGAAACTTGGCACACAGTTTTATAACATTATAAAGAATATATTTAGATAGGGAGCCATTTCAGATTCGACATAGTTGTCCTGATCAAGAGAATTCTAAGGGAAAGAAGTGAAAGCACCATAATGTGTCATTTGACTTCCTACATCATTCAGCATTGCAGTATTGAGAACAGTACATGTGGCGACACCTATAATAACCATGGTTGTGCATGTGATGATACATTTTGTGTAATTACAAAACAAAAACGTTACAAATAACAACCAAACTAGTATCAAGACATGATAAACAGTGTATTAGTACTTGATGATTGAAAAAAAAATTGAAATAGCGCTTTAGATTTCTAGCTAATGTACTCCAGAACTGCCTGCACTTCTGTTCCTGAACGAAGATCTTGCATTACATTTTTGTGAAGGTATAAATATCAAGTGGAAAAGATTCTTTAAACAAGTGTCTTGGAGTACATGTGTAAGTTTTCCTCTTGTTAGTTGGAGTTTCCTTGGGTAAATTATTATTAACAATTTGTAAGCGTTTCCTTTAATGAAACATCTGGATTACTAGAACAGAATCTACATTATATGTAAAACATAGTATGGACTAAAGTAAGGACTAATGTACCAGATTTAAAATCAGTATTTTATTCACAGGAACTGCACAGAAAGCTACAAAATGGAAGAATTGATCGACATTTTGGAAAATGGCTGCCAATAGCCAGCGAGGCTAAATCTAAGATGGCTACCTATCTAAATATGTTTGTAAAGATGCTTTTTAAGGGTGTGTCAACTTTCATGCTTCTATGTATAAATGCACAATTTTTTTACATGCTACACAGAGTATCCACTGCTGGAGTATACTATCTGTGCTTTTGTCTCCAATTTGGGTTTTTTGCTTCAGTCATTCATGCAAATTAGTTTGAAAAATTTTAGAAGGTCAAAAAACCCTTTCAAGAACTACTGTTCGCTGTACAAGCTAGGGGCATGACGCCCACGTACCTTCGAGGTGCAATTTGACCTGCTTTTAATGGTTAATTAATAAATGATTTTGCAGTTAGAAAGACCTCACTTGACTCTACTTATAACTGGTGAAACAAAATTAATGTCCACCAATTTAGATGTAGGAGTTAAGGGTATTTTTGTAAAAAATTGGAAATGACCTTCTTACCCCACCCGTCGAGTTTTTATGAATTATATATATGAATTTGTCAGCCATCTTGCATGCTTTTTCAGACAACGTTTTTCATAGATACACAAGAGATTGCAAGTTTTTTTTCTTCAAAATGCTGCTTTTCATCCCAGGGTTTTCATCTCAATGGTATGGGTTGGAATAAGGTGGGAGCTAGTGGGCAGTCTCTCAAGGCTCCATGACTGTGACTGAGTCCAATGCTATCGCATTTCAAAAAATATATCAGCACAGCTTACCACTTCGACTAAGGCATGCTGGCAACAAGATCAGATTTGTCTCAGGCATTTTGTCACCGCTGTCCATTGCCAAACATTCCAGCCAGGCCACTGCTTTGTTGGCTCCCACCCCTAGGATATGTTTCCTCATGGGCATTGCAGGCACGACTCTCTCCTTATCTGTTCCAGAGAAATTGTGACTAAAATATGTGCATAATTATATGATATCATTTTACTGCTATGAACTAATTTAAATTACTATCACCACCGTTTCATTAATTAATTGGTGAGTTGAATAGGTAAAAAATTATAATAAAAAGAAGAAAGTTAGTTAAAATTTAGCCCATTCATGAAATTTGCATCACCCATTCACCCTTGTATGTCTTTTTAATCAATATTCTTGACAAGTGATATTAAAATGACACAACTTTTTACTTACTTTTGAACTTTTTTAGCAGCATGTAAAAGCTTGATAATGGGACAGCCAAAATGAAGAGAAAAGCATTGACACATACACTTCTTCCTATCAGAATGAAGTTAGTCGTAACCTTGTCGTTGTCGTATCTATAAAAGAAATACGGTAATGCAATAATTTAATAAAAAATTCCAGTATATTACTTGTGGAAGAAAAACGTTATGCCACACATACCTGGGCAATAATTAGAATAGATGTTATACTCTTTGTGCCATTTAGAATGACACCAAAGCCATTTCTTAGGGCTAGAAATTGGCAAAGTTATACAAAAAAATGAATTAACTTGCAGCCACGTTTTTCATATTTTCAGTTATTGTTATTTAGGTATTTAGCTACTTTAATCTATAAAACAAAGGTGATTGCTCAGAATTTTTTTTTCTCTACACCCCTCTAAACTTGTGATGGCTTCAAAGTTGAAATCAAGGAAATATTGAAAATCTGGAACTCATCGTTGGTTTAAAGAACTCATGCAAAATTAAAATGGCCTCATAAACCTTTATGAAAATCTGCATAAATAATATAAACAATTATAAGATTAAATTTGTGAAATAACAAATCTGGCACTTCATTTTACTCCTTTGCTACACCCCTCTGAAGTTGTGATACGGCTATTGACGGAATCTCTAAAAATAACGGAAAATTGATGCTCATTTTCTACTTGAGGCCCGGTAGCAAAAAAAAAACTGTTCTATCCACTTTTCTAAAAAACTGCAGAAATAATGTTTACAATAGTAAGACAGATTTTTGATAATTTGAAGGTTCGCATTCAGCCTACTTTTTCTGCTACATTCCTCGGAAGTTGTGATACGGCTATTGACGGAATCTCTAAAAATAACGGAAAATTGATGGTCATTTTCTACTTGAGTCCAGGTAGCAAAAAAACTGTTCCATCCAACTTGCTTGGAAAGCTAATTATTCACTAGTTGACTTTATGTAGTCGACTTCGGGGTCTAAGTCATTTTGTAATAGCAAAGTTGGATAGTGTAGATAGATAGATAGACAGACAGTGGCGGATCCAGACAGGGTCATCTAGGGCGGGGGCCGTAAAACTGGTGGGATCCATTTGTTGGAAAATTATTGTTTCACTGTAAGGTGCTGCCCTCCCACTGCAAGGTGGTGCCCTCTGTGGATTAAAATGTATCACTCTCCCGTGCTGAAGGTAAAATAAAAGAGATGACGTTTTCCTGTCAAAATGGCTGGTGTTGGTTGTTCATTTTCGCTGGCTATTGTAGAGAAATTCCCCACATTAATTTTGTGCCGGAACCCGGGAATGGTGACAGTAGTTGCCTTAGATGTTGTAGAAGTTTGTGGAGGAATTTGGAAAGTGTGTCCTAGAAAACCTGACTAATTTGGATCGTTTTGGAGTGCTGTCTGGATAGCACATGTCTGTCTGGCTGCTGGAATATTTCGCGCCCAATGACGTCTGGAAATTCTGTGAATGCTGGAGCGAAAATTGTGCTTAAAATCGATTACAAGGTGCTAGAAGAATTCGTTTTCGTGAAGTTTGAATATTTTCCAACGTTTTGAATCTGGAATTGTGTCGTTTGGACCAGTATTTGTGCTTTCAAGTGAAGTTGAAAAATTGGAAAAATTGAACTGACAGTCCAGTGAATATGGAGGAATTGAGCCATGTGCTTTGACATACATGTGCCTTGTGCTGTAACTACATGTGCCTTGTGTTGTGACTACATGTGCCTTGTCCTGTGACTACATGTGCCTTGTGTTTGTGACTATGTGCCACGTTTGTGACCATGTGCCATGTTTGTGACTGTTGATGCATGATTGCTGTGACCATGTGCCATGTGCTGTGACCATGTGCTGTATGCTGTGACTATTGAATACTGTTTCAATGAAACTGTGCTGTGTTGATTCGTGTGCCATGTTAATTGATTAGAAAAGGTATTAAAGTTTGCCTGTTGATGACACTGATTTTGTTTGATGCTCAGCATATCAAGAGAGCAAACTATTTTCTCACATGTACAGGGTTTGTTAAACATGACGCCACTGAGTAAACAAGCTACTGTAAATGAACTGCGTCAAATCCAAGATAAGCTGTGGAACCATGTTCGTAGCTTAGAAAGTTTAGGCGTAACAGGTCAGCAGTATGGTGTAATACTGACTCCTCTTGTATTGTCTAGATTGACGCCCGATGTCCGAATGGAGTGGGCAAGGAGAAGTGAGGGTAGAGAAGATGATTTGGTTTTCTTGTTAGACTTTGTTAACCAAGATAGAAAACAAGGAAAGGTGCACAACCTTTAAGAATTTGTATGTGAAAAGTGAAGTGAAGCAGAACAATGTTAGAAAAGAAATTGTTAGAACGCCAGGTTCTGCTACAGCCTTACAGGCAACTGCTGTAAAGTCTAATCATTGTGATATTTGTGACAAAAATCATCCCACTTACAAATGTTTCAATTTGGTGAAGTAGCATCTCTGAAAGGAAAGATAAGATGAAGAAAAAGGGGTTATGCTTTAGATGTTTGGAGAAGGGTCACATGGCAGACGGTTGTGACAAGAAGTGTAGATCTTGTAGTGGATCTCATCACTATTTGCTTTGTTTTGAAGCTAAGTCTAAACGTCCAGATAGTAAGACTGAGAAGGTAGAAATTACACATGCAGGTGTGGCGACCTTGACCGCCAAGCAGTCAAAGGCCAATGTCTTGATGCAGACAATGTCTGTAGATGTGAAAGGTAGAAAAGGGTTGGTTAAGGCCAACATTCTGTTTGATTCTAGGTCAGATAGAAGTTATGTCTCACAAGACTTGGTGAGGAAGTTAGATCCGTCTCTTGTTAGATCTGAGTTAGTGTCTTATGCTGCATTTGGCAGTGGTAAGGCTAACAGAGAGGAGATGAGGAATGTGTATTCTTTAGAACTTTCTGGGTCGATGCATCGTCATGCATTGATCACTGCAATTGAAGTGCCTGTAGTTTGTGTACCGTTGAGTAGAAAGGCAGTTCCTGAGAGATTCTTGAGTTCGTTCAAACGTCTAGACTTTGTAGAAAACTACAGTGAAGATAAGACTGTTTCAGTGGATATTCTAGTTGGTTTAGACTTTTATTGGCATTTAGTCAAACCTGAGTCTGGAGTTACTGAGAATAGAGATGGTTTGGTAGCCTTAATGACAGTGTTTGGTTGGCTATTGTCTGGTGTCACTGATGGTTCTTGTAAGTCTCAGGTTACTCATCCACTCTTGTGTATTCAGGATTCAGATTTCAGGAGGATTTGGGATGTAGATATCGAATTGGATTCTGAGGTTCTAGAACTTATGTTGTCTGATTTCAAGTCAAAGATAGAATTTAAGGTCGACAGGTATGAAGTAGCTCTGCCTTAGAACTCTCCTGAGAAGGGGACTAGATTAGTTGACATTTTTGACGCAGCAGCTTTGCGACTCAAGTCTTTGTCTCGGTAGTTAGATAAGGATCCGGTCTTGAAGGAGGGTTATGGGCAAGCCATTCAGGAAATAGTGGATTCTGGAGTTGCGGAGGAAGTCCCTCCTGATGAAGTTTCTGCTAAAAAACCTGTTTTCTATTTGCCACATAGACCGGTAGTTAGAGAGTCCAGTTCTTCCACCAAGATTCGACCGGTCTTTGATGCCTCGGCAAAAAGCCCGAATTTGTCTTTGAATGATTGTCTTGAGACTGGGCCAAATCTTTTGCCTAATCTGGTGGAAATTGTTGTTAGATTTCGCAGATGGCCAGTATAGCGTTAGTGGCGGATATTAAGAAAGCTTTTCTCCAGATTGCTGTCAGAAAGGAAGATGTGGATGTTCATAGATTTTTGTGGGAAAGAGATGGAATTTTGCGCGTCATGTGTATCTTGCGTGTCCCATTTTGGAACAAGAGTAGCCCTTTCATTCTTAATGCTACCATTAAGCATCATTTAGAAAGGAATCCTCCCACTAGAGTAGTCAATGAATTGAGCACCAATTTGTATGTTGACGATTGGTTGACTGGTGCAGATAGCGAGTTTGAAGCTAGGCAGATGGTCGGTGAAGCTAGTGACATCATGAAGGATGCTGGCATGACACTGACTAAGTGGGGCTCCAATTGTGCTGATATTTGTGATTCGTATGATCTCTCATCCTTCGAACCGAGTGAGAGTCTCAAGGTTCTGGGTTTGAAATGGTTACCTAAAGAGGATTTTTTTGCCTTTGAAGGTTTGAAGATAGATGAAAATTTGATTATTACAAAACGGGTTGTTCTGAGCTTCATTGCTAGATTGTTTGATCCTTTAAGATTGATTACGCCTTTCAGTATTTTTCTCAAATGTGTCTTTCAGGATTTGTGGAAGTTAGGAATTGATTGGGATACCGAAGTCAGACAATGCCAAAGGTTTCAAGTTAGCTAGTGATCTAGTTTTGATGTTCTATGGCCCACAGGGTCCGAACTGGAAATTTATTGCGCCACGTGCCCCATGGTGGGGAGGATGGTGAGAACGGTTGATAGGTTCCATGAAAAGTGCTTTGAAAAGAGCTTTAGGGAAAAGATCGCTGTCTTACAATGAGATGGAGACTTGTCCTCTTACATTCTCTGGTGATGATGTTGATTCTGTTGCTGCTTTGACGTCGGCTCATTTCATTCTAGGTAGGTCTTCTTGGATGAAAACAGACGATTCTCCTGTAGAGTCACCCCCTGATGCTGATGCTCAGGAATTGAGATCTCGGTATCAGTACCGACAAAGTCAGTTAGACAAATTCTAGGATGTTTGGAGTAAAGATTATATCACTAATAATCCCCCTTTCAAAGGAACTCCCTCAGAAGGTATCGAAGAAGGGACTTTGGTCTTAGTTCAAGGTGAAACGCCAAACGCTACCTGGATTGGGTCCTTTTATAGGTGGTCCTCCCCCCCCCCCCCGTCTTTAAAAGCGAGTTGGCTGACCATGCACATCCTTGCCTATCAATTAAGATATATAGCACAATTAGCCTACCCTACTGCTGAAAAAAAAAATAGAATAAAGTATCAATTGTTGTTTATTAGAGTTTTCTAGATCATTAAGCAATAAACTGACTAAAAGCATGGATTTGGGGTCTATTGCTTGGGATAGGGCATTTTGACAAGCTTTGGATGATGCTTTTCTTGAGATAATGTGTGATTGCTTGATTTTTTCGTGGCCATTCTATTTTTTTCTTCTTTATGCTGTTTGGATATGTTGTGTGCGCAAGTGAGAGCTTTAAAACAAGCCATATTTCATGAAAATCTGATAAGAATTGACCGATCTAGAGCATTTTTACTGCTAGCCCATCTTATATTTCTAGTGTAACGTCATGTCACAGGCAGGGCAGTGGACCCATAGAAATACATAGAACGGACATGAGGCTGTGTGATGCCACCTTAAGATGAGGTCACCAAATCCGCCATATTGGAACTGCCCTGAGACATGACCTCACAATACGTTAATTATGATGTGACGTCATGCCATTGTTATAAGTGACATCACTGTTATTGGTGTCGTCACGGTTACATTGTGCCAGGATACAGGGCAGTTCCAAGATGGTGGATTTGGTTGCTTCATCTGCCAGAGCCTCATGTCCATTCTATGTATTTCTATGAGTGGACCAGCCCAGGGCTACTAAACTGGTGACGTCTTGGGTGACGTCATGATTTGTTATTAGTTACAAAAGCGGCCACTTGGCGCCTGGCGCCCTTGGCCTTAAACACACATAAATTGTTTAAGTAGATTGAACACCATCAAATAATGAGTAAAATCATCCCTTTCTTCAGCAAAAGGCAGAGCTAGAATTACAAAGCACTTTCTTTGCCATTCAAAGCAGGATGCTGGATCTTCACCTGACACCATCAGCCATGCCTGAAAGTATTGTTTTGTAGTAATACAGACAGCTCCTTGCAACCTGATCTTTTTGCCCGTTATAGATAGACCCATGTAAATTTTACTGAATTCTAACTTTCCATGGACTGACAGAATTCTGCTGCCACTTGTCAGTTCCGAGCAGAGACTATCTTGGTGCATAATTACATAAATGTAAATGAGTTGTCCTACAGCTAATAATGTGGGTATAGTACAGAGGCTAACTCCAAGAAAGGGGCTTAGTTTTTGAGTTCGTTCACCCTGAGAGAGGAAAAGCAACCAGTATGCTAAAATCATCCTATGGGGGGGGGGGTAGGCTTCAAAATTGGGTTGCTGGTCACCCCCTCAGGTTGTGCGGCCCCCCACAGGATGATTCTAGCATACTGGTTGCTTTTCCTCTCTCGGGGTGAATGAACTCAAAAATTTGAGGCCCTAGCCTCTGTACTATGTTTGCTTACGCCGCATGAATGTGAAGATAATCCAAAATCCATTGGGATCTCATCTGTTGCGGTAACGAAAACTGATACGCTCGCAGTTCATCCACATCCGAAACAGAAAACTTTCCACAGCACATCAGGCTGCAGCACCATGTCAGGACAAGTTTGGCATATGGGATTACTCCCAAATTGGGACCTATAGGATAAAACAAGAAAATCTTTTTGAAAAAAAAAGATATATGCTGGCTGTAGTGATTACGATTTCAAAATTTACAATAAGAGTATGTTTTGCCAAAGGAATTTTAAAATATGGTATCAGAGAAACTACAGATGAGCCCATGATATGGTATAAGAAGCTATAAGAGGAATTATAGATGAACCCATAATAGATCTATCTATCTATCTGTCTGTCTCTCACCCTCTCTATCTCTTCATCCCAAGGAGGCATGCGATACTCCGGAGACACCAACTATACTTTTTCTATATCTCTCACTAACTAGGTCTGGAACACACATATACATTGTATCATGGGTTCATCTATAAATCCTCTTACAGGTGTTTTCATTACCATGCGATTCTTGTCATTCACACTTGGCTGTGAGGAATCAATGCTAAACCACCACATACTACGTTTGATAAATCAAATTTGTGACGTTCTGTTGTTTCTAAACCAATCAGATTAACTGAAAATGACATGTATTTGGTGGGTTTAGAAACTAAGAATCTTGTACTAATGAAATCACCTGTAAAGCTTCTTATACCTGCTCTGCTGATCTACACTAACTTGTGTATTGTATTGACTGTTATTTTTATTCCTATGACGGTTTAGCTGGAGTTGGCAAGTTCATATGGGGGAGCATAGATAGATAGATAGATAATTAGCATAGGTTCAATATGACTCACTATTAATTAGTAAGTCACTATATATGACTGTCAATCCCTGTTAATCAGGCATCCCTTACTTTTGTTCATCAGTTAGTCACTACCTTTTAGTCATTAAGTCCGTTGTTTTGGTAGTTACTATCTTTTAGTCACTAAATATGTTATTTAGTCACAAACTGTTAGTCAAAAATAGTTAGTCAAAAACTGTTAGTTAGTGAGAAAGTGTTATTTAGTCAAAACTGTTAGTTAGTCAAAGACTGCTAGTCAGTCAAAAACTGTTAGTTAGTCTAAAACTGTTTGTAGTCAAAAACTGTTAGTAGTCAAAAACTGTTTGTAAGTCAAAGTGGTTAAATATCTGGTATCGGGATATATTTGTCTCAGGTCTCAATTTCACCAGTTCCTATGGTCCCATTTATATTTGTGAATGATTAAACTTATTTCCTAAGCCATGTGCCTTGCTCTCTTGTAATGACCATAGGGCCCTTTCCCCTCAGTTTTACGCATATACTAGTGTGACTGATGTTAGTATCAACAGTGGGGCGTGTGCCCTTTTTCTGTGGATCCTATGTTCCCCAGATTCTATGTTCGAAAGGTCTTATTCCAGTTCCGATAGTCCTCATTCCTATATTCCCCTTTCCAACAGTCCCCTGTTGCTGATTGTGAATTATTTAACAGATTTCCTTAGTCTGCGGTGACGGGGCCAGCATGCAGTGATGGTCCCATTTCCTGTGTTCTCCCATTACTGTTTGTGAATTATTGAACGGATTTCCTGACCTGCGGTGATAGGGCCAGCATGCAGTGATGGATCCAGTCTTGAGGCTTATCACCATAGTAATATATTTCTCTGCCTTGTATACTGATCATCAGGCTCATTCCTATTACTTTTATACATGCACTACTATGACTGATGTTACAATCAGCAGGAGGAAGTAACCATAGTGACACTTTAAGATTTCCTAAGTCTGCGGTGACGGGGCCAGCATGCAGTGATGGATCCAGTCTTAAGGCTTGTCTAATGTTCCCAAGTTCCCATGGTCCCATTTCCTTTGTTCTCCCATTCCTGTTTGTGAATTATTGAACAGATTTCCTTTCCTAAGTCTGCGGTGACGGGGCAAGCGTGCGGGTGTGTACCTATGTTCCATGGATCCTGTGCTCCCCAGATCCTATGTTCCCCAGGTCTTGTGTTCTCAATTCCTATGGTTTCATTTCCTGTGTTCCCTCATATCTGTTTGTGAATTATTTAACAGATTTCCTAAGTCTGCAGTAACGGTGCCAGCATGCAGTGATGGATCTAGTCTTGAGACTTGTCACCATAGTAATATGTCTCTCTGCCTTGTACTGATCATCGGGCTCATTCAGTAACTATAGTCACACTTTAAGATTTCCGAAGTTTGCGGTGACGGGGCCAGCATGCAGTGATGGATCCAGTCTTAAGAGACCAAAAGAGTTGCTGAGATGTGAGATTGTGTCTGTTTAGTCATGGGTTCAGATCCAAGTGAGCGGCAGAGTTTCAGATCTGGCCTAAAAAAGCGTGACTAATTTTCAATCCAGTTTATTTACATGGATTTTCGGTTTAAATTGTTGGAATTGGCATCATTTGTTGTGGATTTAGTCCAAGATTATTCATCAACTGTAAAATTAGCAGATAAAATAATTTTTGCCAATTTACAGTGATTTATTACATTTTTTTAAAAACTGAATATTTTACACATAAATGACTTCAAATTTCACTAAGAGTGATTTTTGGAATGCTAAACATGTTTTCTAATGTTTCCTCATGGTTATAAATCACTTAAATGGGGCAGGGACTACTAGTTATTTAGATTAGTCCTTGTCCCGATTCACCCCAAAGTGAGGGGTGAATTGGGACAGTGGTTTTCTCGCCGTTAATCCTTGGGAAATATAGGTATCAGTTAATGCTCTCATGGATAGTTAAATCTACGGCCTGGACATAATTTTAGACTATACTGAGATTTTTTGGAGGTTTTGTGCCTATGCAATGGCAGGAAAAGTGCCATTTCTGTCCCTATTCACCCCATATTAGAGCTTTTTTTCCTCGGTGATTATGAGTTGTAATCTCTCCAAATGGCGACTATGGCTACTAAGGGGATTACTGATAAATTGGGAAAACAGTGTTAAACAAGCAAACACTATCGACAGTTAGATTTCTAACAACTGTGATGATTTGCAATAGAATTAACTATTTAGTCCATGATCTCTCTGCCCCAACCAACCTCACGAAAAACAATCAAATGAAATTCGAGCACTTCAGAATGTTTTAACATAGATTTATTCAAAATTATTGTATAAATATAAAGAATATTAAACTGAGCCAATGCATGGTTTTCTCAGTTCAAGCTATCTGGCAGGTTTACTTTATAAATGTATTGTGCAGCCCAGAGATGGAAATGGGGGGGAGCTCGGGGGAGCTGAGCTCCCTTGACCAAAAAACAGGGGGAGCTCTACTCTGCTACAGCTCCCCCAATGATCAGTGGTGAAATTACAATTATCATGTTACTTTTTCAGTCCTCATGGTATTTTTAGCCAAAATTATGCTCTAGTGGTACACAATTTTTTCTCTTTTGAAAATGTGGAGTTGCGAGCCGCTGCCGCACGAGCCGAGAGCTCCCCTTATGAAAATTTTCCATTTCCATCACTGGTGCAGCCTTCCACGTGTTACACATGTACCCAATTAGTGGGACATTTTACTTGTCCAGCATAGACACTGATACAAGGGACCCACTAAAGTATTTGAAATGCGCATCAACATGTTTTACTTTTTGAGGTGATTATTAAATAGTAATCACCTCTGAAACATAGTTTCAGTTTGGCCCAAATGGAAGTGTAAAATCTCAGTCTCAGTGTAAGAATAAAATGCTGTGATTATACAATGTGAAGACTGAAAAACATGTCAAATTGTCATACATTAAATGTTGAGACAAAGACACAGAGACCTGCTCCGTCAAATGTGTAATCTCCAAGTCTACTATTGCCAGTTCACTAAACAAATTCTGTGTTCCCTAACCTTTTCTGAACTTGGAACTGCAGTAATTAATTATTGCATTGTGTTACAAGTGTGTACCTTTTGAAATATGTTTGTACATGACGTGTCATTTTATTTCTTTATTTTTCATTTTGGGGGCTGGATACATAGATATATATACAATACATGTCTTCTTAAAGTCAAGTATTTGTCTGTCTATCTATCTGTCTATCTCTCTATCTACTCTCTATCTTCACAGGCGTAGGAGGTTGGGGGCTGCAGCATGAATTGTGGCCATGGAATAAATTCATCACAATCATCTGTAGCCCCTGCCTTGGCGTCCCCCGGGGATTTTTCCCGAAAGGACTAAACATTTTAGGGAGGGTCCCTTAAGAGGTACTAAGCCAATGATTCCCTTGACTTGGTACCTCCTAAGGGACCCTCCCTAAAATGTTCAGTCCTTTTGGGAAAAATCCCACCCGAGTGCTGTGATTATAACTTTCATACATTCATAATCACTGTGTAGTCGCTTCTGAGATACCCAGGTGACTGAAACTTGTATAATCACTTGGATAACAAAACCATAGTCGACAAAGAGTCAATTGCTTAATCTCAGTCTCAATCTCAGTCGACCACAGGTGTTGAGATACTGAGGCTTCTCCCCTCTCATTCGTGTTTCTGACAGTTACACATTGTTTTGCATTGGAACCAGTCTTTCTTAATGCAAAATTAATCCATGTTTAACTGCATGAAACAGAAATAACAGCTTAAAAACTGCCATAAACTATTTTTGGCGACTAAATTCATTTTGGAGATTACAGAGATTACAGTTTATAATCACCGAAGAAAAAAAGCTCTATTACGGTACCACAATTCCCATGGTCCCATTTCCTTTGTTCTCCCATTCCTGTTAGAGAATTATTGAACAGATTTCCTAAGTCTGCGGTGACAGGGCCAGCGTGCGGTGTGTGTACCAATATTCCATGGATCCTGTGCTCCCCAGATCCTATGTTCCCCAGGTGATGGGACCAGCATGCAGTGATGAATCCAGACTTGAGGCTTGTCACCATAATAATATGTCTCCCTGCCTTGTACTGATCTTGGGGGAGAATGTCAAACTTGGAGTATTCATTTTTGGACAATTTTGAATTCAGAAAGAAGATTCTTGGGTAAACATTCATTAATGGAATCTTTTTAGCCCCAATTTGCCGAAATTTGGAATGATATAGTAACGTTTGGTTGCATTTTTCTCAGAATTGCCCTCATGGCAACAAAATTTTGGTCCTGGACAGTCTTAGGTGGACAGTAAACACAAGACCTAAGTTTGGTGTCCTCAGTGAAAAAGAATTACCACAATGAATAGTAAAATGTCTATGAAAATACACAAAATCATAAAGTTTGGCTGATGTTACTTCTTGCTCAGAAAAATCTGTTGTGAATGTATTAGTATCACAAGTCAATTTGGACTTCTAATCAAAATTAACTTACTAGAAGTGAGAAAGCACTCTTATTTTAAAGGAGGACTAAAAATTTCAAAATGAGCTTCATTATTTAATTAGGACTGCCAGCAGGCCTTATGTGACGAGTCAGGTTGTGACTCAGAGCACAGGATCCTGTTAAATCTATTTTACTGTTATTTTTTGCAGTATCTTTACTTGTGGTCCATTGAAAGCTCTTTTCGATTTTGGCTGGTCTCTGTGACATTTTGATGCATGATTTTATTGAAAAACTAGTCAGCACAAAATAAATGTCCAATGCTACCTGAGGAAAAATACCTCTATAAGCATAATTCGAGCATGCTGATTCCAAATCTGAAATCAGTATTTCTCCAGAACATCTAGATTTGGCAAATGCAGATATAATTCCAAATACCACACTTCAATGCAACTACTAAATATACTTCTACCATGCTTTTCTAGCTGCTGTGATAGCAGTGCCCATCATAATTATGGAGCGAGTGTTTACAGTTGTGCTTGAAAGTTTCTGAACCCCCGGCACTTCTTACCTTATTTGTGTACATCTGTCTGACAAACATCGGAATAGCTTTTAAGTTGTGTTAATAATAAAACTAAAGACCATTTTTTGTATTTAAACATATATTCATAACGAAAAAATTGGTTTAGATATGATTTTATGATGAAAGTCTCCAAAACTGTGTGTTCATAAGTTTCTGAACCCTTCTGATAGGTATACATTCAAAAATTTGTATGGACCCCTTCTATTGAAATATATGCTTCCAAACACTTCTTATGGCTTTGGACCAACAATTGGCAGATTTTCTGTGGGATTTTTGACCATTCTTCAAGAGAGCATTTTCTTAACCCTCGTAAGCTGGTGGGTCGTCTGAGGTGAACTACTTTGTCAAATCTGAGCAAGGCATATCTAATGGGTTCTGATCGGGAAACTGTCCAGACTATTCCAGAACCCTACATCTGAGGGATTTTAACCAATTTTTAGTTGGTTTGCTTGATACTTTGGGCAATTGTTCTGCTGGATGACCCACCTCCGGCCAATTTCAGACTTGTAAGTGACAGCTTTACGTTTTCTTTGTGCATATATTGATATTTCACAGAATTCATTATACTTTCAGTAATAGTTCATTTCCCTGTCCCATTTAGAGCAAAACAACTCGATACCTCGTTGGAGCTGCCATTGTCTTTCATAGTTGGGAGGATGTTATGTTTCTTGAAAGCAGCACCTCTGGGATGTTCTACATAGCCTTTCATTAAGTTTTGAACATGCCAGATATCCGGTTCTGATATCCAGTTCTCATACCCTCATTTTGCCAGATACCGGATATCCTGCAAATTCCACTATCCGGCCAGATACCGGATACTGTGCCGGATATCCGTGCATCCCTAAAAATTGCTATTTTGTATCTCAGCTTGAATATTACCAAGTAGTTCTGTGAAAGTGTGGGTGACCTCCTGTTTTTAGCCTGGCTTGCCAGGCTAATTCAGGAGTAATGGTCTGAAAATATTGTCTGTCAACTCTACTGTTCAATAACTATAGGTTCAATATATCTGTTTTTGTGTTTTATTGGTTTGTTAGGGTAGCTAGATGTATGGAAATTACTTTTTATTTTCAATTTCAAAAAATTTTTTTTCCCAATTTTTTTTTCCAAGATTTGAAAAAAAAAAAAAAATTTTTTTTTTTCAAAAAGAGGAAATCGGGCAACTTCTATTTTTCAAATTTAAACATTTTTTGTTCCAAGATTTACAATTTTTTTCCTAAATTAAAAAAAAAGGAAAAAATTGTTTTCCTAGATTAAAAAAAAATTTTTTTTTGTTCCAAATTTTTTTCAATTTCGCCAATTTTTTCAATGGAGGAAATTGGGCGACTTCAAGATTTGGAAAAGTCGTACACATTCTTTTCGTGGTTATTGCAGTAACAACACTTCACTTGCCGCAATTCAGAACCACCTTTCTCTGCCATTTCCAAATCATAAAGTAGACTTAACTATTTCACCAGCATTGCTACATATTTTGCCGTCATCACTGCCACTTGAGCCAGGCTTTGAATCCGCGGATTCTTGTTATTTTTTCCCTGTATTCCTAGTAGTTTCTTGCTTATCACAAACAAAATTTCATTCGCTTTTTATGGTTGGTTCTGAACTGTATCATTTCCCTTTGATTGGTCAAAAAGATTTTCAGTGATATGTACGTAATCAAGTCTTTTTAGTTTTATCACAGATAAAATACTTACCTCTGCCATTCTTTGTTCCCTGATGCCACTCCTCCTCCATCTAAAATAATGTTTAAAAATTTGTTATAAATTTATTAAAACATAAGCTGTGCAGCAGCATACCCTCGGCTATTCACCAGATTATTCTGAAGCCAGTGAAATCAATAACAAATTTGCTAGTCAACACCAAAAAGGTTAAATACTGTGCAAACTTGGGGTTAAAACAATAGCTGAAAAGAAAAAAAATACATGGGATATAAAAAGTGATATCTCAGCTTATACTTGGCCTATAATTCTGATTCAAATTAGAAATTTTATTATGTTTTATAATAAAACCCCATGACAGTGTAGTTCACAGCTATGAACATCATGAGTGGCAGGTCTGCTCTGAATTAACACGAGTCTGAAGCAGACCTGACACGAATGGTTTTCCCATGGTGTTCACTCGCAAATGCGGGACATAAGACAAAACATAGGCTGCGCAGCAGCATAGCATCAGCTATTCAGCAATTTTGGAATTCAGAGTGACTTGACAGCTTATAATTTTTTTTCAGCCACTAATCTCCATGGGAACCAATTTTTATCTGAATCTATTTTTTGTAATTTTTGGGTTTCTATAAAAATTCATAATGATACTTTGGAGACGTTGTAGAGCACTTTGAGTAACCAAGATGCAAATTTGACTGAA
This sequence comes from Platynereis dumerilii, assembly GCA_026936325.1. NCBI lineage: Eukaryota > Metazoa > Annelida > Polychaeta > Phyllodocida > Nereididae > Platynereis > Platynereis dumerilii. Next base: position 2,480,426 of record JAPTHN010000032.1, read on the forward strand.
ATGTGACAATTCAAGGGTCTATGTACAGTTTTTGCATATTTTTAGCAAATTCTGGCTTTTCATATTCAAATATCTGAACGTTTAATAAATATACACACGAAAACCATGTATTTCATTGATGTTTATTCATTTTGTTTATATTCAATATCAGAGCATGACTTTATTAGACTCAATATGGTCAGGAAGTTGGTATTTTCACATTTTTGTGAATTTAAACTTGTTCTGTCTGCCTAAAAAATTGCATAAACTACATAATGGTCTTAAAAGTTCCTTTTTGATAAGTTTAACTATAACACATTTTGGTTTATACCAATATAGTTATTACTCCGTTGGTGTGAGAGACCAAAACTCAAGAAAAATTTAATAAATTGAACATTTTTTCAGGATTTTGGATTTTACACAAAACCCGTTAGATGGACCCTCTAAATGATTCCAGTAGTTTAAAGGGCTATATTTTAGACAACTACCGTATGGTGCCCTATTTTCGTCAGGTACTTATTTTAAATACACTGTAAAATTGGAAATTTTTGGTCAGCTCAAATGATTGAGTAAGATGGTTGCACAATTTGTTTGAGCTATGATAGCTTGATGTTTTGAGTTATGATAATCTTTTCGTTGTTATAACATAAAACAACAAGCCATGATAGCTCAAAGGAATTGTGCAACCATCTCACTCAATCATTTAAGCTAACTCAAAATTCAAAATTTACAGTGTAGGTACCATAGCTATACTAACACTGTTGCAATTTGTGTATTCCGTTCAGATGAACAAAAATATTGTTTTGCAAAAATTTGCAAGAGATGAGGTGGGCCACACCAATGATAATGCATTATGAGCATTAATACAGCAAAGTCATTATGACGATTTTAGGACCCCAGAGACCTATTTTCGTCATGTAGGGTGTCCTAATACCGTCAGTTTTGAAAGCCATACTACTCCTGAATGGTATTTCTGAATCAAATTTGGTTTATTGCTAATTGGAGAAGGTGTTAGTTTTGTTGATAATTAAAATATGGCAAAAAGAATTGTTCAATTCTACAAAAGTAATACAGTCTATTAATATTTGAATATATAACTTACAAATATGTAAATAGGTCAGCTATACTTATCTAATAAATGCTATTATACATGTATTACAATGGAAGGGTTGCAAGAAATGATAAGACACCACCCCTGTCATAGTCAGATAATGACCTGAGCAATGATGCATGCGATGGACATCATCACTGAGGTTACATAATCAGTGAAGGAGCAATAGGAACACTGTAATAGAAACACTATAATAGTAAACTCATTGTAGTGTTATTTTAAATCATGATATTTTTGTAAATGTCATCTTAAAAAAAAAAAAATGCATGCATTTCACTGCAGTTGCAGACCTACAATACAAAAACTAACAAAATTTATGGATGAAGTGAATCCAATCCCCTCCCCTCCCCCACCGGGAAAAATAGGCATGGAATGTCAAGTAATAACCCTGCCCCCCCCCCAAAAGCGCCGGATCCAACCCCCCCCCCCCCCCCCCGACCACTTTCTGGATCCATAAGTGCCCCCCCCCCTTCAAAACTTCTGTTTGTCAAAACTACATTCCCAATGGTGAATATAGCTACTGCCATCTCCCCAAGAAAAATTCTTGAATTCTTCTTGGATCCACCCGGTTGCTTGTGACAATGTCTCTACTGCCATTGTGTCTAATATCAAAAAGGGCTTTTCAAAAGACTTTGGATATTCCAAATAGCACTATGAGGATATTTGAAAAGGTCAAATATCCTCCAAGACGCTAATTGGATATTTCATCAGACCCTATTTCATCAGATGATATTCCATCTTAAGCTTTGGCTGACCGTATGGAGCTTTGGCAGGCCGTATGGAGCTTTGGTAGCTGTCAATTATTCTCTGGGTCCTATTTTTGGTTCCAAAATATCCAGCAGAGGGGGCTTCAACTTCAGAGGCCCTGGATACATGCTGCACTTCATTTACATATAAGTGCCCTCTTTTGTTGTAGAAGAGATGACAGTGCATGACAGCCCAAAGTTCTAACAAATAGTGTCCAAATAGTTTTTAACCATGAGACACTATTTGGTCACTATTTGATGTAGAAGAGATGGCTGTCAATATACTATGACAAAGTTTCTAACATAGCACATTAGAACTTTTGGAAAAGTTCTGTAGAAAATGTGGCTTGGTTGCACTTTTTGAATATTTCATTAGGGATATTGGCAAAGCATGGTGAGGGGAGTAGATATTGTGACAAAGACCTATTTTAGTGTCTGGCATGCAAAAAGCAGCCCGATTTGCAAATCGGGCATGTAGATCTTTCGGCTGTAACACCCGTGGATTGACTATATTCTAACAAACCTAACTCAATTTTGGAAATGAGAGCTGTAGGATTCTATATTGAGATTACTTAGAAATAAACCCACGCAATCTTTATTTACAAAAAAAAAGACAGGTCTTTCATTTAGACAAGAATGAACTGACTCTTATGAAGAGTACTATTCATTCATGTATTGCATGGTCTGAAGTAATTACAATTTGACTCGATATGAAGATGGTCCTTTATTTTCACCAATAAGTTAAATAATGAAATACGGTATTTAATTTGCTTTTGCAATGAAGACCATCCTTCATTTTCATCCTGATTGTGAGAGAATGAAGACCAGCTTTTATTTTGTAGAAATGTGTAGAAATAAAGGCCGGTGTTCATTCTCAACAGTTCTGTGATCTATACATGAGAATGAAGGACGTCCTTTTTGTTCCTTTAGAATGAAGACCGGTGTTTATAGTTAGGTGCAAAAAGTCCATGAAGTACGTATTTCATTCTGGGGTGGAGAATGGGCTGATCTATCTATCTATCTATCTATCCATCTGTCTATCCTAGGCTGTCTATCTATCTATCTATCTATCTATCTATCTATCTATCTATCCATGTATATGTCTATAATGCAAGTTCATTTAGGAATAAAAACGCTTTATAGTAATATTATTATATGACATATCAGTCTTTCAATATAATTATATTGATTGTTGTAGGTGTTCATTACATATATATATAGGTTTTTATTGACTCAAACATAGGTCACATTTGACCAAAAAGTCAGTTACAAGAGATATATACACAGGTTAAAAACAAGAACAGAAACAGATTCTAATACTAACACACTAAAGATATAAAAAAATCTAAAGCTACTTCCATATAAATAAATGAAACATTAATCACAGTAGCAATAATATATTTTAAAATCACACTATGCCAGACATACTGGCAATATTAAGCACTGAGGCGGCTTAAGTTATTTCTACATGTACATACAGATAAACATTATTCACAGTAGCAATAATAATATATTTAAATCATACTGGCGATATTCAGCACTGAGGCGGTACAGAACCATAGTATATACCATAGTACATATCAATGTATTTGCCTAAAGGTGTTTTAAATGTTGCGAGCAAATGTGCTTACTATTCTAATAAATCTGAAATTGTAATGTTACAATTCTTAAAAAGAAGTGTAGCTTCACAGATTTTATTGCCCCCCCCCCTCCGAAATCCCAGGGTACCTCCTCAGGGTCGTTCAGGGCACCGGGTCTGACCTTGCAGGGAAGGTCAGTTGTTGACTGCCCTTACCCTCCCCCCCCCCTACCTCAAACTCGGCAGTCATTAAATGGTTTCTCTTTAGTATGTGAAATGATTTTGAGATATAGATGACTTTTTGAGTGTGTGTTATGTTTCTTTACAAAATGTTTTTAGGCCTATTACAGTAACTTATTACTTGTGAAGAGGTTTTTGTGAATTGTTTCTCCAGACTTATTTAAACTGTAGATATAGGCCTAAGTGATCTTTTTAATAGGAAATCGGGAATAATGAGAGGTTTGCTAGGTGTTACCCTGATAGAATATTATTTGCTTTCTTACTACATTTACTTCATTGAAAGTAATAATTCGCAATTTAATAAATGTATTTTTTTTTAAATTAAATTTCCTAACCTAATTGTATCTTGTGATAAGCTAGCATGGCAACAACAATGTAGCTTGTACAATGGATGAAAAATAAACAAATAATACAAACAAGTAATTACACCACATTTTGATTTACATGTAGACATAAACTCAGCAACATTAAAAACGCACTATTTTTTATCTCATTGTAAAAGGATTGTGTATTGGGGGAAGGGGGGGGGGGCATTTAAGGGCCTGGCTGGGGCAAATGTTTTCGCGCTGGCCCAGCCACCAGACAAGCACCCTTCTAAAAGGTTATTTTATAACTGAGGGACTCAGTTACCATGATCCACATTTATGGATGGCCATTGATCGGTCCTTGTTGAAAAAATCATATCATTGACACATGATTTATCATGCTCCTTCCTCTTTCGTATGCATGCATCACAAATATAATCATCAGATGAGAACAAGAAAAACATTTACTATATAGTAATACTGCAATGATCATTTTAGTTCAATGTTGGGAGGTATAGTTTTTCCTTTAAAACTGTGTTTTAGTCTTTTTACAAAATGTATATATTGAATATAACAAAATGTGATAAAAAGACTTTTTATCCAAAGTCTATTAGACTTTGGGTATTATTTATCAACTATTCCGTGCTAATGACTAAAATTGAATTAGCATTCTGGTTCATTTTCAAAGTAATCTAGATTATGTATGCCTTCCAATTACAAAATGTGACTCTCAGTATTCAATAATCTAAATTGCATCCATGGGGCTTCAGGGTAAGAGCGTATAAATGAAGATATAAAGAAATATTTTATTGAATGCATGCAGAATGAAAACGCAATCTCTGTCTAACCCATGTTATGCAATAGCAGATGTCAGCGCCTCGAGTCAAGCAAGCGTGACTTTGCTTTTTGAGTAGGAGAGGGGGGGGGGCGTTATAAACAGGGGGTGGGGAAGGGGGTGCGACTGAATTAGTGACCGGCTTGATTTGATGCCGAGTAACCGAACCGAACTAGAGGGTACCGAAATAGGCCGAACCGAACACCGGGCACAGGTTCGGTACATCCCTAGTATTTCATTCAAAAGTTTTTTATTTCAAAAATTAATCTTGATTATCACATGTTCCCTTTTCTACTATAGCCAGTCATGAAGTCCATGGTGACGAAATGACAAAAATGAACATCATTTGTATCTTCTTCCTTTAAAAACACAAAAATAATGTGAAGGAGGGCTGATAAATATGCATATTTTGTTGAGACACACTTGATAGTTAACGTTTTTTCTGAATGCAAAATCATATAAAGGGCTGTAAAATATATATGAAGCGTATTCACTGCCGTGACGGAATGACAATGAAATGGACATTAGAATTTCATCATCTCAAATAATTAATTTTTACTGCTTATCTTATGTGTTTTTACCATGCATTTTGGTTAATTTTCATAGCACATATTCTTAGCTTGTCTTTCATTCAGAAATTGTGAAGTTTCAATAGTTTCTGTGTTAGAGCAATGAGATATACCCACCAGAGGTAGTGTGACGGAATGACAGTTGCCAGATCTAATTTGTGACGGAATGACAGGACCAATAATACAAATAAAAACATGTATATATTTTATATTATTGCATCGGATATTCTTGTGACACACACCAAACTTGGTATACTTGTAGATTAGCTATAGTGGAACATATTCCAAAGTTAAAATTCAAACAATATAAAAATTTGTATATCTTGCTATATGTTTGAAATGTATCTGCTGCTGTGACGGAATGACAGTAAAGAAAATATGTATTTTATTTGAATTTGTTGCACATATTCTTCCAATACCTGTTTTTACCACATAGATTTGTACATTTTAAAAAGTCTATAATGTGAGCTTGTCTGTCATTCAAAAATTGTGAACTTTTCAACAGTTTTTGTGTTGGTATCAAGATGTACACCAGCCAGAGGCACTGTGACGGAGTGACAGTTGCCATGACCTATCAGGTAATTGTGGCTTGACTAGCAAAATATTAATAGGAATAACTTTGCACTTGCAAAGGGACAAATAAGTAATTCAATTGCAATTACAAATATTTAGATTCCAATGCATACATACACATGTACTAACTACTATTACATGTTGTGGAGTGACCACAAAATTTTGGTGTCAATTTCTGCTCAGTCACTTGTCAAAAATGTGAAATTTTGTTATCTGTTTATTGCTCAAATCTGTTCCACCAACCTCATAAATGTATTTCATTATCAAACAATATATCATAGGAGGTTTCATTAATGTCATCATTAGTGGAATTTGCAGGTATGTATTACATATACAGTAGTTTTTCAATTACTCTGTTTAGTATTGCGTCATTCCGTCACACCATAATGGCATCTCATTTGTTGTAGCTAGGCATACTAATTGACCACAAATTTGAAAAAACGAGAAAGAATACTTTTCTACTTTTGCCCCATTGTAGAATTTAGCTGTGATGCACCCCCAAGTTTTGCTAACTTCACAGAACAGCAAAAAAGAAGGTTAACATTTTGGCAGAATGATATGATTAGAATATGTCATTCCGTCACACAAATTGAGTTGTATTTAAATAAAGTTTGCTGTCAGCTTTATTCATTAAATTTCGAATCAGACATTTCAGAAATAGTTTGCTAGAGCAATATTAGTTCATACACATGGCCATGGGAGATATGGACCACAGCAGGCCTATAATTTTCAGCTATGGTGTCATTCCGTCACATTTTGTGTCATTCCGTCACAGCCAATATGTCATTCCGTACAGGGTAGCTAGGAAGACGAATGGACCACAAACTTAAAGGAAACCAGCCAAAATATTTTTCTACTGTGGTCTCATTGTAGAATTTAACTTTTATACATCTCTAAACTATACATGCTATACATGACAACAATAATAAGGTTATTATTGTGACGGAATGACATGACTATAACTCATCCAGGACCCTTTTTGAAGTGGGAATAACTCATTATACTCCATGACACGGTTGAGAAAAATATTTAAAAATGATAAATATTGTCATTTTGTACAAAATGATATGCTGAGTGACCATGAGAAGTGAAAATAACTTTAGTTATCCTTCATGAAAGATGATGTATCCATCCCCTTTTGCTGTTGTTCAGATTTTAGTGTGATGTCATGTACAATGTTGGCTCAAAAACAGGGGATCCCATACTCCAAATTGATTAAAACTGCCCGAAGTCCGAAATATAGGTTTTTATCTATCATTTAACACCGGTTTCCATACAATTACTTATATTTTAATATTTCATTGGTTTGTCCACATTTCTGTGGATTTCATGCAGTGCTATATCCACATTTCTATCAACTGCACCAGGTGCACTAAGATAGGTCTGAAAATCAGTTAGAGCTGGGCCTTCTTTTTGTTAATTTGTCTCAAAATTGTGAAAAATGTGTGTTTTTCGCACACTCCACTTTAGAGTGCTACTGTATAATCCTCAAGAGTGCCATTGATACTTGAAATGCAGCAATTTATGCAAAACATATTTTAATTTGTGAATTGTGGCATTTCGTACCCTGACATTCAAAATAAATATTGATAGCAAGCATTGATTAAAAGTGACGATATTAGGACACTGACGAAAATAGGGCACCATACGGTAACTGCTAAATTTCAAATGCATAAGCCCAAAATTGATGGGATTACGGAGGGTTGAAAACAACCCTTTTTTTTAACATTTTTGATGAATTTTTGTAATCAATTTGAGTAAGGGAATTTAGACCTCCAAAAGGCACAACTAGGCTATTTTATACAAGTTATGGTAGATTTTCATGCCCACAGGTCTAACCGTTTCAGGTTTCTTGATTTTCGGCATAAAAAGTTACTTTTTCCAAGTCTCGATGGCTAGTTTACACTTCTTAAAATACGGGGGATCTAGCCAGACAAGTCCCATAAATTGAAACTATCACCACTTAAGTAAAGTTTGATATAAATATCCCGAGTTCACATTCAACCTTGTCAGCGAGACATGCAAATTTTTTTCATAAGAGGTTGGGAAGGGGCAGGTTGGACCAGCATGGCCAGGGCACGTTGGACCATTATAAACTGGATTGACTGACAAAAAATTATCGGCAAAACGACAGCTGTGTGATTTTTAACATAAAGTAAAGCACCTAAGTCATTCCTGTACAATATGAGGGTGAAATAAATTCAGCTGACTAATCTGCCAGCCCTTCGAGCTGAAACAAGACTTATTAAAACTATCTGGGTAAACATTCCGATATAATCATTCTACAATGACTCAAAAGTCTGTTTTGATCTGTGAGAATAAAATGTGCTGTTTGCTCACTTTCTTCTACTTTCCTAGACTTTTATTTTGTGGTCCAACGTGCCCCACATGGCCCTCCAACGTGCCCCGGGTCCGGAGCACGTTGGACAAGAAAAAAAAATTCAAACTTATTTTTCTCCTCAACTATAGAAGGTAGGTCAACTTGGTTTGGCATAAGGGTAGTGTAGATGTTAAGAAGTCAGTCAGCAAAACGATTTTTCAAATATTTAGGGAAGTTTTTGATTGAGAGCCAAAAACTATAAAAGCAGACCAACGTGCCCCGCTCTCCCCTAAATATGAACTCCAAAAGGCACATCAACAGTATAAAACCCATTCATGAGTGAAATCTCATGAACAAAGGTGTAATAGTTTTGGCACAGCGTGAGTCTGTTTCAATTATTCTTCTGCTTTGAAAGTTGAAGATAATGCAGTAGTTCTATGACAATGCTGCGCGAACTTCATGGCAGTGCCATTTACATATTCGTCTTTTTATTTCATCTTATTTCTGTTACTTGTTAGATGTTATAACGTAAAACATAGATAGTCGAATTACTAGCCTCATGGCTAATGTTTGTATTTATCTTCCAAAATGACTATAAATAAATTGATTTGATTTGATGCCTAAAAATAAATGACATGATCAGGGTTGCACCGAACAAAGAAGTCAGACATTGTTTACGTCTGTGTTTACATCTAGGAGCGCTGAAATTGTTAAATTTGTTACATTTTGTTGCGCTGCACTTGGTGCACCTGCGTCTGGGAATCGTGCAACAATATAGTTACATTTTATTGTACCACACAGATCAACAAGTTAACTGGGTCACCGATCCTTCCATCTGTCAGTTTGATTTTGTCTGTCAAAGAGATCAGACGTGAATCTTGAAAATGCACTTCTGCAAACTTTGGATTTACCATGGCATGGCGTTGACAATGATTATGATTCAAGGATCAGTAAATTAGGCCTAAACCAATGGATTTACCTACACGTCTTTGCGAAGGCCTATGGATTGACCTAAGGGCTCGTAAATAGTGTGCATGGCTTTTGCCAATTTTTCCTTTTGGGGGTGAGCAGGTGAGTGATCAAAACTTTTTATTTAGTTATGTCTTATGAAGACATTCATGACATCAACGATCATAGACATAGAAATATAAACAAAAACTTGTACAATACTGTCAATATACAGCATAATTACATAGGCCTACATGTTTAGAATCAATGCATCATGTTAACAGTCGGTGTTTATATTTTACAAGTCTAGTGTTGACTGTTGTGCTGATTTGTCTAACAAAAAAAAAGTTTGTCTCACAACATGCAAACTGGCGTTTGGTCTGATTCCTCCAACATGTCCAATCGTCATCATCTGCATTGTACAGGTCACACTGTAGAAATACGTATACTCACGCATAGAACAGCCAATTTGTAATTTATTTTTCACATTTTTGTGATGTTTTGGTGCTTTTTTTTATCGCATTTTTGACGAATGATACCGTGAAATGGAGTAGAGGAGGGGCAAAATATTAAATATACATTTTGAACATAAAACCCAGCCTAAAACGTTGTAGTGGGTGAAAAAAGGTTGCATCCAACTGATGCCAAGTTTTTTGGATGGGCACCATATACTTTTGCTGTGAAAGACGGAGGGGTCCATGAATTAATAGTAGGATGAGCCAGACTGTAATTCAATTAGCCTTATTAGGCTTACAATTTGTCTCAAAACATGCAATTTGCTGGTGTTTGGTCGGATTTCTTTTCATCTGCAAATCACACTGTAGAAATACAAGTTGTCATTTATTTATCATAATATATTTTTGACTGCCCATTCTAGAAATGAGACAGACTGCACATGGTAATACGAATAAAGACAAAATGGACTTGGTTTTGCTTGGTTTCTCTAAATCTACATTCCAAGGCCTACCATCAGACCATAGGTACCACTGATTGTGAAAAAAAAATTATTGCTGAAAAATAATAATTTAATAATAAAAAACTTACCTTCAACAGTTAGGTCGGCCTAATCCAAGTTGTTCAATGAGGTATTCGTGAAAAAAGTGGGATTTAGATGAAAAAGTTGGTGTACTGTTATTGTTGACAAAACTGGAACAAAGGGCTGACGTCACAATCAAGCAGGTGTCTTAAACAATGCCCTTTGTGACGTAACCAGGTCTCAAAATTGTGACGTCATTTGAACAATAAACAAAAGAACGTAAACACGCATCAGCTGATCATGGCGGAGTTTTCGTGGATGTTGAGTAAAGAAAATGACAAGACGTATGTAAAAATTCGTCATGGAGATAATGATCCAGGTCTGATGCGTGATCGTTATGGGGATTTGCCCCATATTGACGAAATTGCAGTGTCTACCAAACCAGGGACCATTCAGGTACGTGAATCTTACCAGCTTACATTCTTTAAATTTGGCATTGATTGATGATTAATCATTGATTGACTTTACCTGTTTATTAATTTAAGTAGGGTAAAGGGGCCACCGTCTATACGTAATCTTAGAGGGAGGGGGGGGCGGCTTGGAGTTTCTTTTGGTAAATAAGTTCTAGCTCTTTTGGTGAAATAAACAAATAATTTTTGGGCAGTCTTGAAATAAATAATTTCTCCCAGGGGTATTTCGAAATAAGACGATGCTTGATTTAGGAATGACTTGTCGCGCTTCAAATAAATTATTTCCCGCTGAGGAAAACTCCAAGCCCCTCCTGTTTTTTACCTCTTCATTTCATAAGTTCATTGTTAGTTTACTTCAACATAGTAATAGCACTTCTCCCTCTGCTTCTCTTTAGCTATTCTCACAAATGAATAAATCAAATAGAACAATATTAAAATTCCCTGGAGTTGCCTCCAATGGTTTTGCTACATTTTACTAATTTCAAGTGAAAATTAGGATAATAGAGAGAGATGTTTTTTCAGAAAATTTATAATTCCGTAACTGGGATTTCTTTCAAAAGGAGTGTGTTTTTGTGCTTTCTAAACTTTCATTTAAGTATTCATTTATTTTGAAATATTTTAATATACATACATGTGTAAAACTAGATATAATAAGTTGAGGTAGTCATTATTTCACTATTGTCTCTTATTTTCAGATTCACTTCAGTGGGAAAGGGAACAAGTTACTGCCTTTAAAAAACTACGAAGGATGCCTCGAAAAGGCTACACCCTGCGCGTTTGTGAAGAGTGCTGCGGAAAGTTATGGCTTACTACGCAAAACCCGTAAGCGCAAAGCCCCTATTACAGGTGAGTCAATTACGATACTAATTAAAATAAATTTTGTTCATCTTGTCTATAGCTTCTCACTGCATGACCATTGATGATCCCCGAGTCGTAGAACCACTAATTTGTTCCATGAAGACTACACAGCGATTATCATCGAAATTAATTTTGTTAGCAGCGCATAACGCTAGCTCTAACCTTAGTAATTTTGCCTAGAGCTTGTCAATACTTCAGAGGTCGTCCTATCCCATCAATCCCACCCAAAATTTGCATACTGTCTCAAAATAATTTTGTCTAACTCGCATCAACTTTTAGAGGGCTAACATGATCATAAAATATTTAATTACGAAATTTGTATATATATGTGTCATAACAGAAGTGAAATTTGGGGTGACCATTCAGTCACTGTGGGGCAGTATTTTCATGCTTTAGATAAATTGCTAATTCTGCTTGTACACTGCCTCCAGTTGTTGCAGTCACATTACAATGAGTACATCTATAATCTAATGGGCCTGTTCAAATGTTTGGCGGTGCACATTTTTGACTTTCTTGTAATTTTTTGCAGAAGCCCTAGATGGTGGTGACCAGGATAAGAGCTCAGGTAAGTCGTTCTCCATCTGTTGTCAATTTTTACTAGCAAGATAACCGTTCAATGACTGGTAATTATAATTTTGTGCATTAGAAGTATCAAGTATGTAAAATTATGTATATCTACCCTGGGCTTAAAGAAATCACTGATTCAAAATAATTTAATTTCCAAAGTTTGGAAAACTTGAATAACTATGGAAAAATGTTGTCGTGGCCGGTAACATTCTATTTCTATCAATATTTCTTTTGTTTCTTTTTTTTTCAGTTCAGGAGCAAGCTCTGAGAAAGTATGTAGGTAAGTGCTGCAACATTTGAATTCTCTTTCTCCAACCGCTCAGTCTAACATTAAGCAAGAAAAAAAAAATCACATGCATTCTGAAACAGAAATGGCCCATCTTTCAATACAAAGTGCTTGGATGTTTCAATCTGGTGCCATAGTATCCTTGAAACAAGTTTTGAAGAACACCTTGTTTTAATATGATGATGCCAAAGGGCATAGAGAGAATGTATTTTGATTTTGGTCAGGGAAAAATGAAAATGCTAAAAGTCAGGGAATTTTGAAATTCTGATTTACTGCGATGTCTAAAGTTGAGTGACTTGTCCTGAGTCCTCTGTACCCATTCGTGCTGAGGCACTCGTGGATACAGAGGACTCAGGATATCTTCAACTGGTGGAGGACATCTCAAAATACCAACATACCCATTTGGTCTTATTATAGGCCCTAATACTCTGGCATTCTACTGGGGTTACACTCTTATATGAATTGATAGATGGCAACCCCCACATTCATGGGACACATACACCGAGTGCCAAATTATTAGGCAGCGATCGTTTTTTGCCTTATCTCCGAAAGTATTTGGAATATTTTTATTTCCTTCACCAACAAGGGTGGTGGGCGAGGGTAGAACATTATCCTGAGCAACTTTTGTCCCATTCCATTAACACAGTCAGAAGTTATGGCATTTATTAAAGGTTTTGGGTGTGCCAAGTTATTAGGTACGTTTACTACGTTAGCACGTAGCATTCAAATATGGACAAAATATACTTGTGGGTGAAGGACATTATAATAAGACCAAATGGGTATGGTGGTATTTTGAGATGTACTCCACGAGTTGAAGATATCCTGAGTCCTCTGTACCCACGAGTGCGTCAGCACGAGTGGGTACAGAGGACTCAGGATATCTTCACGAGTGGGAGTACATCTCAAAATACCACCTTACAGCCATTTGGTCTTATTTATACCCCATTACATAACTCCAAAGAAAGCTGAACTTCACTCAAATGATCAATACTCAACAGTGGTCTCAGCCAATCAGAGCACAGATAGCAGCTCAACTGATGATGTCACAATGTTGTGACGTCACCATGGGCATGACGTCACAATGGCAAACAATGCAATGACATCATCAACAATGATCAAACCATGTGGTATACAAAAAACCATTGAGTATACAACGCAATACCACATGGGATATATCCACTGCTTTTTCATGTGGTATTGTAAACGTTATGGGGTATAAAAATATTCCAAATACTTTTGGAGATATGGCAAAAAGCCATCGCTGCCTAATAACTTGGCACTCGGTGTATACCTGTAACAAAACCTCTCTAATGATATCTATGACAGTCCTAGAAAATGGAATGGGACACTTTTTTGCGGGATCGCCGTAGATAAATGCGGATGGGGTGAAATATGTGGAACAAGCTGAATTTGCTTTAAAATCGCCTCCAGTTTTTTTTATAACATTTTCTTGTTTAATTTGCAGGCCAGTTCAATGTGCCCCTGCGTCAAATTTCCACCACAACTATCCGGGATCTTCAGGACACCTATATAGGTGCTCTGCAGGATCACCTGCAGAGAATTGCGACTATTGCACCAGCCAATATCTGTGTTGAAAGTGTGAAAGAACTCAAAGAAGTCACCCAGGAATGGGTGAAAAAGCAGTAAGTTAGAATTTATTTATTATCTATCCATAGGGTGTATCTTTGACAATACCCACACAGCATGTGGTGGTTTTGGGTGAATTGGGAAACCTCGTAATTCATCAGAGGAACAGACAATTTGAATAATGAAACACTGTGTTGCAGCTGTTGCTCAACTATCATCTGGTCGGCCCCTTACTTTTACCAAATATCTTTTTGACAGGGAAATACGAAGTCTGGGCGCCTGCCACTTGCTTCACGCTATGAAGCGGAAGGATCCGGAGTAAGTGATTTAAATATATATATATATTCTCCACTCGGATCGTGTCAGCCAATCACGATCAATTGTTCTCATCCACTATGACCGCTGTGCCAAAATGACAGTTAAGATCATCCAAATGATTTCCAAATAGGTTTATCTGGTAGACAGAAGTTCAATGATCCACCAACACGTGTATAGCCCTCCAGAGCCATCCAGTTTCGAAGATAAAGGCAAAATTATAAGAGGCAGTGAGTGGAACAAACTTTTGGGACAGTGTACAATATTAAGTTTATTTTTACAATTAAACAACTTCATCCTGCTGTCTCACACGTTATGTACATACAGTTAGGCCTATTAGGGTGTTTCAGGTGCCCCCAATATTTTCCGATCCAGCTTGACCTTGGTCGGGTATTGCAGTTTGTATAGTAAAAGTCACATGTGAAATTTTGGCCCATTCTATATATACTTACCTTTACCAGAATTCACTTGAAGTTTATAATGTAAATCCCCATTGGTGAACATGCAAAATCTTAAGAACCAATGAAGAAATCAAAATTTTTTTTCTCGATCCGCAGTTCCTGAGTAAGTTTTGGGAGGGCAACTGAAATCTGGTGTTATTTTTTGTATAACCCCACTAGCCAAGCTGCCAGAAGCTGTCAAATTTGTGAAAAATGGCAGATTTTTAGGAAATTCAGCACTTCCTAGCTCATAACGAAGACCTGCTTTAACATGGCTGATGCCAGATTTGAATTGCCCTCCCAAAACTTACTCAGAAACTATGGATTGAGGAAAAAAATATTTATTCCTTCATTGAGTTTTGCAATATCTTCAGGATTTTCAAGTTTGCCAATGGGGAATTACATTATAAACTTCAAGTGAATTCTGGTAAAGGTAGGTATTTATAGAATGGGCCAAAATTTTACATGTGACTTCTACTACACAAACCGCAATACCAGACCAAGGTCAAGCTGGATCGGAAAACGTTGGGGGCACATGAAACACCCTAAGGCCTATAACTCATTCTGGAGACGGGCACATTCGTCTCGGACTGACATTTATCACGGGTAAATACCACGGTAGTCTGTTTTGGACAGGGAGGTAGGCAGGCTGATCATCATGGTTGGTGCTTGAGGCTCGATTTACGCAGATTTCAGTGATCTTTAGTACCTACAATTTTTTTTAAAGTCAGAATTTTCTTTTTTGGGGGTATTTGCAATATATAACTAAAAAATACTTATTTTTGCAAAATAATGTTCGAACTGTGAGAACAATTAAATAAATCTAAATATATACATATATTAAGTGCAGCTTGCTTCCTTTTTTAATTGACAAAAAACCTAATGTGATAATTACGCCACTGAAAAAAGACATTTGGTAATTACGCCACTGAAAAAAGGCATTAGGTGACTGTTTCAGGTTATGTCTACAGTGCCGATTATAGTGTGTCTGTAGGCCTCTGTAATTGCTTGAAACATATTCATAGTCTTGGCTTACAGGTGGATGGATGATGGCTTTAGCCTTTACGTGTTGTATTATGCATTTGGTTGGATAATTAGGACAGGAGGATGACATAGCAATGAGGTGAAGGATGATTAAAACAGCGCCCAACATTATCCAGGGCCCAGGTGACCCTGCAAGAGCTAGATTCAAACCCTGGACCACACCCCTCCCCCTGGTTTACAGATAAACGGCAAAAGAGTGAGTTTGCAGAAATAGTGATTTTGACTCAGGGTAAAGTATATTAAAATAGTATTATGAAATCAGCCCACGCTAACTTTTGACACAGAATAGTACAGTTAGTTGAAAACCAGAATGTTGTATCTATCATAGAAGCCAAGTTACAGCGTTTGGTGATTTTCTGATAAACTTGGTTTTCTTCAGGTAATTTTTAATTAAGTTTAAGATGTTCAGGTGCAAAGGTCAATCAAGCGTCATTCACGTCATTGACCAATATCAAAAAGTTATTAGATCAACAAAAAGTAAGACATTTGTTTGTCTGGAAATGCTTAACTTGTTAATTTGTTGCAATATGTTATAAATCATAAATTGTTACATTACAACAAGCTTCAAGGTCACTGATCAAGACGCCAATCAAAAATACTTGTTTGTGATTGGCTTAAAAGACAGTAGGGGGAGGAGCGTTCAATTTGCAGCCAAAACAGTTTTCTTTTTGGTGGGGGGGGGGGTGTAGCTTGGGGGAGGGCGGGGGGGTAGTGAAGTGAAGTCCTGAGTGATTGTTGGGTTATAAATAGCGATTTGAGGCCTGGCTATATTTTTCATCTAAGTACAAATAAATGCCAAATCTACACCAGTACAGTCCTGCATGTATGGAGGATATAAAAACAATTTTGCTTGCATTGTTAATGTTCAACCTGTAGAATAATGCTGGGGCGGACTGGCCTATGTGGCAGAGTGGCAGCTGCCACGGGCCCATCCACTCAGGGGGGCCCATTCAAGATGTAAAAAAAAAAAAAAAAATTAAAAATTGATAAAATGCTGACAAGCAAAACTTAGTCATCAGGTATATGATTTTTTTACGAAACAGAGTCACCTGAATTGGGCAGAAGCCTCTCACATGGGGCCCCATCCTAGAAACACTTTACCAAACTAAATATGCGATAAAATTTTGCTTTTTTTGTTCGAAATAACTCTGACAGTAGCAACTTCGGGGGGAACCTAGACTTATTTTGCCACGGGGCCCGAGCTGCCGCCAGTCCGCCCCTGGATTTAATAATGAATTTAAATGGCATGTCCTAAGGGCCGACTGGATGGGGGGGGGGGTATGGACTTTTGGATGAAAAAAAAAATTTGTTTCCCACTTGACAAGTTTGTTCAGCACATGAAAAAAAGAAGGTTTGTTTCAACCTGTAGCTAGGGTACGGTAATGTTAATATTCCGATAAAAAAAGTTTGTCACTCCTCGCGTTAGAAAAAATTGCTCGTTGCTGCTTCAGTCCTGAGCAAAAAAAAAAAAATTGTCCTGGAGGTAACATCCACAGCCCCTCCCCCAACTATCCGATAATCGTCTGGTCGGCCCTTACAAACAGTTACTGTAGTCTAGTGGAGAGTAGGCCCCGCCCAGTTTACAAAATAAACAGGTAGAACAGTTACTGGTCAAGCTTATATATTTTTAGTTTTGAAGAGGAGGAGGGGCATGGAGTTTTCCTTTCAATATTTCAAATCATTATTCAACGTCTCAAGCCCCCCAATTTATAAAAAAAAAATTTCCTATGCCTCCTGTGCCTATGTTAATTTTAAGACTGCCCAGAATTGGCACGGAGAATTTATGACTGGCTTGAAGATCTTGGTCAGGAATAAATCATCACATTCAGCCTTACACTAAATTCATTTTCAGCCTATCTTATAATTTATATGAGTCAAGTCTGGCTGGGCCACAAAGTGATTTATAAGTTTAAAATCAAAACATCGTGGGCCCAGCAACATGTTTGGGTTGAGTTTGGGCTGTGTCACGCTCAGTTCAAAGTTCATTGAATTGTGCAGATAACGCCTCCATCAAGGTAACGTCACCATTGTCTGCCATGACCGATGGGGGCGCTGACCTAAAACAACATAGTTGACGTCACATAAAGTAAAATCCTCCGAGTCCGACGCCCATTTATTGTGTCTGGGATTGCATCTATTCTTTACGTCATGAACTATTAGTGCCAATTAATTATTTGATGCACTTACATCATGTCAAGTAATAGAATCATTTAGTGAAGTGTATTCTTCATAGATGGCAGCACTTTCTAAATGCCTGGTCTGGCCCGGTCCTATTTTCTTGCTATTTTTCTGTAAATTATTTATTCTGTGCTATTTAATGTTTACCATATTTATTTTTACCTTGTTTTTATCTATGGTGTATTCCATATCATTGTTTTATGATCTAAGGAAATAAAACTGTAAACTTGTACCCGAAATAAACTTGTACCCGAAATAAATCTAGGGGTCATTTGGGTGGCCATTTAAGCTAGAGAAAATCATCTTACAGCAAAAAAACTTGATGTACCAACCAGTATTACCAAGTTGCTTCAAAGCATGTAAAAATTAGAAAAACTTATGTTCAAAATTTACTTATCATTCAGAGTGACTTTAAGTGTGTGAAGTCTCAGAATATTCATTCCTAAATCAAGCAGCATGTTAAGAAATTCCCCTACCAGAAACGATTTATTTCAAGACTGCCCTAAAAGAATATATTGATTTCACCGAAACTGAACAAGAAATTATTTATTTTAAAAAAAGTCCCTGGTTATTTAATGGTCGCCTCTTATCTTACTTTACTTCGAGTATTTTGATCACTGAAGTTTCCTTTGTTTCATAGTTCAGACATTCCACTGCACCTGTACATGAATTTGAATGAGGAAGAGGCAGAAGTAATAGGCATGCTGTACCAGAGTCAGAGCCAAAACGTTAGAAACTACTCATTTGAGGTATGTATAATCACCTTGTTAGATGTCTTGACCCTTACCGGACTGAAGGGACGCTTATGTGCATCCGCAGCTTACTGCCTGTTGGGCCATTTATAGCCATTTATGTCCCTAAAAGCTGCTGATGACGTCACAAGAACACAATTGTTTTTGGGACTGTCCAGTCTGGTAAAGATTAATTAAGGTGACTCAAGCGTGGTACACTGCACATACGTCTGAGCAGCCTGGTTGCCTAGCAACATAGCGTCACAATTGCTATTTTTTTAAAAAGCATGGCAGCCAGTAATTTTCTGTTTAAATGAGATCTAATGCAGCTAGAAGCATAATTATTTTTTATATTTTTATTGAATGCAGTAACACCTACTCGATGCTACTTCAAAGTTTCAGCTTCTCATCTTTATCCAAATAATTTTCTCTGTCATTTTCAGTCACCTGTGTCTAAAATTGTCTTTATTTCTTTGAATTGACATTGGCACAGTAATGGTACTGCAGCAAAAAAATGACTAGGTGACTTTTTAAAATTGTTTGCCATTTGTTTGACAATAACTTGTTTATGATATATGCAAATTTAAAAAAAAATCTGTATGATCATTTTTCTTAAATTTGATAACAGCCAAAATTGATGCATGCAGGGGAGACACATGCCTCAGTGCCCATAGCTGACTATGGTCCTGCGGCATTTTCATAATTTGCTATGCGCCCACGGTCCACCTCATCTGATCTGACCAAACAAATCTATTTCATCGTTCTCGATGAATCTTTTTTTAAACTAGATATTTTTTCTTGCTGCAGGACAAAGTGGCAATAGCCAGAAGGCTGGGGGACAGTCCGAAGATATATGTAGATTTGCAAGAAAAAATGAGGATGTTGACTGGAAGAGTGAGTATTTTCCTTTCTTTTTGCGGGCCAACCTGGTCTGATCGTATTGAAAGGGGTGAGGGTTGGTCTAGTGGTAGTTTACTAGGCTGCCAATTGTTAGGTCCAGAAGACAATTGGAAAATCATGAGATTTCAAAGAGGTGGTTATGAAATCAATTGTACATTTGTAAAATAGACAAAATTTACTCCTGA
This sequence comes from Platynereis dumerilii, assembly GCA_026936325.1. Taxonomy (NCBI): domain Eukaryota; kingdom Metazoa; phylum Annelida; class Polychaeta; order Phyllodocida; family Nereididae; genus Platynereis; species Platynereis dumerilii. The sequence goes on from JAPTHN010000032.1 coordinate 2,500,168, forward strand.
TGGCACCTAGCCCTGGTCCCCTCCCATTGAAAAATCATAAGATTCAAAAGACAGGGTTAGGGAAAACTAGGATGGGCCTACCTAGAAAATTTTTTTAAAGTACGTGAATTTCAATTATACCTCCGAAAAGTGTGCAAAATTTCCTACTGAGAGTAGACCCACCCAAAAAATGGTGTCTTTTATTGGTTGAGAGAGTGTCATATCAAAACAAACATTTATGATGTCATAGGTAATTTAGTGATGTCTTAATTGCTGCACTTTGAAAAGCTAAAAATTCAGAATAGCGTTAATTCAAATCAGTTCTTGTCGTTAATTGGTATCAGTGTTCATCACCTGTCTTTCGTACTGTAAGGGCAAACCAAACAAGACTTTTTCACAGCATGGAATACTGTTTGTCTACATTTTTGAGGGAATTTATCCCTCACATATTGAGCTTAGAGTGACAGCTATGTAAATTAGATTGATAGAATAGGTTTAAGATGACTCTAATCTTTCTTTTGGGCATCGCTGTATTTTGGTGACATACTAGCTTTAACCAAGTTTGACAACTTCCGGCAAGGACAGCACACGTGTGTGATATCGGCGCTCGGAAAAATAGCAAATTGTGTAAGTTCTAGAGATTGGAGGAGTGATTTAAGTAAATATTAACGGACACAAAGAACCAGGAAAAACGCCCACGGACAAGGATATAAAGACAACCCACTGGAAAAAAGAAAAACAACGGAAAAACAAACGGGACCAGACCCACGACCGGGAAATTCAAAATGGCGACGGGAAAAAAGCATGACGAAAACGATGTGCAAAAAGAAAACAATGAAGATGGGACCTTCACTGAACTTCACATCAACTTCGTGGAACCAGAAATGAAAAGCCCTGAATGGGCAGACCAGGTACAAGAGGAACAGAATGAACTGACCCAAGCCCAAAGTGCCACACATGATGCCCAAAAAAAGAAAGAGGCAAAACAACAGCCCAAAATTGATGGAAAAGACAAAAAGCCAAGAAATGAGGCCGAAAAAAGGCCCGAAAAAAGCAATGAGGCCGAAAAAAAGGCCCGAAAAAAGCAATGACACAAGTGATGATGAAAACCTAGACAACACCACCAATGAAAACAGAGAACAGTCAGAAAACGATGAAGATGAATTAAGCGAAGATGCAACAATCACCTCCTCAATCCTGGATGATAGCACGGACAGGGCAATAACACCCACTCCAGAATCCCAAGAATCTCAAAACACTGACACAGAGGAGGACACCAACGAAGGAGGAAGCAGAAAAAGCAAGAGACTACACGGGAAAAAGACTACCAACTACGGAGACGTACACAGGGGAAAAGTACAAATGGACGAGGCCCAAAAAAATGCGGCCGAGATAAAGAAAAAAGTAAACCAGCTGAAACAAATGAACAAATCCAGAAGAAAGGACCTGGATTCCGCAAAAAAAGAAAGAAACAACACAGCTGAGGAAAACATGAAATTGCAAGAAGAACTAAAGAATTTAGCCACGGAACTGAACAAGACGAAGAAAGAAAGAGACAACTACCAAGATGAACTAAAGAAAAGCAAGGAAACCAACAAAGACTTAAGACAGCAACTACAAAAGGAAAAAGACAAAAGGAGGACGACAGATGAACAGATATACACAGCAAGAGATGAACTGAATGGAAAAAATGAGGAGCTCAACTCCCAAAAAAAGAAATATGAACGCCTGGAAAAAGAACATGAAAGACAAATAGAACACCTCCAGAGAGCAACAGACGAGAGACATGAGGAGATTATCTCCCTAAAAGAAGGCACCAAAACAATGGAAAAAGAAATGGAAAGAAAATCGAAACAGATGAGAAAAGAATTAGAAAAGAAGGAACAAGAACTCCGGGAAATGAGAGCAAGAGAAAAAGCTTTGACGACGCAAACCAGGGAATATCAAACAACCCTAGCAGAGACGCAAGCAATGCTCGACAGTCTACTTGATGCCCATGTCACAGAGCCCCCCGAAATACCCGAGAAAAATGAGGAGGGACCAAGCCCCCCACCAAAAAAGCGAAGATGCCTGATAATAATGGACTCTAACGGAAGATACCTTAGAGAACAACTGAACGAAGAAATGGCAGAATGGACTTTCATGGAAGATGTGTACACAGTGACGCACCTGAGCGAAATTACCCAAGACAGAGAGTCACTAAAGAAAATGAAACAAGACCAAATCTTCGTATGCCTATCGACAAATGACATCAGAGCCAAAGGAAACACAGCAGAAATAACAACAAAACTGATGGAAGCAATTCGACTACTTACAAAGTACTCCGGAGCTGAGGTTTTCTACCTCCAACCACCACCCCTAGGAGACCCGCTCAGAAACACCGAAATGGCCATCCTCCAAAGGACTCTAATGAAAAAGATACCGAACTACGTGGAAAATGACCTCAAAAACCACCCGAAAAACAAAACACTGAGAGAGGACGGAGTACATATCACCAGCTTTGCAGCTAGAGCCATGGCTAGGAAAATCGAAGGGAAGATAGACAAGGACAGAAAAAGGCAACAGAACGAAGAAGTGGAAAAAGAAAGAGACAAGGAATCGTACGAAGAAGAAGTAGAGCTCGAGCAAAGACTAGCCCGCTATGTGATAAAAAGGAGAAGAGCCGGACTAAATGAAGTCGAGGAACAAACAAAGACGAAAATAGTGGTAAAAACTGAAGAAAACGACTCCATGTGCCTACTCGCGGTAAAAGGCCGAAGAGAAAATGTCAAAGAAGCCATCAAACACCTCAAGACCAGGGAAGAGGAGAGCAAAAGCTATGCCCACAAGAAAGAGAGAGAGGCCAGGGAAAAACAGAGGAGGGAAGAGGAACTGAAAGACCAGATCTGCGAATTTCACCTGAGAGGCAACTGCCGTTTTGGAACGAGGTGCCTGATGAAGCACCCCAGAGAGAGACAACAGAGCCCCAGAAAAGAAAGAACCAGAAGCCCCGGAAGCCCAAGAAGAAGCAAGTCGTCAAGCGACGAAGACCGCTCCCCCATGCCAAAAAGGAAGTTCAAATTCCACATCGACTAGAGGGGATTGGACCGGAACTGGGGAACAAATGAGGCAACGGACAGCCCAAAAATGAGGAGGATAAATCCCCCACAAAATAATATGAGGAGAACACCACTCCCAAAAAAGCCACCAGAAAAGAGGAGCATGCCACTCCCGCAAAACACAAACCAAAAAAGGAACATACCACTAAGGAAAGAAAGAAGTAATACACCCGAAAATGGGACCACAAGACACCCTGAGAAAAAATACCAGAAAAACAACGGACAGCGAATGAAGAGAAACCACAACAGGAAAAGCAGAAAAAACTGGACAAGACAAAAAGATGAAAAAATGGTAAGATTACTATACTGCAATCCAAACGGAATAACAGGAAAAGTAGAGAGCCTGAAAATAGCCGCGTCCACTCTAGAAACAGACATAATACTACTAGCAGAAACAAAGCTAAAAGGCCCACCACCAACCATGGAGGGCTTCAAATGGATTGCAAAAAACAGGAAAGAAAAAGCTGGAGGAGGCGTTGCGATCTTAATAAAAGACGAACACCAGAAGAATATAAAGGAAATAAAGAGTTTGGAGACAGAAGAGCATGAAATGATATGGATTGAACTGAAACAAGATAAAAAACCACCAATATACATAGGAACGCTCTATGGACCACAAGAAAGAGAACAAAAAGAAGAAACAGAACTATACTTCGCCCAGCTAACAACCCAAATCAAACACCTACAAAACAAAGGTAACATAATCCTAGCAGGAGACTTTAACGCAAAACTCCAAATAGAAACAGACAATGTCAAACAGCAGCAATCCAGAAATGGGAAGTTCCTACAAGACATGATCAACGATACCAACCTAATGATAACATCAACTGAAAAAACAACGCCAAAATGGACAAGGGAAAACAGGAAAAATGACAATGAAAAGTCCATAATTGACTACATAATAACCTCAGTACACACCCATAACTGCATAAAAAACATTGAAGTCGATGATAAGGGAACCTGGAGACTAAAGGGAAAGGAAGAAACGGACCACAACACTATAGTTATGGAATTCGAAAACCGCCCACCGAAACAAAAAAACAAAAGCAAACCACAACAAATCTGGAACCTAGAAGATAAGCCAGCATGGGAAAAATTCAATGAACTGCTAACGAAAACCAATGCACAAAACCCGATCAAAAACTATAGCGAATATGAGGAAGCAGTCAAAAAAGCAATGGGAAAATGCATACCAAAAATCACCATAAGAGAGAATGGAAGAGGCAGAGAAAGCAAAGAGACAAAAGCCCTCAGAGAGGAAATGAGAGAAAGGCGAAAAAAGGCACATCAAGAAATAAGAAGAAACAGCAAAGAGAAGAAAAAACTCTTGGATCAATACATTGAAGCCAAAAGAAACTGAAAAATAGCATAGAAAAAGATGAAAAAGAAAAAACGGAAACGGCAATACGCAATATCGCCAAAAACGCCAAAACAAGGTCAGACGCAATTTGGAAAGCAGCAAGGAAAATAAAGAAGAATAAAGCAATCGAAAGAGAAATAACCCTCAACGAGGAAGGGATAAAAATCAAGGACCCAGAAAGGGCAAGGGAACACATTGCAAACTACTATGAAAGCCTTTACAGAGCAAGGGAAGGAGAACCAGGAACAGAAGAAACCACACAGCAAATAAAAAACAGTGTAAAACAATGGAGTGAGGAAACAACCAAACCAGAAAACCAAATCACGACCATGGAGCTGCAAGCGGTTAAAAAAAGACTAAAAAGGAAAAAAGCGTGTGGCCCAGACAACATCCCCAATGAAGTGCTTCTGGAAGCAAACAAGGACACTCTAAAGATACACCTAGAAGCCCTAAACAAAATCTACGAAAATGAAAAGATCCCGGAAGTGTGGCAAAAAGGGAGCATAAAGAGACTATACAAAGGCAAGGGAACCAAGGGAAAATGCTCAAATGAAAGAGGAATAACTTTAGCCAGCAATGTAGGGAAGATATTTGAAAGAATCATCAACAACAGAATCTCAAGCACCATCAAGATAACAGACCACCAAGCAGGGGGAAAAAAGGGAAGAGCCACAAGTGACCACCTGATGATCCTCCAGAACACCATAAACAAAGCCAGGAAACGGAGCAAGAAAGCACTCATCACCTTCTTAGATGTTACAAAAGCATACGACAAAGCATGGATGGACGGAATCATGTACGTGATGAAAACAAATGGTGTCGAGGGGAAAAACTGGCAAGTCATCAAAAAACTAAACGAAGACCTCACGGCAACCATCCAGACTACCTACGGACCAACGAGAGAAATCAAGATAAAGGACAGCATAAGACAAGGAGGAGTACTATCTGTTAACCAGTATGCACTACTCATGGATGAAATCAGCAAAGCAATATTAGAAGAAAACCTAGGAGTACAAATAGATGAGAACACGAAAATCGGATGCCTGCTATGGATGGACGATGTCGCCCTCATAGCAGAAAAAGAGGAGGACATGGAAAAAATGCTCCAAATAACAGATGAAATTGCCAAGAAATACCATATCAAATTTGGCCAGGAGAAAAGTAAAATAATGACAATTGGAAAAACCAAAGGAGAGAAGAGATACCAACTCGGAGATATGGAAATCGAAAAAACAGACAGCTACAAATACCTTGGAGTACTTATTAACAACAAAAACAACATGAAAGACCACATCAAAGCAACAAGAACAAAATGTGAGGCAGCATACCAAACGATGATGGCAATATGCGGCGACAGTGAACTGCGGGGTATACAATTAGAAGCAGCATGGAAAATCATTGAAGCATGTATACAACCGATACTAACATACGGAGCAGAAGCAATGAACCCAAACAAAACAGAAACAAAAGAACTGAACAGAATATGGACCAACATAATAAAAAGACTACTAATGACTCCACAATCGACCCCGAACGAGACAATCTTCATCGAAACAGGAACCCTAGATTTTGAGACAATGATGGACATAAACAAGATGAGGATGGCAAGCAGAATCACCGAAAACCACAACCCACTGCTTGAAACAACGGTAGCTGACCAAACCAAGGGCGGCTGGAATGACAAGATAAACCAGTTGATGCAGAAATACGACATAACAGGGGAAGACATGGAAAAACCCCAAAAAGCCAGAGACAAAATAATTACCCAAAAAATATACTCAGCCTTCAAACAAAAAATCGAAACACAAGCATTAGAAAAATCAAAGGTACAAACACTTCTTGAAAACACGCAATCAAGATGGGTACCGAAAAAAAGAAAACCATATATGAGCAAACTAACACGCACCCAGGCAAGCACTATCTTCAGGGCAAGAACACGAATGACCAAAGTAAAACACAACTACAAAAACCAATACACAGACCAGAAATGCAGGAAATGCAAGGCCCAAGATGAGACCCTGAAGCATGTGATACAGGAATGTAAATACATCCACCCTGATGAAAAAACCAAGGAAAATTGGGAAAGCATATATAACGAACAACCAAACAAACTAAAAAATACAGCATCAAAAATATCAGAAGCCATAAAACAACTAAATAACGTGTAGCTCCCTTTTCAGGTCCAGAGCGTCCTAGAAACCTAGGAAAACACACAGAGAGAAGAAGAAGAAGAACTAGGGTATCAGGGTATTGGTATTTTCTATCATTGCCCCTATGGACAATAATTGGGGTACAACTGCCTATGTCTCAAAGCAGGGCAAATTGCAGCTGCCGTTGGACACTAAATAAAAGCTAAGTGGGCAATTTATTTTTCCGGCCGAAGGCATGCACCTGGAGCGGTGGTTTCGGGTATTGAGAAACCGTGGCCTTAATTCCAGGCTTTGGAATATTAAGCTAAATAAACATGACAGTGTATCACATTGGTATCATGCAGATTTTTGAGCAATATTAATTTTCTTATTCAAATCACTGGTTAATATTGGAAAAATTAAATGAATATTATGAAGCTTCAGATAATCGTAAATCAGTCATGTTTTGGCCTGGTGTAGGCCTATCAAATTTTCAACAAACATTTCGGAATTTTACTCTTTTATACCGCTCTTCGTCAAATTTTATCAACTGGAAATATGCAAGTGACTCTACAAGTTAGCTGGTTGTAGTAGGTCGATTGACAGGTATATAGAGCAGCATATTAGTAAGTAAGATCTTTATTGACATGATGGTAGGGAACTAAGCAGGTCTTAGTAATATAGGGGGTTACTTTCATGCAAAGACTAAAGTTCTAATTATTGGCTAAGTGCAAAAACTTAGAAGATGATTGTCCTTTCCTTGCATTTCTCATTACCCTACAGGCCAACCTACTTGGCTCTGATTGGTCCAGAAATTGTCTATTCGTAACAAATTCCGCCACCTCCATTTTGAACCCCTGGGTTCTTGTACATTTTTAATGCTTAATTTAGGCCATTTAGGCTAGAAAATGCAATCAGATGAGTTTCATTTGTCAATTTCTGGAATCCTTGGTCCTGAACACCCGTATTTCGATGTTTTATTTGTCATCCTAGCTGAATTTTGAGCAAGGTTCTGACAAGTTTTTGGTTTGGTGGCCATTTTGGACACCATCTTGGATGTTCCTTGGACCACATAAATACAGGATCTACAGAGGAAAAAACTTTAAACGAAACTTTTAGTAATACCCCAGGCCCTGATATTTTGGCAAGAAATAGTGATAATTACAGCCAAACACCTGATAATATATATGTATATATATCCAATAAATCGATATAATCCATTGTTATCTGTAAACAATAAACCTGTTTGTAGTGTTGAAGATTATAATTATTTCTCAGAATTGTATATATAGAAATAATATTACTATAAATTGATTTACCCTGTTACAGGTGATTTCATTACAATGTGATTCTTGTCTTTCACACTTGGCTGTGTGGAATCAATGCTAAACTAGTACTTACTATGTTTGATAAATCCAATATGTGACGTTCTGTGGCTTCTAAACCAATCAGATTAACTAAAAATGTCATGTATTTGGTGGGACTAGAACCCAATAATCGCGTACTAATGAAATCACTTGTAACGTTAGGTACTAACTTTCATATTTTCATTGAAATTCTTGATACATTACAGATTTACAAACGATCAAGCCTGGCCACTATTATTAGTGTGGCAAGGTTTGGCAACGCAGACTATGAAAAGTTCAAAGAGTACTGTCAGGTGATGTCCCCCAAACCAGTCAGCATGAAGGTGAGGATTTTATGTGAATTTGCAATTAAAATTTTTGGGGGTGTGCTTGTTACAACAAGGAAACAATGATGTGTTTTTTAGGGATGGGATGAATTAACAAAAAATGTTACATGCTGATACAATGAGTTTGTATCACACAACAAGTTGGATATCGCAGTATATTTACTTATTCAACAAGAAGTCAAGAACCCAGGGGTTGCAAAGCCGAAGGATTTCACTAGCTACTGAATGGCCGAGGGTATGCTGCCGCGCAGCAATGTTTATAAAGTATACATACATATATAAAGGGAAATCACCATAAACAGTCTAAAAATTCACTTGAAGTCAATCCACATAATTATGTATATATCAACCGTGACATCTGATAAAATGGTCTTGGTTAAATCCCGATATTTCCTAAACATGCTGCAAAGAGTTTATGTCTTTAGGGCATTTATTGACCCCATGAGAGCAGTTAGGTCAGAATGTGTGTTAAGCTTGAAATACGAATGTAATATGTTTCAAGACTCTTGTCAGATATGCTGTTAAAATCTGCACTGCTTGGTTGCCAATTCAGGAGGTGGGAATCTGAAAATAATCCATCATCTTCCTCAGAAATAAGGTCTACTACAATGAGCACAGTCTAACTTACTTTATTTTGTCTGATTTTGTCTGTATCTCCCCATCATGATCTCTTGTTTAGCAGCGACCAGTTTGCAATAGACCCTGAAGCTCTGATTAACTGCAGATCCATGAAACTATCAAATCTTAAAGACAGCCTGAGGGCCCTGGTGCTATGCTAGCCTTTTACATCATTCACTGACATCAGGCTTATGTATTTCAACTTCAGCAGCTGCCTATTTAAGACATTTCAAATCAGCATAAAATAGTGAACATGAATATATATTATTTTTCAGCAAAAGTATATTCAAGCTGATGAGGCTACTAGCAATCTAGTAAAGTTACCATAGTGCCACCCAGGGTCTTTCCAGGAGTGATAACTTTCCGTGGGTATTATAGTTGAGGTTCGGCAGCCAATTTCCGAGAAGTCTTTTATTTTCAAACATAGCTGATGAAGCTACTGCGCTTGGGTGGTGCTTGGAAGTTAACCTTGCATAAATCACATTGGGCTAAGCTGATTGGTCCAATGTCGGGAGTAGTTTGCTCTATTTGCTGGAGGTTGTGCTGGAGTGCATAGCACATAATATTGCTGCATTTTTTCCGGTGTCTAAACTACTGTCTGTTGCGATTGGTGGTTAATATCCAACAAATTTTTTTGGATTTCATTTCAGTTCATGAAACTTCTGCAAGGGTACCCCGACAAACAAGAGGCCCTTCAAATTGCCATCGATGATGGGTCAGCAGCAGCAATGTCAGCAATCAAAGAAGGTGAATTTCTTAGGATGTACTTTCAAATGTAGCCAAAGGCCTCAGTCTGTGACTCTTGTTTTCAGGGATTGGCACAGTGCCACTTGCACCTAAATACTCATGTACCTACTTGGGTACTCAAGTACACAAATCCATGAACTTGTATGAACTCCATAATAGAGGTGGACATCGTTTGCAAAGTTCGATATGATACATATCGTCGATACTCATTTTCGTTTTTCGATACATATCGCGATACACAAAATGTGCCATAAACTGATTTTACTGAAAATTTATGCAGTGAAACTCGCATTTTGCCTCTCAAAATGAGATCTTGCGTGAGACAGGAATCTTAAGTGGCAACAGTCTCGTGTGTTTCTCAACATTTGGTGACATTTTCAACCTAAACTGTACAAATTAATACATTTTCATGCAAAATAATGCAGTTGAGGAAGTATCGGTTTGATAGGATATTGCTAATCACTCGATTTCGATTATCTTATCGAATGATCGATACGGTTTAACCGATATATCGTGAAACGATGTCCACCCCTACTCCACTATAAAACCCCATGACAGTGTATATAGTTCACAGCTATGAACATCATGAGTGTCAGGTCTGCTCTGAATTAACGCGAGTCCAAAGGTTTTTCGATCTTCCGATTTGAATTTTTGCTAATTTGCACCCTATTTCCCTTAATTTCCCCAAATTTAAAGATAAACCTCAACAAAAAGGTTCTCTGAAACTGAATTTTCTCCATAATTTTTGCAGTGATGCTTCTGTGAAAAGAAACAATTCTCAAGAGGTTTCATTTATCATGTTTATATTTCAACAAAATGTGTAGATTTCTGCAACACCAGTTATTCTGAGTTCTTCTCCCCGCAGATTCATGGTCCCGGATTTCGTTAATTTTGTAAAGAAGTCCTTAATATTTTTTGTCACTGTTATATATCTTCCTTAGGTTACCAATTCCCAAAAAGAGAACACATTAACTTCCTCTGGTTTTTTTTTTACACATTTCGCTTTTTCCTTGCAGCATCTATTTCACTGGATTTTAGATCCTAGATTTTCCTATTTTTGCAAAGAAATGCTTAATTCTTCAGTTTATATCTTCCGTAAATTTCTCTGAATTGCCTTCCAAAAGAATTAAGTCCTTAGCTATTTTAAATATTTCCAAACTTTTCAGCATTTTGATGAAGTTTTGTTAAAACTGGGTGCAAGTTTCATGCTTCTATGTACAAATGCATAATTACTTCCCTATTCATGTCAAATCTGCCCTGCTAAAATGGCTTTTCAATATTTTGTGGGATGAAAAATTACCATGAAGTTCCCATTGCTAAACATATATGAATTCTGTAAATCTAATTTGACTGATATCATAGCCTGAATCTCGTGTTTCTTCTGTTTAAGCTGAAGCTGAAGTGATCTCAGGTGATTCACAAAATGAGGGACTGCCTTGTTATGATGAAGTAGAGGAATACCCAAGGCCGTCAACTTCGACTCAAGGTATAGCTTAATACCCAGTCACCCAGAATATGGTTTGCCTATTTCACCCTGCATGTCTCGGTGAACCAGGACACTCATTTCAATAACTGCTAATTTGAGATTTTAAATTTATACCTCCACTGTTTTTACACTGGGTTCCCCCAGTGTAATTGAGAGAGAATGGGTCAAAGTGCTTTTCTGTACAATGTTGTGGAGGCAAATTGGGAGGTTTTAGAGGCTTGAAAACCAACTGGGGACCTTGGTATACCTGGTTTCTGAAATGCATTTTTAATGGAGGTGTGTACACATCTCCATTTATGCAGTCACTTTGACAAAATGGAAAGTTTTGAGCATCTTCAGAATGTCTTTTGGGCCCTGACTTGGCCATTTGGTTTGGAGAAGTTTGGAGGAATGCACCTTAGCTTGATTATAGAGCAAGCATCTGGCATGGGAATGAATAGTCGGCATGTTGTTATTTGGAAGTAACTTCGTTTTTATCTTGCTTGAGTCCACTACAGGCAGCATCACACATTGTGTATTGGCCACTGTGCTTAAACTATTGCACTTGTATATATGATATTTGGCACATGAATTGGTCTTGTAGAATATATGTGTCTTTTGGTGTTCTTCAGTGTGCATAATGTCTATAGCATAGCTAATCCGACATGGTATAACGTGCGGTGCATGTGCAGCGGTAAAATATTTAAGCAATCGGTACTGTTTTGGTAAAATATTGGAAATTAAAAATAATAATTAATTTAAACTATTTGAAATTTTATAAAAGGTTCTGCAAACACAAACGCAAACACAATCGCAAACTAAAATTGTGATAAATAGGCCCAACTCTTGCTAAAAAATTATGAATAAAGTTTTAATTATGAGAGATGCTTATAGGCATTTGATATTGACCAAAAAATATACAATTCACAATGGGCCTATATAAATTTGGCATTGACAAAAATATCTGAATTATTCACAAATTTACAATTGCTTATCAACAGCAATCCAGAAATATCTATAGGCCAACAGAATTCATGACATTGATGGCTCACTGTCAGTGCTCAATGCTCTGCTTCATGCTGTTTGTTTGATGCCAGAAATCGGAATTGAGATATAACTTCAAGCTGATTTTTTAAAAAAAGTCACAAATATTGCATACCGCGTGACATGTAAAAACACCCTATTTTTGCCCATTGGAGAGGTAAATATTGATCTGCCTCTGGTTTGTTGTGGTAACTGGGATTTTGCAACTGTGCACCATTGCAGCGTAATGCGCCGAAAAGCTTTTTGCGAAGTTAATATTGCAAATAGAGCAAAATTAATAAGTGCATTCAATTCAGAGGAGTTTATTTAATATATGCAGGTTTTTAAATTTTGAAAATCGGACATGTATTAAGGTGTGTAGCCCAAAATACATATACACACATATTAATGATGTTTCACATGGAAAAAATATCGCCTCTTTTGATTCACAATCTTCCTATAGCTTACATTGTAACAAAGTTTTTATAAGAAATGTTTTCTTCCAGATTGAGACGTCGCTATAAAAATCTTACTACTAATAATAATCATGCAAAGATTGCTGAACCCAGGGTTTGAATCCTCAGATTCTTGTTTAATTAGCCCACTCTGAAAGCAAAATACTCCAAACTACCATTTACCCGTGATAAAGGATATGAGTGGAGAATAGATTTATCTATCTATCTATCTATTGTATATTGTGCCAATGTGAATAGTGAGTTGCTTGAGAAAGGGACTTTGGTGGCGGACTATTTAATCTACAAACTTCTGTTATGAAATAGTGAGGCTATTGTGTGTGTTGAATGGAGGAAAAAGTTTTGAAGGTTGGGGCTATACTGTGACATTGGCAGAAATTAGAGAATTATTCCAAATTATGGAATATGACAACATTTGTCCAATATGAAATAGTTTCAAAGAAACGCTTTCAAAAAGAAAGATGCAGGTGTCAAGGGCTAAGTGCACTTCAGAATCACACCCAAGATGTGACACTTCAATATCAATGTGAAACTCTTCTTCTTCTTTTTCTTCTTGTGGTGTGCGTGTCCCGGGTCGCCGGGTTAGCTCAACCTGGTTTTAATCAGGGAGCAGCACTTCTTGGTGGGTCTTAGTTTATATGTTTGTGTAGTTCAATCAATTTCGTGTGGTGTCACTGCTGTGCACTGTGCATGTTTCTATTTTTGGAACTGGACCTTTTCTGGTTTGTTGGTTTCTCCAATTTTCTGTCTTGGTAATGTCTTGAATTGGTCAATCACTTCATTATTTAATTCCTTTTCTGATAGCCTGAGAGCAATCATTCAAGAAGTGTAAAAGACAGTTATGCATTGAACTGAGTCAATAAGATACTCAATGCATAGGCCTAGCACTGGACCTACAGTCTATGTAAACAGACTGGCACTTAATTAGCAGTGCTTTCTGTGATGTGATTACTTAACTGCCGTGAAGGTTCTTGGGATATGTATACAGGTCATCAATGTCTGATTTGCTGGTTTGGTCATGTGATTGGATTGGCCAATCAGCATGATGTCAGGATCCTGACACATCCGGGACCCTCAGCATTGCTAGATGCCGACTCCAGTGCATGCTGGAGGAGGTGGTCCAACTTAGCAGGTCAGCAGACATCCACAGGCCAAGGAGAAAAAAAATGGCGGCCAAAGAGCGCTCGATAGAAAACGCATCATTGAAGGATTGTAAAAGTTAGAGGGATTGTAGGGTTATATTTGGCTTTTATGGATAGAGAAAACATTAGTATATGCAGAGGGCTACTTGAGAATGATTAAAAGTGATAGAGGAATACAACATTTAAGGAAAACGACCCTGTAACGTCATGTATCCCAGGTCCCATATTAATATATAGATTAAAATATGGAAAAATAATCTAAAGCTATGCTTTATTATTGAAACGTCATTGCTTATGTCATCAAATTAAACTTTTAATATTAAGATTTTTGTACAGAAATGAACCATTACCATTTTAGTGTCAGGTGAGCGGAAAGGAGAAATGGAGAGGGCAAAATGCATGGTTCATTTGAAGAACAGTAGTCAACTTTTGAAGTGGATCAAGATTTTTCATATAATTTATATTAACACAAAAAAATATGAGTAAATGATCTTAGTGCAGTATGTTGGTGTGATGTCTTGGCAATGTTTTGGCCAATAAAACTTCATGCTTCACTAATTTTTTACCCTTCAAAACGAAGATTGTTTGTCACAAGGTGCAAAATGGTCTGTAACACTAATAAGCAATGATGACCTTAATTGAAAACAGGTTATAATTTTTTTTGTAACTGTGCAATAAACCAGGCATTGTTTTGTTAACTCAATTGAGCTCAACTTTTGATTTGACGTTCCACATTCGCTGTTTTAACAAGAAATTCTTTAAAAAAAGAATTGTAGGGACCTGAGGTTTCTTCAAACACATATTTTATTTTCCAAATGTTCAAATAATGTTTTATGTATGTGTAGTTGCATCTATACCTCCAATGTACCACTGTGAGTGTGTGATATAACAAACCTAATACATGTTACATCATGATTAGGCATGCCTAATTACAGGTGTTATTAACATAGACAGCAAACCAAGCAATGAGAAGCCCTTTTGAAATCTTTGTCATGAACATGAAATTTCTATTTACATTACAACAAACTAATTGTGGCTTGCATAATATTTGGATTATTACACTTTTAGACTGGCCAGTTTGTGAGAAGTTGAATATCTAGTGTTCTCATACAGTGTTTTCTTTTATCATTTGTCTTATGTGGTCTCAAATGTTTATACACTTAGGCTATATAATTTTTTGAAGGAAATCTCTATCTATGGGATAATATTATGCTCCCCAGGTGTGCTTTGGATATGGTCCCCAATCACTCAACCATGACAGCTCCCAAGGTCATGCAGTGAAGGAGCTACTGAGCATAAAGAGGGGCAAATGTATACTTGATTTGCAAATTGTAGTCACAGTTACCTTTGCTGTAGCATGAGTATCCTCCTAATATTGGAGGTAAATTTGGAGGGTACTCCTGCTATAGGGAAAGTATATCTGCAAGGCCAACTTCCTAGTGGCCCCCTCCAGAAATGCAAGAAGCTCCATCACTGCAGTACACATAAATTGATGACAAATAGCACTTGGCTGATTATTTTTGCCCCTTTAGTTAGGGACCTCCACTGTCAAATCTTTCCTCATTTGGAGCTTATAACACAGATCTGAGATGGTCCCTACAAAAAATCTGTGGCTTTTCCAATGGATATGAACAATTTCACCAAGTGGGGGAGCCACCGGCTGGGGCATACTTCATCAAGTGACTGGAGAAAATTTGTTTTTCAATCATATTTAGTAGACAATTGAGAAATTCTTTTTTTAACATTTTCACAGTTTAGGTTCCTTTGGTCCAATTCGACATTGTTTGAGTGACCTAGGCTCTGAAATCACCACTCTACATTGTATTTTGGTGCTGCTACAATGTATTCACTAGTGTGTGACAAGTCATTTTGCACCTTGCTTCAAACAATTGTGTCTGGTGACCATCAAAGTCACTGAAGCCTAACAATCTCATTCAAACACATTACCAAGATATCAAAGTTAACATTTCATGCAAAATTATGCAGCAACAACAACTGATGTCAGAATTGCTATGATGTAAATTCTTGATCCACTTCGAAAGTTGACTACTGTACATGGAAGTGTTGGGGCATGGAAGTGCAAGCATCTGCCAGTAAAATATACATGGCAGTACTGTGTTTTTGGCTAAATTACTATATTACCACTGTTTCAGCTGAAACTCAAGTCAGGTCAGAAGATGATGATGTCGAGCAACGGACTTCACCTTCGGATTGTCAAGGTAAAACTATCACTTCCTTGGATGGTTGCATTATTACTCTGGCCCTGCAGGGCGGAGTCTTGTGTTTGTTCCCATAGAGATCATGTCCGCTTTATTTTCATTATCCGCCAGAATAAAATACAATGAATTCTACAGAGTCTTTGCTGCGCGAGCTTACATTTCGTTACTTTACCTTGCCAGTGGACCAATCCTGCTTTAATGGACAGATATACTGTATATCTAGGAATATCAACCGTAAATCGATGTCTTAATAACTTAAATTTGTCAAAAATCGCGATTTCAGTCGATTTTTGACAGACTGTAAGGTGCTTCCCTCTTGTGCAATGTCCTATATTTTGCCCCTTTACTGCCACTTCTTCAGTGTACACACTGTGTACTCACCTACAGTTTGTCAAATCAAGCATTGAGACAGAAATTTAGCATAGTTTGTACAGGCCATAAAAATCACCACAATGATATAGGAGGTTCAGAAAATACCAAATTGACAAGAACTAAGTCTGGGGTGGTGCTGCAGTGCACTTTTGTGACGTCACCACCCATTGTGTGTGAGATTGGCAGCATCACAAATGTCAACATTTTGCAAAATTTGACTGCCGTTTCCATAAATAGTCAAATGTGTGACAAAAACAGCACCGAAACATCGTGAAAATGAGATATTCATATTACAAAAGAGCTAAGCTATACATAGGTATGTGTATTTCTCCTGTGGGGCTTGTGGTTGCTGAGATATTTGGGCAAAGGTCTGTCCTCTGCTTGACGTGACAAACTGTAGTGACCTAATTAAGGCTGTTTTTTCTTGTTTATATATTGTTATTTCTCATACATAGAGCCAACAAAAAAATTTGCCATAAAACAGAGAATTATGTGATATTGATTACATGAAGAGTCTGCTTGAGTACTAAGAGGTAAACAATTGGGATGTTGCTAAACATAAAAAAGACAAGCTCAGAACTTACAATTTATTCAAATGGACTTATGGCTGTGAAGAATATTTTTGCCAAAATTTAGACCTAAGAGCAAGATCACTCATTGCGCACCTAGGATTGCGCAATTTCGCTTTGGAATCCTTCCATTACAAATTGAGGTTGGTAGATATCGTAACAGCCCAATTGAAAACCGTACCTGTCACTCCTGTATTAATGTCATTGAGGATGAGTTTCATGTCCTATTTGAGTGTCCTTTATACAATAATTTACGATTAACTTTATTCACTGTGCATTACCGGAAACGACCGTCACCCTCATCACGCTATCTGCCATTTTCTTCTCCACTTCAAAAGTTCACCATAGATTTACATATTTAATATGCTACTTTGACACATGCTGAACCTGTCAGAAGTTGTCTTTTGTTGTTTAGAATAAGGTAGATACAACAATCATGGTCAAAAGGCAAAGGAATTTCAAGAAATGGTCTGTAAAGTTGGAATTCGAGATGAGGGTGACTGCCTAGGAGGATGAGGGTGGCTTCAATAATTTTTTCCTGATGATGATGGTGACTGCTTGAATGAGCAGTAGGCCTTGAGGAAGTATAATAAGGGAGGGCTTCTATGAAAAGTCTACGAATGTGTGCATGTTGCATAGGCTTCACTTGCACTGGCAGACAACAAAAATTATGTGTGTGGGAGCTGTGTTGCAGCCTTTGTGGATTTCTTCACATTTACTCATCAAATATACTACTTGAAGTGCATCCAACTACCTAATTAACTCTGAAGAGAAATACTGAAGTCACTGTGGGCAATTCAACAATGGTGGTAATATTGTGGTGACAGGCTAATATCTGTACAACTTCAGAGAGCAAGTGAAATACCTGTGGCGAATACAGGGGGGGGCTTAGGGGGCCCGGGCCCCCCACTCCTGGACCACCAAGATTAATAATAGCATTTTGAAGAAAAATTGCGATAACGTAGGTCCCCTAGACTATCTGGAACCGCCACTGAATACTAAGCTCACAAATTAACAATTACACAAACCTTGACCTGGATGATGCAAAGGATGACAATCGAGCAATTAAGCCAGTTTTCAAATGATGGGCTGTCAATCTCTAGGTCCTGGGTTAGTATCCCTCTCTAGCCGGGTCACCAGGGCATATGTTGGACATCTGTTTCAAGTATCCTTTGCCTCATTGCCGTGTCCCCCTAGTACTATCCTAATTAGCCTACCAAGTGCATAAATACGGGATGTGAAGCATTAATCATCCAACATGCAATGAATGCCAATCTCAGCTGAACAAAATATGAAACCAGTATCAAACCCAAGCTCTACTTTCTTAGGGCTAATAGAACTCTCCCATAAACCAGAGAAATGCAAAGGACACCAACATGCTTGACCAATAGCTTGAAATGAAAATGATGTTGAATTACTGATGGAGTTGAATGTATTCTTAAATCTCTCTATTCTGTCTATCTGACTTCAAGTTACTTTCTTTGCACTTCACTACGAGAAACTAACTTAAGTACAACTGCACTATCGATTTGTGACTCAATTTGAGTGTGCCAGATCGAAGTATCAATATGTCAAAAAACAAATGGTACACAAAATTATACTTCTTTTAAAGTTTCAGACATTGTGCCAGTCTAATCTAATAATTTTCGATCCGGTTGATAAAGAACCAGCAAGCTTCACTTTTTTTACAAAAGCTCTGTTGAGTGTTTATTTTAGTATCACAACTGCTTGGACCAGTATCATTCTCAAGTCAAAAGTACTAATGGACTGAAACAAATTTTAGGACCTTGAGAGTGGAAGTACATTTTCTGCACCATAGCATGTATGTGTGTTGGCTGAGATTGAAAAGCTCAAGCAGGCTGAATTGGATAATTGGCAATCAATTGCATGATGTTTGTAGTTAACACCTAACAGTCAATAATCTATACTTATTATGTGAGTCACCATCATAGAAAGTGACAGTCACCCTCATCACAACAATTTTTACGACACCGTCACCCTCATCATTGGATTTCGTTTCAAATGGCTGTCCTGACTACCAAAGGCAATAACTCACTTATTTGAGGCCACAGCTTTACTCTACACTGTTTGATTCATCAGCTGAGTGCCCAAACATGTGCCAAAAACCGCCATATTTCGTAGAAATGATATGTAAACTTTTGAAGTGAAGGTTAAAATGGCAGATCGCATGATGAGGGTGACGGCCGTCACCCTCATCCACGCATTTCCGGTAATGCACAGTGTTATTTCAAACTATACAATTAATTGATTCTGACTTCCAAAATGCCGATTTGTTTGATAAATTTATTTGTATTTGTAGTAATTTTCATGTGCTGTTAGGAAAATTTCTTTTGAAAGCCTTAGCTTTAAGAACTGAACTATTATTTGCTTCGTCTCGCTAAACTGTTGGTAACTTGTTTGTATCTAATCCTCAATTTTCATTATGTTAAGTGTGTTTTGTACCGAGCTTCCTATTTCAACAGATTTAAAATTGACTTATAAGCCTGTAAGGCTGGGTGATTATAATACAGTCTATATTTTTATCAGAACCATGTCATGTCACAAGTCAATAAAGAATATCTAAATCTAAATCTACAGATATAGCTAATATATGCTGTCTTATAGTGCTAGTAGGCCTACTCACAGACAATCATTTGCAACCCATGCAGGCTGGATCCCAATGTTTATTAAACATGCTTGCACAGGAAATGACTAAACTAAAACTTCTTTATAAATTTATTTATCAAGCTTTCTGTTCATCTTTTGCCCACAGACTTAAACACAACTACTTTACAGAACTCATAGTGGATTATACTATAGCATTTGAAGACTTTAAATCATGTTTGAAGCTCACGGAAATTAAGGCCAGAGAGAGGAAGCCCATGTTTTGGAACAGCCAGCTCCAAACAAGAGTCAAACTAGGATTATTACTTACTTAGGCCTATTAAAAACATTTTGTACTTTTAACTATGTTAGATAAAACAAGTGTAATACTATTAATTTGTGAAGCATGAAGTGTGTGACACCTTGCTGAATTGTCACAAAATAATTTTTTCTTGAGGCCTTCATACTAGCAGACAACCAAATTCAGTAGACATTTTCACTACTCATCCGCCAGCTAGAGGCAATCATGGCGGTATATGCTCCGGATACCGAAGTGCAGGACACTTTAAACAGACTACAAATTCACCTTTTGTAGCTATGTCAGGTGCATTTTCCCTAAGCCTATGCTGGTTGGACATACATTTCTTGCCAAGCTCAACTAACGGGGGGGGGGGGGGAGGGTTGGTCTTGTACCATACTAGGCTGCCAATCGCTTGGTCAGTTTTCAAATCCGGTCTTGTCGGTCCCTGGGCCTATGTTGGACAGCTATTTCAATCATCCTCATTGCCTTGTCCGCCTCCTGTCCTAATTCGCCTACCAAGTGCATAAAAACATGATATATTCATCCATCCAAACTGCACTACCCATTCCTCCTACAAGCCATACTCACCAGTCTCCACTGCTCAATTTGAAATAGCCTTCACTTTCATTTCATGATTGTTTGAATGGATAGTTTGCATTCTTGCTGCTTCTGCAGCACAGCTGAGAGGCACACTGTTTTGCATTGCCACATTCTCACTTAGTGTCCACTACCCTGCTCTGCTGTATATTTGTGCTCACAGGTTTGGCATCTTACGATTCTCCAGTGATTTACAAATGTTGCCTATCTTGGGACTGGCACCCTAGTCATTCAGGTGAAAACCTCATGGGTGTTTATCAAAAATGTGAATACAATTTTTGGCCTATAGTTTGTCACGTCAAGCCGAGGATAAACGTTTGCCCAGAAATATCAGCAACCAGAAGTCGTACAGCAGAAATACACCTACCTATGTGTAGCTTAGCTCTGTTGTATTATGAATATCCCATTTTCAGGACGTTTTCGTGCCGTTTTTGTCGGATATTTGCCTATTTGTGAAAATTGCAGTCCAATTTGGCAAAATGTAGTCATTTGTAATGCTGCCAATCTGACACACAATGGGCTGTTACGTCACAAAAATGAACTTCAGTGCCCCCTCAGACATAGTTCTAGTCAAATTACTATTCCCAGAACTTCCTATCTCATTCTGTTGATTTTTATGGACTGTACAAACAATGCTAAATTTCTGTCTCAATGCTTGACGTGACAAACTTTAATTAACTAATTATGTGCAGTAGCCCTAGATCTTGCTAGAATGATTGCTGTGACTATTGTAGGTCGGAGTTGCAATTGGTAATTGCTGTCTAGTTTTATTTGGTTTTGTAATCTGGCTTATATTGCTAATAAGACATTATTAAACCAGTTACCATTTCATGGTGAATACCAAGGTTTCATATTTAATTACTATGTTCCTACTGTTTCAGCTGAAACTCAAGTCAGCTCCGAGGATGATGATGTGCATGTAAGTCAAGGTAAGACAATCACTTCTTTGTGTGAAATTCCCTTTTTGTTACACTTCC
Organism: Platynereis dumerilii; assembly: GCA_026936325.1. Classification (NCBI taxonomy): domain Eukaryota; kingdom Metazoa; phylum Annelida; class Polychaeta; order Phyllodocida; family Nereididae; genus Platynereis; species Platynereis dumerilii. The sequence continues at coordinate 2,521,534 of JAPTHN010000032.1, forward strand.
CCGTGTCAATTGATACGGACCATACCCAGCAAGCACTCGAACATCTAAAAATCCATTTGAAAATGTTATTTTTGTTTTTTAACTTTTTTATGTAACATTGATTTAATTTTTTATAAATGTTAGTGCTTGCTGGGTATATAGTCACTTTTTTTTTAGTCAGTTCTTATGTTTCCTCTTCACTTTAAGCATGGAATTTTAATTTGAAATAGGCTGCACAAATTCACAACGATTGTTTCATTTAATAGACTGAACACATATTTGTTTAAAAAGTAGATCTCTGTTGGAGTGTGACATTTCTAACAATTTAAAAGGCCCTCATATTTTGCCTGTGAGCAATGATTCATAGTCAACCAGTTGATAAAATTTGATGTGAAATTTCTAGAAGATCTAGAGGTGGTCATGAAACACTTGTGCTGCCAAAACTGCCAATTCTCTCTCATTAGCCCACATATTCATGATAAACTCAATTTTACTCTGTTTCAGAATACCGAGTCGAATTCACTGTTCGAGTGGATGGGGAGGATGTGAGTCAGGTCCCTGCTGTCCGGGCAATTTACATGCCTTTACTATCTAAGGTGATGGCTGATATTGCCCGGGCAGCAGAGACAGCCAGAACGAACACCCAGGATTTGTTTTCTTTTGAGTAATGTTTATAAATTTGTGTAAAATAAAGATAATAGTCGATTACAGGTGATTTAATTAGTACACGATTCTGAAGCTGGCCACTGAATACATGGCATTTTTAGTTAATCTATTTGGTTCAGGAACAACAGAACGTCACTCAGCTAATGTATCAAACGTAGCAAGTACATAAATTGCATTGATTTCTCAGAGGCAACGATGAATGACCAGAATCGCGTGGCAATTAAATCACCTGTAATACATGTAGTATAATTCTTTAAATTATTTGTTGGTAGTACTTAATATTTATTATTATTATATAAAATTTTCAAGCAAAATTAGAAAACATTAAGTAATTAGACATTTACCAGTAGGCCTACCTGAGATGGCCTGATTGTGTTTTTGTGTAATGTGCATATATGTATTATACTACACTATATTTATATAACATTGTTTTATGTCATTATTTAAATTGCTTCTCCAGTTTGCAATGTTCAAACTATTTGTCAACAAATATTCATTGAATGATTTGATATTTTGTTGTGTTAAATTATGAAGTTGCATTACATATCTAGTCTACTGATAAAGCTGTTATATATGTATATTTCTCTGTTGATATCTTAATTTATCTCATTAGTAGGCCAAAGCGCATATAAATATCTATTGAAGTTTTTCACGATAAGGGGACAAAGACACCTACTAAGACACGGAATGCCCCTTTAGGAGTTTTTTAGCGACTTAATACCAGTAGACATTGCCCCATACATGGGTACAAACAGCAGATATTGTTAATAATGACAACTGAAATGCGCATGAGAATCTACTTAGAGTAGCTTCTTATGCTCTGTGCCATCCCCTTACAGAGCATGAAATCTAAGGCATGAAACACCTACTTATGAGTCACTTAGGTACCAAAATTAGTAGACATGGCCCCTTAAATGGGTCCTTGTTGCAGATTTGGCTACTAATTGGAATAATGTGGGATGAGGGGGGGGGGGAGGATAAAACAGATTTTACCTAGTTTGCAGTGCTTCAAAATATATTAATTTTTGTTTGAATTGAATTAAAGTATAAATGAGATAGATGATCTGGCGAAAACGAAAAAATGAAATGGTACTTTAAATGCTGCATACATTCCGGAAATTATTGAATTTCTCACTTGGGGGAGACTGGAGCAAGACGTAATATTTATTATTGTTGATGTGAAAAGAAGTCAGGCAGGTGATTCCTGATTTGATACTTGAAGCTAAGCCTAACTAGTGTTGGAGCTCTCAAGGCCTGCCTCCATTGATGGTCTTGGCCTTGGCTCCGTTTCAGATGCACCAACTTGACATAAAATGGACCAGTGCTGAATTAGCAACATGAATGTTTCACCTTAAGTGACTCATAATTTAACATATTTAATTGATATGTTGTCAGAATCAATCTACAAATGTGAGTAACACTCCAGCTGTAATTTGGATGACATTGAAATTGGTTGGGGGACAATGGAGGTAGGCGAATACATTTTTCAATATTTTGCATGTAGAAGAATTTGTAAACCTGCAAAAACTAACATGTGCACGAATTTGGCATTCATGGAAGTGTGAAATATTGTCATTCAGGGATTTATTGGTGTAATAACAAACATACTAACCCTAAACTTGGCTACAACTGACCCTAATCCTAAGTTTGACCCTAGAACTGAAACCTTTAACACTGATACAAAAGTTAGTATTGGCAGGTCCACAAATGAATAACAAAGCACATCCACGAGTGTAAGATATATACACGAGCATTTTTCGTGAACATGCCAAATAATGAAAAATATATACATGGAGTTTTCCCATGATATAATGTATTTTGAGAAACCAGCCACATGCTGCACATATTATGTGACTGATTTTAAAAGCATGAGAAAAAAAAGTAAAATACAAAGTTTGCTAAGAAAAATGGATCAACCAACTTGATCAATCCGATGATAAACCTTACACCAGCACATGGATCAGATGTGCCACCTTGTGCTCACCGGTTATTGTTTTTGTCCCAATGTTTAATTGGACACAACTTACCTGAGTCTCCCCTACTTTTGCCAAAGTAAAATTTAAATAATACAAAACTGCACAATCATGTACCAGGCCCAACTGACAAATTTAAGAAATGTCCATTCCACAATATTTATGTCAATGCACAAGTTGAAGAAAGAAGATGCAGACACCGATTTATGGTTTTAAAAGAAGGCCTTGGTTTTACAACGCATTTTTTATGCCTTTATATGGATTAATTATTTTGATTTTATATGTAATCTTAAACTTTTGCCCAAGATTGAAATGCTCATGCTTGCTGTTATCTATGTTTCCACACAATCTGGTCTTTGTCTATTTCACACATAGGATTTTGATAACTAATCTCAATATTATGACAAACAGAAACAAATTTGCAATAAAACATATACAACTGAGTAAAACAGTTCTGTAATCCCCTCTAAGGAACCTCCACCAAGCCTAAGGGGCCTTAGTTCTTAGTAGCCAGCTCAGTTCCCTTATCCTGAAAAACTTCATTCAGGGTCGGGTGATATTAATTCTTACAACAGCTTGTGATATTGTTACTCAGTGATCCTGACTTGGGTTGTTTTGTTATAATATTTGATTCTTGAGAATGAAATATGGATTCTGATGGAAGGCCTATTTTGGAGATTAGGGTTGAATTTTTGGGTACTTTACAAGGTAGCTAGGATCTGCACCAGTTAGTATTGGTCACATGACGAAATGTATATTTGATTCTTGAGAACGAAATATGGATTCTGAGGGAAGGCCCATTTTGGATATTTTGGTTAAATTTGGATTCTGCACCAGTTAGTATTGGTAACATAACAAAATGTATATTTGATTCTTGAGAACAAAATATGGATTCTGAGGGAAGGCCCATTATGGAGATTTTGGTTAAATTTGGGGGTGCTTTACTTCTTAGTATTGGTCACATGACAAAATGTATATTTGATTCTTGAGAATGAAATATGGAACATGAAAGCAGACCCTTTATGGTGATTAAGATTGAATCTGGGCTGCTGTTCTAGTTAGTATTGGTCACATGACAAAATGTATATTTGATTCTTGAGAACGCAATATGGATTCTGAGGGAAGGGCCATTTTGGAGTTTTTGGTTGAATTTGGGGGTGCTTTACTTCTTAGTATTGGTCACGTGACAAAATGTATATTTGATTCTTGAGAATGAAATATGGATCATGAAGGCAGAATTTTTATGGAGATTTTGATTGAATCTGGGCTGCTGTTCTAGTTAGTATTGGTCACATGATAAAATGTATATTTGATTCCTGAGAAAGAATTATAGATTCTGAGGGAAGGCCTATTTTGGAGATTTGGGTTGAATCTTGGGTGCTTTATGACAAAATGAATATTTGACTATTGAGAATGCAATATGGATTCTGGGGGAAGGTCGATTTTGGAGATTTGGATTGAATTTAGATGCTTACTATTGGTCACATGACAAAATGCATAATCGACTCTTGAGAATGAAATATGGATTCGGAGGGTAGGCACATCATCCATGTTTTGATTGAATTTGTGGTGTTTACTATTGGTCAAACATTAATATGGAATCCATAAATGATTCCTGAGAATGAAATATGGAATCCATAAATGATTCCTGAGAATGAAATATGGAATCCATAAATGATTCCTGAGAATGAGATATGGAATCCATAAATGATTCCTGAGAATGAAATATGGAATCCATAAATGATTCCTGAGAATGAAATATGGAATCCATAAATGATTCCTGAGAATGAAATATGGAATCCATAAATGATTCCTGAGAATGAAATATGGAATCCATAAATGATTCCTGAGAATGAGATATGGAATCCATAAATGATTCCTGAGAATGAGATATGGAATCCATAAATGATTCCTGAGAATGAAATATGGAATCCATACTGGATTTGTTGCCAAACGGCCGATTTTGTTTTCTAAATCTATTTGAGAATTCTAAATCAATTTGAGAACCTGTTTTAAGATAACAGTGTAAAACAAGCAAACACTCTCAACAGCTATATTTCTAACAACTGTGAAGATTTTCTATAGAATGAACCGTTTTGCTCTATGCTTTTCCCTCTCCCAACCAACCTCGTGAAAAACAGTCAATCAGAGCAAATTTCACACTTTAGCAAGTTTAAGAATACAGTTATTTTAAAATTGTTTTAATTCTGAAGTTATACATGAAATAAACTAACCCGGGTATGATTTTCTCAGTCCAAGGTCATTTCAGGCCACTAGACTAAGTAAAATACATTCATCCACATATACCCAATGAGTGGGGTATTGTACTTGTTCAGCATAGACACCAATACAAGGGACTGGCAAAGCATTTCAAAAATGAATCAAAAAGGTATAATTCATCATAAAAGATAATGAAAAATTTTTTATTACCGAGTTATATCTGTCTATCAATCTATCGATCTAAACGCAGGGTCTCAGGGCTACACTGACAATATTTTTTTATTACCCAGGGGGGCATCCAGGAAATATGAGGGGGTTTATCAGGTTATCAAATTGTGGAACGCATAGTCAATGACAGAACACGTCTATGCCATACAATTCCCCCTGCTTCCAGTCTGCTAATATAATGAACAATTTAAAAGTATGCTGTATATGTAGATTATCAGTTTTACAATTTTAAACACTAACATGCGTCTCAATACAGCCAAACTAATCAATTATTCACATTCACCTCATTTGTTGTTTATGAGATAGGTTCAAGAGAAGAGAGTGTGGTGAACACAACTGATTCTATCTTAAGTCTTCACAGTTAATACAAACAAAGTGAAACAATGAGAAGGAAAGGGGAGGCTTCATCATCTCAACACATGCGGGCGACTATGAGATTGAGACTGAGATTAAGCAATTGAGTATACGAGTTTCAGTCACTTGGGTGCCTCAGAGGCAACTGTAGAGTGACTATGATGGCAGATTTGCAATAGAATGAACTATTTTATCAATGATCTCCCTGCACCCAACCACCCTCGTGAAAAACGATCAAATTAAATTCAAGCACTTCAGCATTTTTCAACATGGATTATTCTAAAGTGGTTGTGATTCTGAAGTTATTGTACAATTCAGAGAATATTAAACTGAGCTAACACATGATTTTCTCAGTCCAGGGTAATACCTAGCAGATATATTTATAGATAAATTTGGGATGCAGCACTCCGCATGTTACAATTGTTACATATATGCCCAATGTGTTGGACATTTTACTTGTTCAGTATAGACACTGACACAAGGGACCCACTAAAGTATTAGAAATGCCTGAAATGGGCAACATGCCATCAACAGATATACTGAGTGCTGTGATTATAAATTTCTTACATTCATAATCACTCCACAGTCGCCTCTAAGACTCCAGGGTGACTGAAACTTGCATAATCACCTGTATAACCACACCATAGTCGACCAACAGTCAATTGCTTAATCTCAGTCTCAATCTCAGTCGCCCATAGGTGTTCAGATGATGAAGCCTCCCCCCTCTCCTCTTTGTTTCTCATTGTTACCCATTGTTTTGCATTGGAACCAGGCATTCTCAATTCAAAATTAATCCATGTATAACTGTGTGAAACAGAAATAACAGCTTAAAAACTGCCATAAACTATTTTTGGAGACTAAAGTCATTCTGGAGATTACAGAGATTACAGTTTATAATCGCCGAGGAAAAAAAGCTCTACTGGGTCATCTTCAATAGAGAATTGTTGTCAAACAAAAATACTGTATTCACAATGTATCAATAATTTCTCCTTCCTTGTCTTTTCTCTATTGAAAATAAATAAGTCTTAGCCTGAGTCTGTGAAACAGCACAAGATCTGTACCGTATTTTACTAAATAAATGCTATCCAATTACAAGATGATCAAAAATTCTTCCGTAAAGGTGTTAGTAAATTAGATCAAATGAATTTCGTTTTCTTGGAACACAACCTTTGCACAAGGTCACAATTGACTAAAAAAAGTCATTTACATTAATTTTACATCTGCACCATTTGGGACTCACAAGACACAGCATTACTGACTTGACAGAATTCTTGTAATGTGTGCATTTTGTAAAAAGTTTATTTGACAGATTAATTTTCCCCAGTCGAAATTGAGTCCGATCTCAATTTTCCCATCATAAATTAATTTCTCCTTTCTTAAATTTCTTTTCTTTTTGTAATTGTTCTCATAATCTCGATTCTGCATTCTTGGATGAGGTGAAAGACGCGATACAGATTCCATTTTTATGTTATCATTATGATTTACGCAAGACGCCATTTGACTGGTCTGCATTTCGACCTGTCTAAATTATTCCATGTACATTGCCAATCAATCTGTCAATCAATAAACCGAACAACTTACCAATCGAGCTATGGATCCATAATCAATCTATCTATCTACTTATAAATGTATCTATATCTGCCTATCCCTCTATCTCTCCAGATCTACAATGTATATCTTTCTATTATATATATATATATCTCAAATTTATCTCTCTAGCAGGTCAGAATCATGATGTTAAAGCAGGTCTAAATCAATTTCTATAGTGACCTGCAGTACATTATTACAGCCAAACACTTTGATGTAGAATTAGAGTGGACTGTGGCACCGTGAAAATGGCACTTCGTGTCATCATCAAACCCAATACTTCCAATGTTAATTTGATTGAAGGAGACTTATCCCACTTGTTGGTGACAGCCAAACGAAAGGCTTATGCATCTGATGTTCACTCTAAAATCCGTTATGAGAAGTCAAATGGCTTTCTCTTGATCATGACTAATCCAACAACCTCTATGTTTCCTACGTTGAAAGTAGAGAAGATGACACTTCATCGGCTATCATGAGTCATGAAGTGCCATTTTCACAGTGCCACAGTCCACTCTAATTCTATATCAAAGTGTTTGGCTGTAAACTATCCCGATATTACAAAGCTATTACCATAAAGCAATCACATAGAACGTTGCTAAAAACAGTGACTGAACAGTACTGTTCGAAGGTCTTTTTGATCTTGACCTACTCTGCTACAATATACCATTAACAGACGGGTAATTGTGAGACTGATCATGAGCTCTGTTGATGGCTGGTATGATCAACTGGACAAGTACCTCTACTGTGTCTGCTCTTCTCCTTGCCACTTCAATTGAATTTTCCCAATTGCCCTCGTTGCCAATCTCAATGGGAAGATGAAAATTGTAAAGAAGCAATTTCTGCTTGGGTGCCGTGTGATGTGCCGAGCTTACAAAGTGCGGTTAAGAAGATGGCAGAGCTTTTGCAGTGTCCAACCTAGTATAGAAAGTGCCTGTTATAGATAAATTAGATAGGCCCACATCAGATGTCAGAAGGAAAATCTATCGAAACTATAAACCTACAATAACAAGGCTTGTGCTGCTGGATTACAGTTTTGACTCTGAAAATAGCTTCTATTTGAGGTTTCTTCAATTAACAATTCTACAAATTCTAGAGAAAAGGTATTTTGAAACCTATTTTCAAGAACATTATACTTTATATATATTTGATATAGTCTAGAAGTCTGTAATAATGATTAAGATATCACAGCTATTAGATTTTCATGGCAGCAAACACATATCTGTTTTTTTTTTTTTTCACCATAAACAGTACAACTATGCAGTGAAAAATACAAATAACTTAGGCATAATACCCCGGGGGTTTGTTAGCCTGAAAGAGTAGTTAAGAAAGATAGCTCGAAGCACACACAAACAGAGAATGAAGTACAGTGAACTTAAACAAGAAATGTTTGTAAACTAAATAATGACACAAAATAGATTTGGATTCAAAATTTGCAGCTGTTTGATGCAAACATGAATGTCTTAACATTGTTGGTCTTAAATTGGACTGATGAATAAAGATTTTTTCAAACTATCTGGTAACAAATTCAATATTAGAAAATTGAAAATGATCATTTTTCTACCTTGGAAAAGGTGAATAAAAATTAAATACACAACCAAAATATTTAATTACTAGTTGTTGTTCTCTCTACGGCAAATAAACCAGGCACGGCTTTTGGCGAATTGATTTTTTTAAGGCTTGAGAATATTAAATGTCAGTCAATTCTTTACTTGACTCAGCTGCATGAAGAATTGAGTATTAATCTCATAATTATCTGCAAAGCTTCAGGAGTTGTGTGATTAATCTTCGTAATAACTGGAGAATTTATTAATGAATTGGGTTAATTTGGGCAAAACCGCATTGTTAATCAGTTCTTCACGGCATCAATCCCGAGTAGGTTTACAAGCAATAAATTGGTCCTTATTATGAGATTGTCACAGCTCACCAAATCAGCTGTGACTGATACCATATCTTCATTTGGGCGAAGGGACTGATCATGAAAAACTTTTTATTAGGATGTGTTACCCGGTATAAATATATTGTAAATAAATAAATAAATAAGTACAGGTAATTCACGGGAGAGGGAATATTTGATTTATCACCCGAGGGCTTTAGCCAGAGGTGTAATAAACACATATTCCTGATCCCATGGTGAATAACCTATAACTGGCTTATACCATGAGACAAACACTCAAACAGTCAAACATGAGAGGATAACTGGACAACAAAGAACATGGGAATTATTTCCCTGAAATACTGGCATGTGATTGGCTGACAGAGGTCTCGAATGGGATAAATCAAGTTACTCTCACAGTAACTGTAACAGTTAAACGATCATCTTTCCCGTGGCAGAACCATCCTTCAACCATCTGAAGAGAAAACTGAGCCAGATTAGAACTGCTATCTTGTCTAAACAACATGTTCCATACTCAACTGCTAATATGTTAGAATCTGAAAGATCCTTGTCAATCAAATTCAGTAACTTCAACAAACCCTACTGTTTAGGGATTTGGATGTGCCAAGCCAATTTTAATGCTACTTTTGTGTTCTCGACGCACTGTCTATTAAGAAAGCTTTTTGCTGCATCAATGACAAGCACTTGGAACCTTTCACCTTTATAGAACCTTTGACTACTACTGAACCGTAGGGTTCCATAATGAACTTATTATATATGAGGAACTTTTATGAACCATATGATGTAATATTGAACAATTTGAACAGGTAGGGCCCTGAGTAGCCTGGTTTGTGAAGGCATTGCCTCACCGTACAGTCAAGAAGCCAATACCAAAATAAAACAGGACAAGAACAGATTTCAACTGACTTGACAGAATTCTTGTAATTTGTGCATTTTGTAAAAACTTGATTGACAGATTAATTTTCCCCCGCCCAAAATGGGTCGTCCAATCTTAATTTGCATCATCAGTTTCTCTTTTAGAGCAAATGTCTTTTCTCCTCTTCATTCTTCTTTGCATTCTTGAATGAGCAGTGATGAGGTGAGAGTTGCAGTTTTCAGTTATCTTTTTTAAAGTTATTGAAGCCTACATAAATGGTCAATTTCATTCTGTTTGTGTTCTATTATATATCTCCTTCCGTCAATTCATACACATTTCTAATTAAATTATCGATCCATGAATCAGGCAATCAATAAATGAACTGACTTATAAACTTAACAATCTAGCTATCTATCAAGCCTTGCCATCATTGATATATTAATTTATCTTTAAATCTATCGCTCTATATAATAATATTCAATGTATTACTGTCTAGATGATCATGACCTACTCCGCAAGTACCATTAACAGACACATGGTTGTTTGACAGCTTGATATAACCAAATGGACAAGTACCTCTGCTGTGTTTGCTCTTCTTCTTGCCAGTTCAATTGAATTTTCCCAGTTGCCCTCATTGCCCCTCTCAAAAGGAAGATGAAAATTGTGAAGGAGCAATTTCTGCAGGCCTGCTGTGTGATGTGCTAAGCTTACAAAGTATGGTTGAGAAGATGGAGGGGTTTTTGCAGTGTCCAACCTAGTATAGAAAGTGCCTGTTATAGATAAATTAGATAGGCCCACATCAGATGTCAGAAGGAAAATCTATCGAAACTATAAACCTACAATAAAAAGGCTTGTGCTGCACTTTTTGACTCTGAAAATAGCTTCTGTTTGAGGTTTCTTCAATTCACAAGTCTACAAAATTCTAGAGAGAAGGTATTTTTAAAATCTATTTTTAAGAACATTTTACTTGATATATACTTGATATAGTCTTGAAGTATGTAATAATGACAATTATCCCATGTCCAGCCAACTTTTGTCTCTCATACTGAGCTTTTCCCTGGTAAATACAGATTGAGAGAGGGAAATACAACAGAAGGAAACAGGGATATATTTACTTCAAACAATCAAATTCCTTTGGCTAATTAGCCAGCAGGGATATACTGAAAGATAATGAGATTGGCAGGGATATACTGGAACTGACCAATCAAAAGACAACAGTGCCCCTATATATCATGCTTATTAGCATGTAGATACCAGCATATTTGCTTATTGTTGTGATTTAAGGCAATTAAGTACTGCCAATTAAGAGTATTGATTTTTTTTGTAGCACAGCTGCATTCACATTGAGTGCTTCAAACTGTTTTACATTGATATAAAATAAAATTATTTTTAAAAAAAGACATGGGATAGAAAGGTTATACCATTGGTTGCGGTATTATATCCCTGGTAAAGTCACCCTCTACCTCGTATATCCCTCGACCCTTCGGGTCTCGGGATATACTAGATCTTGGGTGACTATACCAGGGATATACTGCCTCCACCCATGGTATAACCTCATAAGATGTCACTGCTATTTGAATTTTACTGCAGAACTGCACACATCTGATGTTTTAATATTTTTTCACCATCAACAGTATAGTTATCGAATGCAAAATATAAATAAAGGCATAAACCCTCAGGGGCTTGTTAGCCTGAAAAAATAGTCGAGAAAGATAACTCAACGCAGACACGAAAAAGGAACTAAGTACAAAGAACTTCGACAAGCAATTTTTGTAAACTAAATAATGGTACAAAATAGATTTAAACTCAAAATTTCATATTGTTTGATGCGAACATTGAATTTCTTAAAGTTGGTTTTAAATTGGACTAATGAATGAACATTTTTCAAACTATCTCATAACAAATTCCATATTTTGTTTCCAATATACAAAACTGAAAATTTTAATTTTTGAACACTTGGAAAAGGTAAATACAAATGACATACACAAGCAAAATATTTTGTGACTAATTGTTGTCCTGTTTCCAGCAAATGAACCACACATGGTCTTCAACGAACTGATTTTTTTTCAGGCTTGAGAATATTAAAAGTCAGTCAATTCTTTACTTGACTCAGCTGCTTGAAGGCTTGAGTATTAATCTCATAATTATCTGCAAAGCTTCGGGAGTTGTGTGATTTATCTTCGTAATTACTGGAGAATTTATTAATGAATTGGGCTAATTTGGGCAAAACCGCATTGTTAATCAGTTCTCCACTGCATCAATCCCAGCAAATGCTCCAATCTTTGCATAATTAATTATGTCGAGTAGATTTACAAGCAATAAATTGGTCCTTATTGTGAGATTGTTGCATCTTCCAGAATAAGCTGCGACTGCATGATATCCCATATATAACATTCCATCTTTATTTAAGAGAGGATACAGATTCAGTAACTCGTATTTTAACAGTAACTCTTACAGTTTCACAATCATCTTCCCAGTGGCAAAACCTCCTTCGGTATCTGTAAAAAAAAAGTTGAGCCAGATTAGGACTCTTATCTTGCCTAACCAACATGTTGTATCCTCAAAAATGCTAATATGTTAAAATCAAAAATGGATCCTTATCAATCAAATTCAGTAACTTCAACAAACGTATGATGTTTATGGATTTGGATGTACCATACCATGCAATTGAATGCTATGTGTGTGTTACAGTGTGTAACACACATATTGATTCAGGTGGTTGTTCGAACACTCTTATAACTGAAGTTCAATATTGAACCGAAGAGGTTCCTTAATTTGATTATATATATAAATGACACCTAAGAAGGACCTCGAATGTCCTTGATACACTGTTTGTTTAAGAACCTTAATTAGGGCGTTTCATTTTTCGGAAAGTTTCTCCGATCAAGTTCTTATTTAAACCTGTGGTTCTCCCATGCCAGATAAGGATTCGGTGCGAATTTCGGTCAAATCCATCAAGTCCTGACCCCCCCCCCTACCGCCATCTTTGTTTTGCCCTCCAAAAACGCTATTTTCGCCTTAAAAAAATAGAATTTAGACCTGAAGTATCCCACCTGAAATAGTAGGAGGTTTGATGATGACTCTACTTGGCTCTAAAATACTTAAAGAAACACATACTAAAAATTCAGGAGAGTCCATGTGCCAGAACAGCCTCAAATTTGCATAAAATCCAATATGGCGGCCGAAAAATAGACGTTTTTTTAAATAACTCAGAAACTATCAGTGATAGAGCACATATTTGTATGAAACATCAATATAAACTTGGATATTGCAGACATTTTGACACTATTCCCATCTCTCTATCTCTAGTAGTTATTGAGATATGGTATATTTGCATATCTTTCACTCCATGAAAATCACCCAAATATGTTGACACAAATATTTCACCCATGACTTTTTCTAAGCCACATGTTTCATCAGGGGAAACACTGGTTCCAGACTGTACTGTTTTCACTTCTACTTTCAAGATGTATACAATGTAATACTATTTTGCTGTATTCACATACAACAAATATCAATGTTTTATGTCAAAGCTTATCCGGAAAATGTAAAACAGTGTATTTTAGATCAATTTTAATGAATCATTTTATGTCATGAGATCTAATTAAAATAGAGATTTGATTTGTTGTTTCTAAACATGTGGTTTTTCTACAGAGCAATCACTATATTTTTCCAGGCATGACAGGAATGTATACATCAATACGTGAAAGCCTATGAACAAAAATAGATACTGGTGGTCAATCATTGATAATAGTCTATTACTTATATTATAAAAGATCAAAATATTGCTGTCGAAGTATTGAGACCTATGGAAAGCAGCGATTTGCTACACACAGTATTACTAGTCGCTTACCTTTTACTTAAATTCTAGGCACTCCGTGGCACACAAATTTCCAATGAGGAATCGAGGATGATTAAAAAATCAATGCTACCCCCAATTGCAATTTACAAGTAATATGATGTTGATGAAGCCATAGGATACAATGAAGTGATATAAATTAGAATAAACCAGAACATATTAAATTGTTAATCTTTTCACCAATCAAACTGTTTCTGCCTAATATACAATATTGCTGGTCTTTCATGGATGAATCATGACACCACTAAGGTGATGCAGTGTATCAGGTGTATGTTTTGTATGATTTCTTCCTTGAAGCAGTTTGTCTAATTTCAAAAGAAAAAGAAAACATGCTGTTGCTGGTTTGCTATCATTGTTTCTTTCCTCCTTGTTTATTTTTCTTTCTTTAAATTAAATCATTTTACAGGCAGGTGACAGGTGATGTGTCACTATTGTCTCTGCCTGGGATTCATTGCAAGGCACTACCTGGGATTCATTGCAAGACATTCGTTTTATTAAAACATGGACGCCAATTACCAGATGAGCTTTTAATGGTAGCCTGTGCATGTGCTATTAAATGAACTATTTTTAAGGAGACAGAAGAGAAATTTCTGACAAAACTAGAGCATATTCCACATAATGCTTCCCATTTAGTCACAAGATTGATTCTAATCCAAAATTCAGTTTGTCAGACGATAAAAGTTTTCAGTGGAACCGAAACTTTATCCTGTGTTACTGTCATTAGCAGTGTTTATCACTGTGAGTAAAATTTTGACATATTTGTTTCCATCAGTCTTTAATCTTAGCTGCTTCTCAGTGATGAGAGCTTCTTTATTGTGAATGCAAAATAAGTCTGCTTATCTCACTCTTAATTGCTGTCTTAGCAGTTTTAAAATGCTGTACATTCTGGTTAAGAAAGATATTTATGTTGTCAGAAAATCACTGGATGCATGGAAGAGAATATGATTTATATCTACTATTGGACTTTTCCCAAATAGCTGGGGGAAAAATCTAGACACCTTGAACACCAGGCAACAGCAATCAAAGCTAAGGAATTTATTTTGCGAAATATAACTTCAGAAATATAATGGAATTTTCTGAGATATTTTTCCAGACACAACAATATTATTTTGTGAGTGAATAGAGAAACCTTCATGACTTAGAGGTTGAATTGACATCATTCTGAGACTTGTAAATTCAAAATAGCCCATTTGTGGCATTGTAGGTAAAAAAATGTCAAGTATTAAATACTAGTGGTCCTGATCAAAGTATATTGGCGATTTTCAAAGAGTGAGAGATATGCAAATATACCATATCTCAATAACTACTAAAGATAGAGAGATGGGAATAGTGTCAAAATGTCTGCAATACCCAAGTTAATATTGATGTTTCATACAAATATGTGCTCTATCACTGATAGTTTCTGAGTTATTTAAAAAAACGTCTATTTTTCGGCCGCCATATTGGATTTTATGCAAATTTGAGGCTGTTCTGGCACATGGACTCTCCTGAATTTTTAGTATGTGTTGCTTTAAGTATTTTAGAGCCAAGTAGAGTCATCATCAAACCTCCTACTATTTCAGGTGGGATACCTCAGGTCTAAATTCTATTTTTTTTAGGCGAAAATAGCGTTTTTGGAGGGCAAAACAAAGATGGCGGTAGGGGGGGGGTCAGGACTTGATGGATTTGGCCGAAATTCGCACCGAATGCTTATCTGGCATGGGAGAACCACAGGTTTAAATAAGAACTTGATCGGAGAAACTTTCCGAAAAATGAAACGCCCTAACCTTAATGCACATATACTAAACTTTCAGGTTCCAAAATGAACCAATATTTTTTCTGAGGAGCCTTCATGAACCTTATAATGTAATATTGAACATTTTCCCCTCTGGCGTGCTAAAATGGAACCCCTATGAACCTTTAATTCACGGCTGATTCTTTAGAAAAATGACAGGCCTATCATGCAAGAACATTTGAAACCCATTTGAATTTAGTTATAATCAATTTTGCATCAGTCTAAAAAAATCACTGAGACTGGTGAAGTCGATTCTTTTTGTTTCCAATTTCAGTTCTGCTCAACTAGCCTAATCTCAAAGAAATCCTCAAGTTATTAAAGACATGAATCACGCGACTGCTGAAGCGATCTTGTAAATTACTCGAATTCTTAATTAACTCTTGTACGCAACTGAATCAACACAAAGAAAAAGAAATATCATTAAACAACCACAGTTTTTTTTAAAACTCAAATTTTATTGTGATGAATGAAATATTTGGCAAAGTAAGAAAGTAATTAGGAATAATTTATTGCTTCAAGTCAAATACATGATATTAATCTGGTTCTGGCTGTATGACGCAATGAAGTTGGCCATCTGGGAATAGTTTAGTATTTTCCGTAGTAGATTTTTCAATTAAGATTCCGTCAGTTGAGAAATTATAATTGCACATTCCATATTTAGCAATGGAATTGAAATTTATAAATGATGCAGTCACACTACTTCTTAGCCAAGTATTCTCTAAATATGTGAGCATTTCTTATTCTTGAAATTGCCTGTTAATACAAGAACACTAAATAAGAATCAGAATCTCATACACCAGTTGCAAAACATAAACATGCATTATATGCATTAAATTAAATCATAAATGTTGTCGACTCTGAAATTTGGTGGCCAATCTCAATTTGTGAATCTTAAATTTATGTTCATAAATTTATTTGTGATTCTGATTCTTTCATAAGATTTGCCTGATATCAGTGCTTTGAACACAAGAAAAATGTCATCCTCTCCTATCTCAATATAAAAAGGTATACCACAATAAATACTGTGACATCATCTACTAACCGAATGCACACTGGTCAGACATTATGTGCATAGTGGAGACGTTGGGGGGGAGGGTTGGTTTAGTGGTAGCATCCTGGACTGCCAATCGCTGGGTCCAGAGTTCGAATTCAGCTCTTGCCGGGTCACCTCGGCCTATGTTTGACGGCTGTTTCAGTCGTCCTTATCCTCATTGCCGTGTCCTCCTCCTGTCCTAATTAGCTTACCAAGCGCATAAATACAGGACGTAAAGCCCAAATCATCCATCCATCCATAGTAGAGACAAATCTATACAACCAGGAGACTATCTTCTATTGTCTGTTGTCTAGCGTCCAACTAGACAATTTGCAACTTAAGATTTATACTGCGTCATAAGGATACTCAAATGTGAGTTTTCACAGAACAGCATACATTGCATTGGTCCCAGGGCTACATTGGCTATGCTCAGCACATTCCCAAGCACCCAGTCAGAAATTAGTTCTTTACAATTTTCATCTTGTCATTGAGTATAGCACGAGGGCAATCGGCACTTCCTATTGAACTGGCACAAGAAGAGCAGACACGGCAGAGGCACTTGTCCATTTGATTATATCAGCCATCAACAGAGCTCATGATCAGTCACACAATCACAGACTGACTCATGATCACCTAGACAGTCATTCTTTACAGCTGAGTTCTAAAGGACTGATTTGGTTGCAGAGATGGATGGATGGATGGTTGGGGCTTTACTACCTGTATTTATGCACTTGGTAGGCTAATTAGGACAGGAGGAGGACACGGCAATGAGGCGAAGGATGATTGAAACAGCCATCCAACATAGGCCCAGGTGACCCGGCAAGAGCTGGATTCGAACCCTGGACCTAGCGATCGGCAGTCCAGCACGCTATCACTAGAGCAACCCTCCTCCCATTTACGAACATAAATGAGTGACTACTATTGGCCGAGAGATTCTGTCTTCGTAGCTTCATGCTTTTGCATGGCATACGTATAGCACAGCCAACTAAAAGGTCTGTTGGAATGCTATAATCCAATTAAATACCTCGAAAGTATGATGACCGCAGGCTCCTCAATCACTGAAGTATGCATGAATCAGTTCTTTTGACATGTGCTGAAAATAGACTGATTCAGATAAATCGGATGATATCAGCTGCCCATATGAAGAAGTGGTCCCTGTATAGGCCCAAGTCGTACAGTTTTACACTGAAGTTAAAATGTTTCTATTCTATTAATTATAGGTATCTTGCTCTTACTTAGCCAGTTAATTGCTCCCGGACAGAAAATAAGTTATTCTTTAATATGACCAATCAGAGAAGGTTTCCAAAGTTTTCTGTACAGAAGAAGTTCGTTACATCACTGAGAGCGTGATACCTTTGAACATATTAGTGACAAACAAGGCCAAGACTCTGCGAGGCTTGAGTAGCTGTGCTGCAAAGTAGGTCACATTATTTTTGACAGGGCATCACTTCAAATTTAAAAATATTGGTCATCTGCTGAGTATCACAACCAATATGAAAATATATGTTGGCCTACAATGAACATGCAAATAAATATATAAGTAGGGGGAACGGGGGCACATTAGGACGCTTTTGACGTCTATTAATTTTGCTCAATGCTGAAAGCACTGAAGAACTCAGAAGTTTGCATGAATATCACCCATACTGTTGAGCTTAAATGCAAGGCATAATAAACTAGACTGCGCCTACCCTTTTGCAGCCAGAGAGTTGTAAAGATGACTGTCCCAATGTGCCCCAGCGTGCCATGCCGGGGCACATTGGGACATCAATTAAAAAATAATTTTAACACTCCATATGCAATAAATATCATATATCAGTAGTGCGTAAGACAATATACAGTGCATTAATAGTGCCAATAGTTCATAACTTTAAACAGTTTTAAACATTTAATGTAAACTGTCCTGGGTGCGAACATCTATGTAAGTAACACACAGTGCTTTGCAACAAATTTGTTCACAGAGCATGGTAATCCACTATACCTCTATTCACTGTGGCCTGAATACCTGTTGTGTGCTGTCCCAGGTCATTCAGTTGCCTTGGACACTTAAATTCTGCCATATTAAGTACGTCCCAATGTGCCCCAAATTCACTGTCCCAATGAGCCCTGATATGTCTTTTACACCAAAATGCTAATTTCTCCGACACCAGTGAGTGTGTTTATCACGATAGAAATTCATAACTGTTTGTTACGATATACAAAATTCATACAAGCACTGAGAAAGCCTCATTATTCATGGTTTGTCGACAAAATGGTTCGAATTGAACCCGTCCATATTTACTTTAGTGGTAGGAAAACAAACTTTTGCTCGCCATACTTCTGCATGCGGCCGTAATTTGTCTATAAAATTATGGAAACATCAGTGCCCCGCGTCCCAATGTGCCCCCGTTCCCCCTAGATATAGGAAGAAATAAATAAATATGTGAATTGTGGATAGATAGACAGACAGATTGATTGATTTAATGCTTGATTGATGGATTGATTTACAACATGGATAGATTGCACTCAGTCTGATAAATAGCTTTTAAGACAGATTTAGATCATGTCACATAGTAGAATACATAATAATTTGAATACCAATATCTGAAAATTGCAACTTTCATCCAAGAATGCAGAATCCGACTTATGCCAGAGAACAATTACAAGTGAAAAGACATTCGCTAAAAGAGAAATTGATGATGCGCAAATTACACTCTTAAAACAGATTGGTTGAATATACCAATATATTGGTTGAAAACAACCAATTTTATATGTTGAAATAGGACCAACCAATTCATTGGTTGCAGTCAACCAATCAAGATTGGTTAAGCTACCAACCAATTTAAATTGGTTCATCTCTCTAACTGTTATTTCGACACATGGAATTGGTTAAACATTAACTTTAATAATTGGTTGAATGAAAGAACCTTATTGGCTAATAAGGAATGGGATTATAGTTCGTCAACCTCATGGTCCTAGGACCTCCTCTGTGTAGGATTCAGTCTGACAGCTGTTATAAAATTGCCATGGTCCATGGCTTGCCTGATTAGCCTATATAGCATCTAATGCAAAAATTCAGGATGTAAAGCCATTGAACCCACATGCTAATGCTCATACGCCCACCCCAGCTGAATGGCTATTCATAAATAAGTTGTTATTTCACTCATCAGGGGTTTCATTTTTTGAGGGGTGGGGAGGGGGTTATTTTTTATTTGTTGGGAAGGGGATTGTTTGTTTTTTATTTTGCTTGAGATCTGAAAAGAGAAAAAAGATAATAGTGACAACAAAAAAACATTTTATCACAGATAAAGATATGCTGGGACAGAGAGATGGAGAAAGTTTAGCTATCCACCAGAAGGCACTGGAGATGGCTCTAAAAATTAGTAGACTTTTCTTCCTTGTTTTACCAAGCAGCCTACAGTCCATTCACACACCATTAAGATAATAAAATACACTTACCTTGCATAGATATGTCACTGCAATTCTATATTGACTATGGGACATTCTTGTGGGATCTAGAACAATTGTATGTGACTGACTGTTCAAGTTCTTGGTCACCATGGTTCTTCTACCAAATGTTTTGTCTACCTAATCTTTAACATTTAAAAGCTATTCATTTAATATTTTTTTGGAAACAGTTTATGTACAATTATGTGACTCATTGATATAATTGACATGCCTGTGCATCCTGTCGGATTTTTATAATTTCAAAGTTACACACCAAACTTGACTTGACAGTGGATATAGATGGCGACACACGGCTCTCTATTGATCATGATTCTTCTGTTGTGAAATGCTAAGAATTCTTGGACAAACATGATATGAGCGCTGATCTTATTTATTACACTACCTTGGAACTGTTGAAATTTTAAGTCAGCTGTAATGTGTAAGCTGGGATCATAGCATAAATTATCAGATTATACACTGTTTGTTGTTACAACTCAGTTATGCTTTTATTGTTGATAAGTTCAATGATTCCTTGCTAATCCTTTACTCACTTGTTCATTTAAACTTCTGTGTACCACATCAACTTGAATAGATCCCCTCCCTCATCCTTTCTCTATTTTAGAGCTATGGACTTTTATTTCAAGCGGCTTTCATGAATGTCTTTACATGTACACTATTACAACTGTTCCTGGCTGTATTGAGGGCAGCCTTTATTTTAAGGAGCTGCTATTCTGCTGGGTGGAGGAGAGATACTTTATTCAAATAAATATGATGTAACCATTTTTCTGACCATTGCAGTTGGTTGAATAATTTTCAACCAATTCTAGTGGGTTGCCCTTAACCAGTCAAAATGGTAGTTTCAACCATAATAATTGATTGATTTTGCCGCAACTAATTGATTGGTTGGTCTTTTCCCAAAAATCAACCAATCTGTTTTAAGAGTTTGAGATTGGACAACTAATTTCAGCCTGGAGAAAATTAATGTGTCAATCAAGCTTTTTGCAAATGCACAAATTACAGAAATTACGCAAAGAAGAGCCTATGCCTATCCATGCCTTTGCCTCAGCTTCTTGAATGCAGTGACACATTGCCTTCACCAATCAGCTCGGTAGTGGGCTGGACTGCCAATCGCTGGGTCAAGGGTTCGAATCCAGCTCTTGCTGGGTCTATGTTGGATGGCTGTTTCCATCGTCCTCTGCCTCATTGTGGTGTTCTCCTGTCCTAAGCCTACTAAGTGCATTAATACAGGGCAGTTTAAAGCCCCAATCATCTATTCATCATCTCTATGCCTACCTTTAAAATGTAATATGGGATATCAATCAAGCAAACCCGCAGAGGGCTCCCCCAAGGTCAACGAGATACAGAATAGTATTTCAGTACTATTCAGAAGTCATCACTTACCCTGCAAAACTTGAATTTTGAGTCAACTTGAATGATTGATTGATATGGTTGCAAAATTCTTTGAGCTAACATACCAAGTTCTTGTAACTATTAACAAGTACAGATTGTCATAACTTATTATCGTTTTCATAGCTATGTGTTTTTTGAAAACTTCGTTTTCCAGTTAAACCGTGACATCATCGGGTATCTGTCAATATGATTGGTCTAATCTTCAATCTGTGACATATCAGTTCAGACTTTGACATCACAGTTAATGACAAAGGAATTTAAAACTCTCAGGCAATGTTACTACTTGTGTACAACCACAACAAACAATGCATGTATAAGCTGAGTGTTGCACTTCATTGTTTTCCAAACAAAAAGTGTTGCTGTTTTTCACAATACACCAGTCATCACAATTTCAAACAACTTTTTTTGTCAGTAGTTGCAACTCTCCTTTGAGGCTAAGTAGTCTGTTTGGTTCAGTTACTGTGCACAGAGAAACACATCATCCATGTGTCACTGCACTTTGCCAGTTTCCTGAAATCTGTGCTTGTAATAAACGAAATTATCCAAATTAATCTCTGACATCACAGTTTTGGAATGAAGCAAATTGCAAACTTGAAAAACATGTAGCTATGAAAACGATAATAAACAACTAGCTATGTCCACACAAATAAATTGTGCAAGCATCTCACTCAATCATTTTAAGTTCTCCTCATATTTACGTGGAATCTCAAGTTCTTTTCTATGCGCACTGTTGAACTGTGATGTCAGGGATGACTCTATTCTAGCATTGTAATACATGTATATCGATGGTGAAAGTGCAAAACCTCGTAAGTCAAAAAAAGCCATTTTTCAGAAATTGGAAAAAAGTGTTTAAAACTATCACCGATCTTTTTTTATGGTAATGTTTATCAATATGTGAGTTAGGCTCAACTTGATTTATAGAAAGTGACGCCCTGTTTTAGCATAACTTTTTGTCAGAGGTCGTTGACCCCTAGCATTGATGTCACATCAGATATGATTGAAAATGTTGACTTACAAGGTTTTGCACTTTCACTTAGTAACGTGCAAAACCTTGTAACTCGACCATTTTTCACACTTTAAAACAACTTGCAGTATTCAATGTACCTTTAATCTATAGGTAAACAGTAAAAAATATAATTTGACCATGATAAATAACAACAGCTAATTTTAATTAGTGGCTACAATTGCAAAACTGAGGAAAATGACACTTTTTTCAAATTTTTGTGCACGCTTTTTTTCAATAGCCTATATCACCACAATAAATATAGGGAGGTAAAAAATTTTTAAAAAAGAAATTTCCCGTGAGCCATAAAAAACGTACCACACTCATAATTTTTCAAAAAAGGTTGAAATATCCTAAATATGTGCTTCAAAGTTCTGATTTGAGTTACGAGGTTTTGCACTTTCACTTTTTGGAACTAATCGACATACAAGGTTTGGTGAAACCATGGTTAAATCATTCTGTCACAGCTTCCAAAAATAGCAAAGGGGCAAGGTGAACAATTGACAACATGTATTGGATATTGAATTAGTCATTCCACTCAAAATCTAAAAATAGCAAAATTTTGACATACGAGGTTTTGCACTTTCACCATCGATATGTAAATTAACTACAAGCTGTGATGTCATTTTAAAATTAAAGTTTTGTAGGTTATTACAGATCTCGTATAAGTGTGCCATGTTCCATGTGAATATATGCCCAGATGATGTCAGTATTGCAATACTGACATCACTATTGGCACTCCAAGCTTGAGTGTTGATTCCAACTGCTACCAACAAGTCAGGCTTATGGGCTGTCTAAGCGTGAATGACAATTGATTAATCTGCATTCATTGGTATGGTTGTTTGATTCAGTTGGATCAGCTGAAACTGATATGTTTGAGCCACTTGCTTGATCCATCATGGACATTCATGGGGTCCTGTTGTGAAATTTCTCATTGAGGGCAGCACCTTATGGCTTTTCAGCCTTTTAGGTGAGATCTGCGCCATAGAAACTGTTCAGAATTGATGACTGGAATGGGGATGATGGGGAGATTTTTCGGAAGTGGACGTGGCGGTGTTGCATAGGCATACCAGAGGACGAGAAATGGGGGGAGGGTTAGTTGCTCTCCAAAAATTTGGGAAAAGGCCAGACAAGGAGGCTAAGAATTTGTCATCAAATAAACATTATGGGAAATCAGTGATAAGGATGCCCCCAAGCAAAACTCCCCCCCCTTAGGTCTTAAATTCTGAATGGATCCAGAGTACATTATTTTTGCCAAGACAGAGCAGCACATGATAACCTTCCAGACCAACAAATGAATGTGAGAGTGAATGAATTTGTTTTGTTGTAAAAGTGCTAAAACTGATAGCAGTTATATGCAAAATCCATGCATTATATATAGCTGGATATTGTAACTTTTGGATTTATTCAAAACATCAAACTGAATAATCAATGTTGAGCAAAAATCTAACAGCTATTGTGTGAATTCGTAAAGGTGTGATCAGTATGGGTTCCAAGTGACGCAGCTGAAATTGCAAATATACCAACTGTGAAATCATTATACTGATACTGACATCACAAGAGCACTGTGGCAGTTGAAAAGAACATGGCACACTAATAAGAGATCTGTAATAACCAAACAACTTTTTCGGTATTATGACAGTTGTCTATTGTGAATGCTCACAAAGCTGCCATTTAGTAGGATTAGACTGGTGATTGCTAGTGATAGATCATTGGGATCAAATGTAGTGCTTCCTTCAATTGATATATCAATGTTTGAACGGTGATGCATAGTTTAATTCTGCCCATTGGCTATCAGGCTGAGAATGATGTGGTTGCAGGGCTATCCCTGATAAGATGCTTACTCTGACACTGTATCGAAACTGTGATGCTCAGTTCAGGCGGATCTACATTGACCAGAAGCTGCAGAAATCTGACTAAGTTTAAAATGGCATCACAGCTTGTAGTTATTTTGCATAATTATTGATATTGCAATGCTAGAGAATGGTGTTGTCACTTGACATCACAGTTCAACAGCATGCATGTAGAACAGAACTTGGGATTCCCAGAAATCATATATATTTTTATCCAAATATGACACATTCACGCATGGTAGTGAGCGCACATACACGCGCGTGTACAAGTAATTGCAAGCATACTCACGTGTGTATATGGGTTCACGATCACCTGTGGACATGCCATCCAGCGCATGCGTGGACCTGTATTCACGCACACGCGTGTATATGCCATCGTAGGTGTGCCATCCAGCGCACGCTTGGACATGCCATCCAGCGCATGCTTGGACATGCCATCCAGCGCAAACTTGGACATGCCATCCAGCGCAAACTTGGACATGCCATCCAGCGCAGTTTATTTATAAAACACAGGAGCCCCTCCGGGCAGTGGCGTATCTATGGGAGGTGGAGGAGGGGTCTCTCTTTTTCTAGCTTTTGTGATTTGATTTTATTTGGTTTTATTTGCCATGACTGGCCAGGATAGCACATAAAATAGAACTTATTTCCAATATGGTCCTGTGGCAAGCATTCAAAAATCTCATAATCATGTCATCATTATATTATACAAATAAATAAGAGAATAAAGTGAATAATTGATATGTAACCAAAGTAAAATATTGTGTGCCTTAAGTGTCAGGTTGTCAGGGTTCCTCTCATGGATAAATTGGGTAACATACTACCCACAAATGTTTTTCTCCCCTGAAGTGTTGCTGTAGGCCTTACAGAATAAAGAAATCATCTTTTGTATCAGACCCCTAGCTACGCCACTGCCTCAGGGTTTTGTCCTCTCACAATTTGGATGTGCGCTGTAATGCATGTCCACTCATGCCCTGTATGGCATGTCCACTCATGCGCTGTGTAGCACGTCCACTCATGCGCTGTAAAGCATATACACGCATTCAAAATATACGCGCGTGCGCGTTTTGACACGTCCACGCGCGTGTATGTGTCGAATCTTGCATGTCCATGAGTCCCTAAAGCGTGTATATGCGCTCTAGAACATGTGTGGATGTGTCAAATTTGGATAAAAATAAACCTCCAGAAATATGACGAGGACTGTTAGTTGACTCAACATTTCAAATTTTACAGTATACCTGTATGATACATGTGCTTGCCGCTCACACATGATAAATTACTCACTTACCAGGATGTCAATAGTCAAAGCTATGGGCTTAGGAAGACTGGCCTGAGTGGCAGAGGGGCAGCTATGATTGGCCCAACCACTCAGGGGGGTCCATGCAAGAGGATAAAAATAATCGAGAAAAAAGCCAAAATGTTTATCTTCGTGACCAAGTTATAACTGCATGATACGCTACAACTTTTAGGATATCGCCAAAATATGATAGCACCCTGTATAGGAAAGGGCCCTTCCACCTTGGCTCAAATAGAGATATCCTGAAAAAAGGAATGTGGAGCGGATCTACTTATTTTGTCACAGGGCCCAAAATGCCATTTGTCCGCCCCTGTACATTTGTGTTATCACTGAGAGCAGAGTAACCATTCTCATTGACTGCAATACTACTACTGACCTTACAACTACATTTACAAATAATTAGATTTCTCTCGCTCCGGGTGACTCTTAATTGGCAATGCAGATGACTGTCATTTCAATTAGTCTGTTTAGATAACTTCGTTTTCTGTGGCTTGGAACAGCTCTTGCTAATAAAGTAGCAAAATTACTTCCAGTAAACGATACCTATATATCTAAGGTACAACATAGAGTCTTGCAGTGGCCACTGTGATGAGCGTTCTCCTTATAAGAACTACCCTGCTGTATGTAATATCTCCTTTCCAATGCACAAAGTTAGACTTTATTAAACTAAAGCATGGGCGGACTGGCGTCATTTCGAGCCCGTGGCAAAATAAGTCAATGGGCCCCTAGTTCCTAACCATCTGTGATATTTAAAAATAGAAAAGCAAAATACAGCAGGACTATTACATAAATTTGCCAAAGTGTTAAATTAGGTAGGTGGCCCCCACATAAGAGAGTGCTGTAATTTCATGTTAGCATGGTTTTTGGCACACATCATGAACCTTAGAGCAACTTTTCTCTCTTTACCTTGAAATTTTAATTTTTTTTGGTATCTTGCATGGGCCCCCCTGAGTGGATGGGCCCGTGGCAGCTGCCACTTTGCCACTTAGGCCAGTCCGCCCCTGACTAAAGATTTACTCTTACAATTGAAACCACACCCCGTTGTTTCCATGCGCACAGTTGTGTGTCCAAGGGACTACTGAATGGTATTTGGACATTTTTAAAACATTTTACTGCCAAGAGACATAATATTATGACTTTTGATTTGGCAGGGAACAGTAAGATAATTTTATTTCTCTTTGTGGCGGTTAATTGGTAATTTGTATAATTTGAGTATTACACCCAATAAACTTGATATGCAAAAACAGTGGACCGGACTGTTGCACCATGAAGACGGCACTTTGTAAATCATCACAGTGATCATAATGATGATTTGTCGTGATTATATCAATTACTTTCAATGTTAATTTGCTTTAAGGAGACAGTCTAGCGTCCAAAGGGAAAACATAGTAAGCCACATTTTGGAGTTTCTGAGAAAATTGAGTCCTTGCAGTAAGAGATAGACTTATTTGGATTTTCCAGTGTCATTCTGGGGTAACGGGCCACTTCTTCAAAATCTAAACATAATAAATATACTGAAACATCTCTCAAAAGTCCTATTTTGACCTTAACTCAATTTGACCCAAAATGTGACTTACTAGGTTTTCCCTTTGGACGCTAGAGTCAGGCAAGCGAAAGGATTATGCGTCTGATTTTTACTCCAAAATCGGTTATGAAAAATCAAATGGCCTTCTCTTAAACATGACTAATCAAGTAGACTCTATATGTAGATAATTCATCGGCTGTTATGACTCACAGAGTGCCAAAATCAACACTGATTTTTTTTGCATATCAAAAATTAAAGGGCTGTAAGGAAACCGGACACAATCGCCCTGCAGGAAGTTCAACTCACAAAATATCTCTGTACAATACGATACAAAATCCTATTCACTCTTGATTTACTCATGAGCCATTTATCTTCAGAAAGTCAATGGCAGTTAGGGTAATTATCGTAAATTCAACACCATAATTGCTGCGTGAATGCTGGAAACTCAAACGGATCGCAGTGATTTTGCGTGACTGATCAATCGAAAATAATTGGCCCTCAAAAGCGCTGAAAGAGCAGGATATGTATAATGATTGATGGAGAGATCAAAAAGCCATGGGATGTGGGGGTGGATTTTTGCTTTTCTTGCCACCCCCTTATTTTGACCAAATTTGGACCCCCTAATCTCCCCCCCCCCTTTCTTCCTTAACCTGCCCCCCCCCCCCTGCTTCTGTGTCCTCCCCCATCCTATGTGTGCGTCTTTGACACTATAGATGCTCAACCAATCAGGCAGCAGCCTTCTCATTGCATTGGCTGTGTTGGCCAAGTCTGCTACTTCACAGCCAGCAGCTTCTCTTGTCTTCAGTGGGCTTACTTGTGTGCTCCAGTGCACAGGGACTGATGACATCACTGATTTATGTGCATTTGTAATACGTGATCATAAATCGTGACCTTTCTGATCAAACTTTTATCAAACATTGCCAAAAGGACTACATTCTGCTGATAACACTCAACAAACTAAGTGAAAAACTAACCAGTAAGCAATTATTTTCATCCAATAGCTGAGTACATTAATTAGTGTAACTCTCATCTCATATCAGAAGAGTTTGCGTCAAGGATTACATAGGCAACAGTTCTGAAATTCATCTATCACCATGAAACTAGACTGGATACTAATTTTCCCTGTCCTGGCATTCATTAATTCGGTAGGTGAAAAGTTATATTTTCTCTTCTTTTTATATTCTCCTTAACAAGGCTTTTAAAAATTCAGCTTTTCCCTTAGTCTCAATGATTATTTTAATCTTACGTTTTAAAAATCATCTGCGTGAAATTGTGAAATGCAGTTTTATGCAAAAATTCGGACTCTGTGGATAGTGAAATGCCATTTGAATCTAAACAATTTATACTGTGCGTTTGTGGGTACTTTCAATTCAATCAGTTTTTTAAAAGTGTGCACTGTCCAGACTGTGTTCTTAACTGTTAAACGTTAAGAATCATGTACATGTAAATGTGCTATTATTGCTTACGTGCTTGAAAACACGGTAACGCTTTATGAAGCCAATAATTTGGAAAGTTAAAAAAGTCACAGTGACTGGCCGATGATGGCTATTTGTCGGTGAGATTCTTCTGCGATGAACTGCTTCTATGCTATAAATGGCTATTTTCAATTGTGCAAAGTTAACGACTTTGTCAAACCAAAGCACAATTTGTACATAGAGGTGGTTTTCAACAAAATACAGAGCAAGTCCAATTCTTTATAAATGATGAATTAGGTGGTTTAACATCATTTTCTGCAGTAATACGTGCACTGTGCCATGCTTAAAGCTTTCAAGTTAAATACCAGGCTTAATTCTGCTTAATTCTTCCAGAATAGTTTTTGCTCCTTTGACAATACTAGAAGCAGGCATTAGATTGAAGTTTCATTTAACTTTGATGAGACAATTTGGCAGTAATCAAGGACTCAAATTCCTAATTGGACATGAAGGCTATTGGAGTTTGATAACCTGGAACAAAAAGTATGGCAGCTTTAATCCCCCTTATTGTAATGCTACCATTGAGTATGGTAGCTCAGTTGCTGTAAGATCCTTCCAGTTGCATTATCAAGGGTTTGAATCCAGCTCAGGACCTAAAACAATTCCTAAGATAGAAGAAAAGGGTCCACTTAGTCTGAAGTGATGGAAACTATATTACATGATCCCTAGTGAGTATGTGGCAAAACAAAATTCAGTTTGAAGTTCTAATGCCACTCCTTCTCTAAAAGAGTTGGGCAAGTTTCTTGCTGCTATGACTAGCAATATCACGTCAGAGACAATCTAAGGCCCAACAGGCCAATACGTATCGGACTCCATTTTTTCAAGTGTGGTCAAACTGCCATCATTACTGTGAATGTATGCACGTGCAGAATCACCATTTGATCCTACAAACTGTTGGGTCGATTTTGTGATGTTTAACGTTGAGTAATACAAGTCAAGTTCGGATGAAATAGATTTCTGAAACTATTGAAGATGGAATTTCCTGCTTCATTGAGATTTACAAACAGGCAATTTTATGAGTGTAATTCTAGGATTTCTTACTCTACGTTTCGGTAGTGGTGCTGGCCTGAAGTGCTTGTTATCCAAAAACGATTTAACTTGTCTATTTGCCATTGTATTTTGTTTAATATCTACAACATGCCTACTTTGCTGTTATATCTTGCCATGAATGCCATGTACTCCAAAAATGCACTTTAATTTATATGATTTATAAAGAGTGTACTCATTGTGAGTCCAGCAATATAAAATAGACAGCATCATTTTCCTAGAATAAACTGGAGTAGCTTGTGGGCCTGTTGTCTACTTATAGCTAGTGATATATGGATTTTACTCATCACATGGGTATGGGAACCGAATTTTAATGTCGCTATTCAACTATTCGTAATCCTCTGACTTTAATTGAATCGCTGCCATCGCAAAAACCACGGTGATAACATTTTTCATATATACGTATCTTCATGTGTAAAGCCCATGACTAATCGAGACACAGTTATTACTTTGTGAGTACAACATATATTAGACCTTTAACAAACAACCGCCTGCGGGACATAAACAGGTCTCTCAAGGGGGTTCAGTATGCTCAAATGTAAGCATGCTTAAAGAGACAATCGGTTCCCAGTGACTAAAAGTATGGAACGTGGTAATCAATTATGACTGCTTCCTTGTATACTCTAGGAGGCAGGGTTGGTCTGATGGTAGCATGCTCGGCTACCAAGTTGAGTGCCCACGGCTGGATCTGGGGTTCGAATCCAGCTCTTGCAGGGTAATCTGAGTCTTTGTTGTAGGCTGTTTCAATCATCCTTCACCTCATTTTGGTGTCCTTCTCGTCTTCTAATTAGCCTACCAAGTGCATTAATGCAGGATTGTGAAGCGCCAATCATCCATCCATACATGTATCTATAAGTGAGCACATCTGTGGAGTTTATATCATATGGCAGGAGGGCGACGATTGTAAATTTTGGGGTTTATTTTAGCCTTCATGAATATCATGAAGGTCAAACATCTTCACTAAAAGTTATTACAGTATTTCTGCAGGATTAAAGAAAATAACAATTAAGAAGAGCTTCTATATTTGGTCACATTGAAAGATCTGACCAAGACGAGTCATATTTTGTTTTCTTACTAGAAAAATATAGAAGTAATTTCAAGCGTCATTACATCGCATTAAATTTTTTCTGTCAACTTATAGGCAATTTTCATTTTAGACTCAAGAGCTATTAGGAAACCAAGTCATCTGATGACATTTTGGAATATGTAGTGTTTGTATCTTCCAAGAAAACTTGAAGTTGTATATAATTCATTTTTCGGAAATAGATGTAAGAAGTTGACATGACTGCCACATTACAATATGGTATATCTATCTATTTGGTTAATTGTCATCAACATACATATTTACATATTATATATATATTGGTTAATTTAACTTGTTGACAAAGAGTTTATGATTATCAGGCAGTGACATGAAGTTGATAACTTGATAGTTAGGCCTAAGGAAAAATATACGAGGCTGATTTCATGTCCTACAATATGCATTTTCTTTGTATGGGGTGAGAAAACTTTACGACTGACTATGTATGTTCTATTCAGCATTACTTGTTTGTAAATCTCCACTAAGTAAAGCATAAAGTAGTTAACACAGGGATTCCAGTATCAGTTTTTGCTTTTATTCACGGTTGTATCTTGTCAACGGCTGTAAACTTAATCTTAGAGAGGCCTCCCCATAATAATGAGCCAAATGTATAAACTATACCTGTTGTTAGACTAATGTATAGTCTGAAACTTTTTAAATATACTTATTATGAAACATAAAGATTACTTCATATCTTTATAAGAAAAGATTTCTTGTCTGTCTTGTCTGTCAGCCGTTCTCTCAGCGTGTTGCATTGCAATTACATAAACTGAAGCATTTCAAGATTTTCTTTGAGACATACCAGAGGAACACAACACGCATGGAACAGGGAGTTTCTCACTTCTTGAAGATTCTGTCAAAGGTTTCAAAGTCTTTAATCATCGCCAACAAAGAAGAGTGCGGAGAATTTTGTTTCAAGATCTCAAAAAATTTGTTGTTTGAAAATATGTTTGAAAATGTGTTGTTTTGAAGCTTTGCATCTCACTTTTCTTCTGATGTGACGGATAAAAGATATAAGATAAGATAAGATAAGATACGACATCACTTTATTGCATCATCAATAAACTTGTGAAAAAAAAAACCCATGGGCATGCACATACACTGTACTTATTCATTCAAATTTTATCCCTTGATAGAGTATATCTATACTAGTGAAAATGACATACATTTTTAATGATGATAGACATGCACCATTTACAATAAATTGTGAGAGCATAGTATCACTAATTCCATGCAAATTATGAATTGAAACATTGCACCTGAATAGCAAACTCTACAAACAATATCTGCGTATAAATACAGGTTCATTGATAAGATTTTGCCAATCTGGGAGTCTAACCTTGAACCTTAGTCAAATTCCAAATGTCTTTTCAATTGGGTCCCCTTCTAGTAGACTGCTAGCTAGACTGACAGCAAGATGGATGAATAGCTGTAATATAGATATCACCCAGACTGATTGATTTCAAAATTTATAACTGACAGTCCTTTGTAATCATCCTTCATTTCAATACAATTTCGCTAACTTTAATTCGGTTGTGACGAAGTTTCATCTTTTATGAAATAATGAGTCTGTAGTTTTCCACATGGTGAAACTCCGATTATTGACAGGCTTGATTGAGTTTCACTTTCACTTGTGAAATTTCCATATTTATCTGAATCTGGTTTTAAGAAAACCCATTTTAGCTGAAAGTTGATGTAAAAATTAATGTGTAGACCTTTATGTTAGAATGTCCGCTATTTTGGCATCATTACAAAATGTCATTGACAAATTGACATGACTAAGGGGTCAGTGGATTATTTGTTATGAAATACTAAAAAAAGTATCACGCATGTTTGATTAACAGACCTAATTAGTGGTAGGCTTATAGCTTTAATCAGCCTGTCAAGAAAATTAGAGTCGTTAGCGTGTTGTCCAAATGCTGCTGGTACTTTGTCAAGTTTGAGATTGTGTAAATCATTGTATGCAACATGGCCAATTGTGCAGCATACGTAAAACGTACGTAGCTCTTTCTTGTGAATTTCGTACGTAAATTGGTTGTTTTCACGTATGAAATACGTACAAAAAAATTTACGTACGTATAACGTACGTAAATTTTCGTATGGATTTCATATGTCTTAAGTTGCTTTTTGGGCTCTATCTCGACTTTTTTGCAGATTTTTTTTAGATAGGCCACTGAAAGGTCTAAACTTAAACCATTTGTGATAACCATATTGCACTAAACTGGCCAAAGTAAGTAAAAATTACCTGTGTCAAATTTGTATGAATTAGTACAAAATTTGTACGAAAAAATACGTACGCACTACGGATCGGCTCTTTCTTGTGAGTTTCATACATAGAATTTACGTACGTAATTCGTACGTTGCACAATTGCTAGTGAACTGCATGGAAATCAGGTATATGTTTTTAAAATTTGTTAGCACCAAAATGAATGACTCTAGTTCGAGCAATGATGCATGCAACATTTTTAATGCAGAGTAATAATTATGTGCATAAGTTCATTGGTAGAGATTCTGATGCCAAAAAGGCAAACTTATCTGATATTCCTTCTATCTTGACTGCAACGTCGGAAACAGCTATTGGCCAGAAACTTATGTCAACTTACTTTCAGCACCTTCTTTGTTTAGGTCGGAATAATTCATATTGAGTGACTGTTGAAAACAGTACCCTCGTGACTGTGACTTAAGCAAGGAGGTCATTTGTGTCTCAAATATGACTTAGAATAAAGGTTGATGTTTGCTTTACATTGTGTGTTCTAGCAAAAGTCGGAAGTGCGGCTGTCATAATTTATTTAGCATCTAAAAGGAGGGACTCTTGGCCATGGACAGAAAGACAGAGAGATACATTTAGATGGATAGGTAAATAAATAGAAAAGTAGATAAATAGATAGATAGACAGGTAAATAGATACATAGATAGGCAACTGGATTGATAACTTGATTATCAGTTTTCAATATTTAATTTGAAAGTTTCACATTTCTGTTAGAATGAAAAATCTTGTAATGACTCATTAAGGATAATTTTGGTCACAGATCAAATAACGTATCTGCCATGACTTGCTATATTGGGAATTATGTCTTGTCCAATCATAGAGCAGAACATTTCACCTATTATTTTATTAAGAAATGAATGTGAATAGGTATAATTACAATTATATAACTTCGATTACCGTATAAATGCTTGAAAACTTTGCGGCCATTTTTATTCAGTACTTCCAAAATAAACTGCAGTCTAATGTCATTATTCGTCCTTCGCCAGCTGTACCAATGTTACTTGCATCTATTTTTGCAAGTAATTATATTAATGTTGAGTGGACGCAAATTTTCCAGTAGTTTATTCTCAGTCTTTGACTAAAAGACAACCATTTGGAATTTGCTTTGTCTAAATTAATTCAGCACCTCTTGTTCTGAATTCAGATAATGTCTTAGGTCCATACAGCTGGGAATCTATATACTGGCTTGAGAATCAGAATTGTCAAGTTCTGCTTATAAAATTACCAGACACACTTTCCCTGAATATATTTCCACCCCTAAAAGCTTCCTTGAGACAAACGGTAAGACCATCAAAGGAAATCAAAAATTGCAATCATTTTTATGACAAATGGATGGATCGACAGATAGAAAGATGGATTGAAAGAAAGACAGATACATAGATACATAGATAGACCAATGTAATGATAGATAGATTGATAGATAGATAAACCAACAGAAAGGCAACAGGCAAAGAGAGACATACAATGTAGATAGACATAAACAGAGACATAGAGTGAGAGAGCAATTGATGGTTACTAAAGAAATAACTGACAGGGAAAAAAATAAAATATTGGTCAGTATGTTTGGTGACCTCAAAAGCCATGGGTAAAAAGTTAGGTGATTTTCCTTTACGCAATGAACATAATTCACAAGAAAAATCCATAAGATTCAAACTTAGACAAGAATAAAGCAGATATTGCCAGATATCCATCAAAAATGATGGCTTTCGACTTTCTGTACGCGATAACATCAGAATATATTGTTTGTTTTCAAAATCTATATCTTTGGAATTGGATGTGGCAATTTTCATCGATCATGAAGGAAATGTTTTGGAAAACCACAATATCCTTGATGTGTCAAATATATCTGACAACTTTTCAATATTAATGTTACTTAGTGCAATCTCTCAGTTGCCTTGCATATAATATGTATCAGAATTGACATCTAGTGCAGTAGTTTCTGATATAAAGTGTAAGAGGATGATTTTCTGATAGATTGTATGACAAAGTGCAATTGAGGATTGATCCTAGTTTTGTTCTTGAACTTGTAGTATAGTTAATAATTTTGTTGGTTCGTGGGAACAAACTTATCAAATATGATGGTGAAATAAATGCTCAGTGCACATAAATTTAGTTGCAGCTGGTCGGTACAATTCCTGGCCTTCCGGCTGGAGCACTAATAATATACTAGAAGTTCAAGAACAAAACTAGGATTAATCCTCAATTGCACTTTGTCATACAATCTATCAGAAAATCATTCTCTTACACTTTAAATGTTTAATGATTAATATTTGATCTATATTTGTTCTTTGTATCATTCTTTCATCACTCCATGTCCACATCATCTCATTTCATGTCAACTGGGGAGCCCAAAATACAAACTTTTGATTTTCTCTGGACATTCCTCCAACATCATATACACTGTAATCTCACATTTTAATTGATGAATATTTTGTAACTCATGTTTGGAAAAAATAAATTATCTATCTATATGAAGAGGTGGTAATATTCCTGCCCTGCTTGTTTGGATGGTGTTGAAGAGGAACTGGGTAAAATTTCCTCATGCCAGGAATTGAATGCTGGACCTTCATTGGCAGACCAAGACACTTGTTAACAACTTGGTCACCAGCTGCTCCTGCATGGGCACCTTAATAAGAGGAGGAATATACTGACTCTTGATCTGGTTTGACTTGACAGAAAGAGTATGCAAGGGAAGACTTAGTAGTGTATATTCACATTAGCTCAGAAATTCCTGAACTGTTTGGTGCTTTATCTAACATGTGGTGGTAATGTATGTGTTGGAAATTACCATAGTGCTCAAACAACTGACTAAATTATGGTTAGGGTTTGGGATATATCCTGTTGATATATTTCGACTAAACTTCCTGTAAGTTCTTGAATACAACTTCTTCTGAGTTTCTTGAATCCAAAGAATTCATGCAAAGGCATGTTATTTACATTATTCTTTAACTCATATGAATATCATTTACATCATTATCACCGTCATTTGCATGTGCGGAAGCATTTTCATGTGTTAGATCGTGTCTGGCAGGCTTTGTGGGTGTTGGGTAGATGTCAGATAATATTGTGAAATTCAGCAATGTCTAAGAAAGAAAACATAATGATAGCAAATATAGAAATCTAAATATTTTGACAAGCAAGGAGTGGAAAATGAGATGTTAAGAAGAAAGCGTAAATACGAGTAATCAGAAGAACGGCAAAACGTGAGATAGAAAGAGCTGTCAACTTCCCAAGATTACAGAAGATCAAATTGCACGTTGATGAGGATATGCAAACCATTCTACAAATAGACAGACCGATACAGTTGTTCGTGAAAATACGAAGCCAATGGAATTTCAATGGAGCATTTACAATGTTAGTGTTGGTATAGCCATTCTCGTGAGTCACTTTTCAAAGGATAGTACTCGAAGGCTAGACCTACAGAAAGACGAATAGGTAAGAAAACAAATGAGTGAATAGATAGACAGATAGATAGATACATCGATATAAAGGCAGACAGATGGACAGGTAGAAGAACAAACATATTTCCAAGTAGATAAATATATAGATGATGGAAAAATTAGATGCTATTGAATATTGATTGACTAGTTTTATGCTTAATAATTGATGTTCATGAAAATAGTTACTTGTGATGATAAAACCAGTGATGCTACAATTCTGTGCTGTGGTGTTTGATACATATTCCATCTTCATGATGAGTTATGGCATCTTATCAAAACACCATTTCATGATAACATCAGATTCTGTTTGGGAACATTAAGCTCTGAAGCTACAGGAATTTTTATGAAGACTGACAAAGTCATGTTAGATCGAAACTTTCAAAGAAATTGCTGAAGCCTTTTTGCTGCAAGGAAATTATAGCAATTTTGACATCATTTATGACAGAACCAAATTGTGGGAAACATAAGTTTGCTACATGTAATACGCCCTTCTAAGGCAAACAAAGAATTCAACATACGCTAGGCAGAGCAAAATTTCATGTTAAGTGCTGCAAGGGAAGGTGCTGTTCTTATCTTTGTAACAATTTTCACTCTCTTTGCTGTGAAAATACTATGTGTATGAATTGTTACATTATCATACTTTTTGTAGCTGCAATTTGATATTTCCAGCAGCTGGTCTGTCATTGCTGATTACATTTAATTATTGAAACTGTAATATCATCAAACAATCTTGTCGCTGCAGCCTTAATATTTCCTATATTTTATGTCTGCACCAGTTGAGATTCAGTTTACCGATGAAAAAATGAAGAGAATGAATGTGTTTCAGCAAGAGACGAGGCGCAAATGATCACTTCTGGTTGGCTATGGCTGTACAGTACAACTATCATCCATGGCGATCTTGGTTGACATGGAGTGATCGATCTGGAGTGATCTGTTGAGATCTGTATCTATTAATCAAAATTGATGTTGATAAATTTACTTTTCAGTACCGTAATATGGGGTGAATTAGGACACTGGGGTGAATCGGGACAGAACAGGGAAACATTTTATTTCCTCAAAAGCACCAATTTCTACTTGCCTTAGGAATTTGATTTTTGGCTCACTTTTAGTAAACATACAAGCGCATAATGTGATAGAATTTTGTATTTCTAACTGCAGGCAGTCAGGAGCTGCAGGACCTTAAACTTGGACCTGCAGAAATGAATTTTTTACAGGTGGTCAAAACTTTATGTGTACCATATAAGGCATAAATATTGAAGCCACCAAACTTGCAACAAACTTTCAAATCAGTTTAAAATGGTCCTAGAGGTCCATGATCTTAGACTGGATATGGGATTGTGATTGATTGGTCCTGGGTTCAGATCCAGGTCTATGGCAATGTTCCGGGATTGAACAAAATTACCCTACTTATTTTCATTTGAGTGTGCTGGCGTGGCTTTTTGATGAATATCATTGAACTAGTGGATTTAGTCCAGAATTGTCAGTCATCAGCAAAATTCGAAGAAAAATACAGTTTTCAAACCTTTTCTGTCATTTATCACATTTTTTATAAATCTGCATTTTATCAATGAAATTGATATCAGGTTACCTTAAAAAATTTTTTTGCATATTGAGCGTGTTTTCTAATGTTTATTCACAAGTAGCAATCATTCAAAGAAGGTTTGGGAGTTTTGATTGTGGAAATAATGGAGTGTCCCGATTCACCCCAAAGTGAGGGGTGAATTGGGACAGTGGTTTTCTGGGCCCTAATCATTGGAAGTTTAAGATATCGCTTGAAGCTCTAAGGGATCGTTAGACCTTTTGCTCGGACACAATTTCACATCATATTTTAATTTCTGGGTTGATTTGTGGCCATTCTATAACAGAAAAACAGCCAAAACTGTCCCGATTCACCCCATATTACGGTACCAAATAACTTATGGATATGTTTCTTTAATCAATAAGTTCAATTGTTAGATGGATTTTATCTGTTCTTTGACTTAAAATACTAAATAATTGACATAATTAATATTCACTAAAAGTGGATTAGTAGATCATTACAGATACAGTTATATCATTTCAGATCACTGCAGACCACTCTTTATTCAGACTGCTCTGGATCACTACGGATCACTATGTTGAACCATTTTAAGATGGTTGTACTGTAGCATTTCCCTATTATTTGTCTATATGCTTAAGTTGCCAGAAACTATGACATCTACTATGAGTTTGACTCTGTTTAATTCTTATGTGTTATATTCTTTATCAAATTGACCTTTACAGTCAAGCATAATTTTCAATACTTTTATTAAAGTGACAAGATGTTACCACAGTGAAGTCCACTATCATCCAAGGTCAAAAACCTATTTCAATGTCTTCAACTTGGCAAGCTCAGAGGGTAAACATTCCTTGTAGAACAGATCAACATATATCCGTCTTCTGGCATGGCATGAGAAAGCCTCATGGCGATGCGTGCAAGCTCAACTCCCTGGCGACCAAGCCAAACTCCCTAGCGACCAAGCCTCGATCCCAATTATAAGGTCACATGCCAATCATTTAGCCTCATTTTGACGTGTCTTTCTGTCTGTATACAATCAAGAATCATGCAATTGTACAAAAATTAGAGACAGACATTCTCAAAGACACCATAAGATAGCGATGTTTGCAGTAAGGATGCTGTTCGCAGGAAAAATATATCTTAATAATTACAATGCATTTACTGAAGGCTTGCCAAGTTTATCAGTTCAAGGTATCTGTACCGTTGCATTTCATATTACCAGTATATGGTAACAGCCGAAGTGCATAGTGAAATTGGCTTTTGCCATCATAAGGTACTTTACTGCAATTTCAATAAGTATGTGTTTCGGTAATAGCATAGTAAAACATAGCAAATATAGTTCATCTGATTGGTTTAGGGACTGACTTACATGACACAAAACTAATTTGAATAGCATAAAAACATATTTCAATTGCAGCTTACGTGTCTGGTAATATCAGTTACTGCCTGAATTTACCTGTTAATCTGATTTAAGTTGTCACACTGAGCTGCTCACTGAAGCAGAAGATTCACATTCCATTGCTTTCTACGTACAATTAATTGATTTGGAGGACGTTTTATTGCCCAGGGTCCAATCAGGTTAGCTGAAAATGCTACGTACATCGCCAGCCAACTAGCCAGAGAAACTCATGTTTATAGAATCTGCAGTAAGGCAACCTTTCATGCCAGTCTTGGAATGGTGTGGTTTCCCCTCTAACCATTATGCAATAAAGTTGTTTATAATCATCAAGAAACGTCTCAAGTTTAAATGAAATGTGAAGAATCCATTGAGGATTAATCGTCCCACTTTCCATA
The DNA here is from genome assembly GCA_026936325.1 of Platynereis dumerilii. Lineage (NCBI taxonomy): Eukaryota > Metazoa > Annelida > Polychaeta > Phyllodocida > Nereididae > Platynereis > Platynereis dumerilii. Next base: position 2,561,105 of record JAPTHN010000032.1, read on the forward strand.
CATCACCTTTAATCTGTCATGTTCTAGTTTTACCATGGTGATTTACAACCAATGCCCTAACACCAAACAGGTGATTGGTCTTCTACAAGCATCTGATTTTATTATGATTGAACTGCAAGTCTTAGCAGTTGGTCTTGTTGCTAGAATAGTAGAAAAGGTGGGTGGAATGCTCTCACCTCAATACAAAAATGTAACTTATAAAAAGGAAAATGCTTCGTCACTTGAGAATATGATAGTGGCTTCGGTGAAAGTAGGGATCATGGTAACTACACATCACAAGTACTGTGTAAGTTCCAAAAAGTATCTTAGGAACGGCATCTCTCATCTTGTCCTTAAGTGATTTTCTGCTCTTGTTACACAGATTGGTAAAAGCAATTGAGAGCTGTAACTGACACTGGAAATAATTTGATGGAAATTCTTAAAAGCTTTCTGTTGGTCTTTCCCTGTTTGCAGAGGATTGTCATGTGGACAATTTCCATTTCAATCTCTTTCTTAATAAGTTTTAGACACACAGGAACACATGATGTGCCAACCAGATGTGTCATTGCAACTTGCTACGGTTCTTATCTAATTCTTCATTGTTTCTGATGGTCTTTTCCTCTTTGCATAGAATGTCATGTTGACACTTTCCATTTTGAGTTAATTATTTCAAGTGATAGATATGGTGAAGGTCATGATTTGATATTTGAATCAGATATGTGTTTGCAACTTGTTACTGCTGTTTCATCTTCTCATGTCAATGTTATATTTTAAGTATAAACTGGGTGGAAATAATCATGGTCCTCTGTTTAGCTTCATCTTCCAGCCCCAAAAGCAGACCTGGTACAAAATGATTTATAAGATACCTATTGTATTAAATGAAGACTCTTCAATATTCCTTGAACCTTGTAAAAGTTCTTCGACGGTGTTAATCCTTGAGATGTTAATATATTTTATATCGCCAACTTGCAGTTAAGTTTGCAGAAATTGTTGTTTAGTCTACATACACAACATAATCAACTTCTGCCCTCTATATACTTATTGATTGGCTGCAGTGATAAAATTGGACAGTTGTTGTGTTAATTGTGTTATGTGTGTGTTATACCCTGCACACTCAGAAAAAAAGGTTACACAAACATCCATATGTGGTTTTTTGGCTTGTCACCAGTACAAAACCACTTCTGGTTTTTTTAAAAACCCTTTCGATGTGGATGTTTAAAAAACCACCATCTTAAAATCCACTTTGGAATGATATAAAACCTTCAGTGGTTTATCAACAAACCGATGACTCATTGTTCAACACAGATTTTCTGGTTGTTTATTAAACCATTTGTGGTTTATGGAATAATCAAATGTTTCATTAGTTGGTTTTGTACATATTCATCCTTGGTTTTTTATAGAAACCAAGTGAAGTATATATTCACCCTTTTTGGGTTTTACAAATATCCATAACTGGATTTATATTATTCCATCATGGAGTGCATTTTAAACCAAAATTGGTTTTTCTGGTAATCAGTTGTATATTTTCATCATTCCCATAGGGCCTTCATAACCATATCAAGAATTTAAATAAAATTTAGCTGGTTTGCTGGATAACCATGATAAGATTTTCAAATGTCCATGAATGATTTTTCACCTCACCATCGGTGTTTTGAAGAAAAATAAATTCTAGTTTATAGACAAATTTCATCTTTTTTTAAAATATTTTGAGCACACAGGGAGAAAATACTTCTAAGCAGAAAGACAATAGGAAGCCATCTGACTTTATTTATTCGTATCTATTTATAAAACTTTCAAAATACAAGACCAAAATAAAATTGACATGTATAAAGAAATATACTTAAGTGTAGGAAGAAATAACATGTCTATAGCTACTACTCAAACATGTTCAAACATAAACTCCAGGAAAGCACAATAACTTTCGTAAAAACACAAAATTGAACTGCCATCCTGATATATGTTACATTTGTTAATATAATCGTCCATGAAGAATGCAATGTAATGTTCATAAATGTGAAAATGTTCTTCTAAATGTTGGTGAACGCTGGATGTCGTACACGTGGTAACGAGTATACTGATGCAAGAAAGAACCAAGGTAAAGGCCCATACTGTCATCCTCGGCAATGCTGATTGTAGCTTACGTGTGTCCAATGGACTTCGAGATGGACCACAATTCTTCAAGATTTGCTGTTGAGCACTTGGCTTCGCTCCTGAAATGCAAGCAATCACAATGTTACTTTTCATAAGTACATAAACAAAATATTATGCAGTGCTTGTTGCATTGGATTCATGCACACATTGAAACAATGAGTTTTAATTTCCTGCCTGATTCTGAAACACTCTTCACAGCATTACATAATTGTGACACATACAGTAGTTGAACGTTTTAACTTGAAATAGAATACAATTCTATTGCATATTTTATGGCAGTCGATCCACTGGTTTTATTAAAATATGCAAATAAGCTAAGAAAAAGAGCTGAAATACAAAACAGCTGTCATTTGCTCATGATGGTATGTGCACTTTGATAGCTACATTAAAATGCAAAGCAAAGAATTTGCATCCTCCCCACGCAAGCCCTGCTAAAATGGACAAGGCTTTCTGCTATTTCCAATCTTTTCTGTGATTGGCTGCTTATTTAGGTCATAAGCATTTTGCAGGCAGATTTAGTCAGATTATGGACACTTAGAGGATTACTGGCAACTAAGAAAAACAGTGTAAAACAAGCAAACTTTCAAACAGTTTCATTTCAGAACTGTGAAAATACATAATTCAATGGAATTTTCGGAACTGTGATAGCACCTTTCAACAATACACAATTTCTCCATTTGTAACTGTGTGAAACAGAAGCAACAATTTCAAACTGTGAGTAAGTTAATTAAGTATTCATGAATTAGCAAAGGTTATGGGCCATTTTGTCATGGTATGACTTGGGATGATGAGAATTTGTGACTTCCAATGCCCTTCATTTAAGAATTATGAGAAAGACAACATAAGACAGACAGACAGACAGACAGACAAACATTTTTATTTGGCCATTTGTACATACTACATAATAAGTTCATATCATAAAGATTATCCAGTGGCCAAGGAGGCACTCACTAAGTCAGTTAGCCGACGCTATCGTGGGTGCCCCCTTGTCAAAGTAACAATGCAAATATTACTTAGTAAGTAGACATACATGAGATAAGAAATAAAGTTATTGTTACAAGAAGTATAAAAAGTAGTTGAGAGGAGATGAGGTTATGAAAGATGAGATGATATGATGAGAGAAAGACTAACACGCATATGATTAATGTCTAACTGTTTATGGAGTTTATTAATTTACATGTACTACCCTACTAAAAAATAATAAAATAAAAAATAATAAAAAAATAAAAAAATAAAAAAATAAATAAAATAAAATAGAAAGAAAATAAATAAAAAGAGGTTTTCTTTTTCTTTACGCTCGTCCACAAACATAGCAATTTGATATTGTACAATCAATTTTATAGTTATTTATCAGATATTTCTTTATATACAGTAAGAAGCCGAATTCAGAGTGTGTGAAAATTTTGTCTGTAATTTGCGATATTCCCTTATTAAGTAGAAGAGGCAGTTTATATCTCAGGCAATTTTCCCCAAATTTATGACGAAGTTGAGGCATTACAAAAAACCTATTTCTCGTCCCATATACATGCTCAAGCCTACTAATGAAACCAGTATTTGAGAAATATAAAGGCACTTGACCATGCTGAAGTCTAAAGTAGAATTTATACATTTTTCGAGTTATTATATCTTCAAGTTTCAAGGTAAATAGTGATTTGAATAAAGGATCAGTGTGTGAGTTGTATTTACTTTTCGTTATAATGCGTATTGCCCTTTTTTGGAGGTTGAATATACTGGTAATATTGTATCCCCAACACAAAACACCATAGTTCAAATAGGAATGAATTAGGCTGTCATAAATTGTTTTTAGAATGTAAGGTGGTAGAGTATTTCTCAATTTCTTAATAATTCCAATAGTTTTACAGATTTTGTTTCGTACATGGTTTTTGTGGCTGCTCCAGGATAAACTGCTGTCTAACACAATACCTAAGAAGTTGAATTGATCAACATATTGTACTTCTTCCCCGCAAATACTGATATTTGGATATATTACTTGCTTGTTTGGTTTATGAAATGCCATGCATTTAGTTTTCTTTACATTCAGCGAGAGTTTATTGAGCCTGAGCCACTTGGTAACATCATTCAGGTGTTCATTCAGCTGTTGTGTCATATCTTTCTGATCATAATTTCTAGCATTTATTGATACTAAGAGTGTTGTATCATCTGCATAGCTAATAAATTTGAAAAAATCTGTTGAGAATGGCAGATCATTGATATAGATAATAAATAGTAAGGGGCCTAAAATTGAGCCTTGAGGCACACCGGTTCGAATTGGTAGGGGGGTGGATACTTCACTATCCATTTCGACATATTGCTATGATTTTCCAGATAGCTTTGAAAGAGAGAGAGGGCTTGCCCTGTGATTCCATAATAGTTGAGTTTGTGAAGTAATATGCTATGGTCAATAGTATCGAAAGCTTTAGAGAGATCAATAAAAATGCTTATCGGGAGATTACCTTTATCCATTTCAAGTATGATTTTATCAGTTAATTCAAGGGCAGCAAATTCGCAGGAATGTTTTTCTCGAAAGCCGTATTGGCTGGAGAAGTACAAGTTGTTGATGGTGAAGTAGGAATGAAGTTGAAGAAAAATGGCTTTCTCAAAAACTTTGGAAATAGAGGGCAGGAGAGATATTGGTCGATAATTGGTAAGTAAAGTTTCATCACTATTCTTGAATATTGGAAGGACTTTCGCCAATTTCAATTTGTTAGGGAAGACACCCTTTTCAAAGGACTGGTTGATGATTACAGTTAAAGGTTTGTAGAGTTCCATCTTAAGGTATTTCAGTAATTTGGTTGATATTCTGTCAAATCCATGCGAGGTCTTGCTCTTTAGATTACTTATAATCTTTAAAGTGTCCTGCTCACTTAGAGGAGTGAATCTAAAGTTGTTAGTATCGTTGGGAGTTTTCAGGTACTGTTGAAAAGTATTATTAGTCATTTCAGGAATATTTGATGCCAGGTTTGGACCAATGTCAGTAAAGAACTTATTAAATTCACTTGCAATCTCTTTTGGATTGGTGATTATTTTGTTTCCAGTGGTGAAGCTTCTGGGAAAATTATTATTATTTTTTGTTGATGACATGATTTCCTTGATCGTTTTCCAAGTATTCATAATATCATTTTTGAATTTGGTAAATATCCTGTCGTAATGCATTTTTTTTGCTTGTCTAATAACACTCTTCAGTATCTTTTTATAGGTATTTAGGTTTGCTGCAATTTGGTTGTATGATGGGTCGTCACAGGTCATATGTTTCAATTTCTGGTAAAGTTTATCTCTAAATTTCATTGATCGCATAATTGCAGCCGTAATCCAATTAGAGTTCTTATGTTTGTATTTATTGTATTTCTTCGTTTTTACTGGCATATGTTTATTCAGACCAACCTGGAGTATATCATGAAGTATGTTGTAATTGGTTTCAGGATCAGCATTTTCGTCAGTGCATATATTTTGAATAATTGATTGTTCTATTAAATGGTTCTTGAGGTTCTGAAAAGCTTTGTCATTACTAACAGTGTAAGTTACGTATTTAGTAGGTTCTTGTTTTCTTTGTTGGAATTCGAGACAAGTGAAATATGGGAGATGGTCTGAAATGTTCGAGATAATGATTCCAGATGAGGTTTTAGAAGTATTACAGGATAATTTACAAAACTGGTTATCTATTAAAGTTCCTTTACCATTAGCCAGTCGAGTTGGCATTGTTATTTTTGGTAGGTACCCATTAGTTACAAATTGCTCGAAGAATTCATTAAATACTGGCTTATCGTTGATCTTAAGTAAATCTATATTGAAATCTCCTGATATAATAGTATCCCCATTTAACTCTTGTAGTGTTGTACCTATTTCAGTAATGAAAGTGTTAAGACTGTCCATTAAATTTCTTGGCGGACGATAGATATTTCCAAGTATAAGACTTTTTTTATCTAAAAAAATTTGAATGAATTGACCCTCCCACATGTTACTTTCGCTTTTACTTACTTCCAAAATGCTGTAATTGAAATTCTTAGATAGATAAATTGCCAGACCAGCATGGCTGGAGCATGTATATGGTTGAGAAATTAGGTTATAATCATCCAGATGCAGGAGACTAGTATCCGCACTGGTATTAATCCACGTCTCCTGAATGCATATGGCATCAAAGTGGCAATTATCTTTTTTAAGTGAGTGTAAATATATCTTCAATTGGTCAAACTTCGCATTTAGACTTTGAATATTGAGACTGAGGCATTTAAAAAAGTTTGATTTTCCTTTAAGGTTTTCGATTAGAGTCTTTTCATCTAAATAAGGAGAATTCTGGATAACCTGGGGCTCTTCCTCCGCTAATAGTTCGGTACTTTCAATAATTTCTGAGAGACAGTGCAGGCCCGAGTCCGCAATGTTACATTGTGAGTTTTTATCTATTGCTATATTTGTGATATTCAGTTGCATACAACGTAATGGTAGTACATGCATGTGTCTGTAGAGCGTGTTGACATGAGGTGGACAAGGATGATATGGTACATGAGGGAATCAAGGGTATTTGAAATAAGTTTAACATGGCTACATCTGAAAGTGGTGGGGTGGACGGTGATTGTCAGGGTGATGACATGAGAGGTGATACAGTTATTCAGATATTGGTGTAAGCCTTCAAGAAAATTGCTGAATGCAGTAACAGCATTTACAAATTTCTAAGCTAGATATAGCTACCCTTTTTGCAAATATCACACCGGATGTACTCATAAGCTTGACAAAGGACCAAGATTCATCACTTTTTGAATGTCCATAACATTTCAGTTTAAAAATAGAGCACAGAAACAGTATGACACAAAAATGAGACACCCACCTTTTCATTTGTCTGCCTCGAGGGCATCATCAATCTGGGTCAGAGAAAAAATTTTCACTGATGATTCCTGAGACCTATCCAGACCCGCTCAGGAGGTAAGCTCATCCAGTTCCACTGGTTGGATGAGCTTAATTTCACGTAGAAGCTGAAACACAAATAATTTAATAGTTAGCCACACTCTATTAAGAAATACCCCACCACAAACCATTTGTTTCAAGACTACCCAAAAGTTGTTTATTTATTTCACCTCAAGATTAAATGGTGGCCCCCTTAGATAGAGACATATTATGTATCAAATTACATGTCAATTATAAAAACTGTTTCCATTGTGATTTCTGGAAAGTGATCAAAGACCATATAATCCTTACTTCCCTAAAATAAATGATCATCAGCAACTAACCAGTTTTTTTAAATGTGCACACTCTCTGAATAAAGACCTTTACATAAAAAAGAGTGACTTGTTTGTCAAATAAATGTTAGCTAATATTCCCATGCGGCTCATAAACAAAAGAAAATGAATCATAAAATTCCTACCTTGGAACAGAGGGTAAACCAGGATGAGCTTGCCTCTTCATTCAATAAACAAATCAGTCAGAGATGGTCACTGCACTGTCTGACTCTCACAAAAGGTATAGAATTGTGTCTCAAGTCTGACAAAATCACCTTGTGATTAGCCTCAAAACAGCTGTAACAGTGTCAAACACAAATATTAAGTGCTGCATATCCTTAAATGTGAAGCTGTGAACAATGTTTAAGATCAGTGAACCTGGACACATGGTGTTTCAAATATTCCCTTGGTTTGCAATAAAACCAATTTAATCTTTACTGATTTTGTAAATATCCAAGTGATTTATTGTAAAACCCTTATAAACCAATATTAACCAGACTGGATTTTCAATGATTCATTTGATTATTCACACAACCTCAATAAACCATTAAAATCCATTTGGTTTTTTAAACATTCAACTGATTATGTAGAAAACCCCAAAAAACCAAGTTTTTTTCTGTGTGTGAAGCTGAAGGGATGTTGAGAAGGGCTTTTTGCTTTTTTGAGAACCGGAAGTAACAATGGTAAGACCACATGCTGCCCAACTAATTGATTAAAATGGTCCAATGGGAAAAAAGCTTTTCCGTTTCCTGTTGTTGAATGGTATTTTCTACTCATGGGATTTTCACTTAAACAGGAGGAAATAAAGTTACGAATAGGGCAGGTTTTAGTTTGTCAAGGTCACATCCTGCAAATGAGTATAAATCACTATTTAATATCAAAGCTCAATAGACAAACCCAAATCAGAATCCGAGCAACAACATGCTTATCTACTACTTGTCTGGTACTAGTCAACAATATGGCTGGCCTATGATTAATCATCAATATGGCTATGCTGGCCTATGCTTTATGGAGATTATTGGACTTGTGACTTCATGATCTCATTATTATGTACATGTGTGCCTCATAACAAAGTTCAATGCAACATTTGATGTAAAAATTAACACAATGTATACTGTCTACATATGTATTAGAATAGGCTTTTTGGTACGCAATGAGCTAGTTTCACAAACAGTATAGATCTTAGACTGGAAGTTAGGCCCTTTGCTATTCATTTGTGTCCAGTGGGAATCTTCAGTCAATAGAGGAATATTGGATTCAAGCAGCAAAATAACCCAAGGCCCAAATGACAATACTAAATGTCAAGTTAAGGGACACAACAGCTACTTTGGTTTCTCTGGTGTCAAATTAATATGACACAAATAAGAGCCGACATAATTAGCACATGACATATATGAAGAGTTGACACAAAATTACGGAGCATATTATTTTATACCACAAAATGAATGCACCTAAAATTATACTGTTTGACCCATTTTATTATGACAAAACCGTTACTCGGTCAAAGGCCAGAAATTGTATAATCCAATGACGAGACTTCAGAAAAGTAGTGTGGACATGTGGTTTTAGTTTGGGCTGCTTTTGTAAGAGTTCTTTAAATGCCTTCATGAATATGTTTGAAATCTTTGTCATCATGGTATTTTTTCTTCATCAGTGTAATTACACCTTCAACCTTGCATTGTTCCATATTTTTCCAACTATTCTGATTAATTACCACTGCCTTTCAGCCATACCATTTGTTATAAGTGTCAATATGACCTTTCAGCGACAACAGAGAATCCCGTACATGCCCTGTCTATCTGTCACTTGTGAAGACAAGTCTTTTCCATTAATTCGCAATCACACCTCCGTGGGCCTGTAGCAAAACAAGACATACATATTCAACTGCTTAGATGGTATAGAATATTGAAGGTTCGGAGAGAGTGTCACTCAGGGCCTTGAAGATGGTCTGACATCTTGATACGCGAAAAATTTAAACCAAAAAGCAAACTACCCCAGAGATTCCAGAGTCAGACCTGCTTTTATTCTGGGCTGGTATGTCCAAAGCACCTCTAGATGTTATTGCAATAAAGAGACATGTAACATGATATTGTATCAACTATTTATCCTGCTTAACCGATATATTAAGCGAAATTTTAAAATTTATTTATAACTTAGATATGAAAATTTCTTGTCTGCCTGCCATTCTCTCAGCGTGTTGCATTGTAATTACACAAGCTGAAGCATTTCAAGATTTTCTTTGAGACATACCAGAGGAACACCACATGCATGGAACTCACTTCTTGAATTATTCATCAAAGGTTTCAAAGTCTTTAATCATTGCCAACAAAGAAGTGTGTTGAGAATTTTGTTTCCAGACCTCAGAAAATTGTTTGTTTGAAAATGTGTTGTTTTGAGGGTTTGTGTTTCTCACCACGTGAAAATAAGACAATGGGCATGCATGTATATATCAATTCAATTTTACCTGTTAAGTTGCCAAGCTTTCTTTATCATACGCATACATCTTGGTACTTGTGAATGCATGCCTCTGCTACTTTCATGCAATTAAAATTGAAAAACTGCACCTGAATAGCAAACTCTGGGGCAGATTTCTGATTATGAAGACAGGTTTATTGATAAATTGCTGTATATCCCAGATTCCCAGAACTCTTAACCAAACTCCAGATGTATTTGCGACTGGGTCCCTTTTGGTAGATGGCAAGCTGGCCTGATAGAGAGTCTGATAGGTATATGGATAGATGGATATGTAAATATAGATAGATAGATGAATGATATTTGTCAGTAGTTTGTTCTCAACCATTGTCTAAAAGACTAACTTTTGGAATTTGCTGTGTGTAAATTAATTCAGCCTTCGTTGTTGTGAATTCAGGTTTTGCCATCGGTACATACAGCTGGGAATCTCTTTGTTGGCTTGAGAATTACAATTGTCAAGTTCTGCTTATGAAATTACTCGACAGGCTTTCCCTGAATATGTTTCTAACCCCAAAGCCTCCTTGAAGCACACAGAAGGACTCATTAAAGGAAATCAAAAATAGCAATTACCAATTTGACAGATTATATAGAACAATGGATCAGATGGATGGACGGATAGATAGATAAAAGGATCGATAAATACTAGATACATAGATAGACAGAATGATAGATAAATTTTTAATTAAAAAATGTAAAGGTATTTCTTAGAAGGAAGGGTGGATTGACAGATAAACCAACAGATAGTCAGGCAGGTGGGAATTTAGACATAAATAGAGATAAACAAAGACACAGTCATAGGGTAAGGGAGTGAGTGATTGATGGCTTCTAAAGAAATAACTGACAAGGAGAAATTTAAAGTGAAATGTTGGTCAGTATGTTTGATGAGTGCAGCTCTCTAAAGCCAGTGGTGCTCTTGAGAAAGGTTGCAATATTCAGCTTTTCCAACTTTATAAACCACTGGCATATTGAAATTCCAAAAAAAGTTTTTTCAGCCCTCCCTAATAGTACATTGACCCCATGTGTGAGATCATATTCATCTTCAAATTCTTCCATTGTACGATACTGAATCGAACAAAATATGAAGTTTCTTCTAAAAAAACTTTCCACTAAGATGTTGTGAAAAGCTGCATGGGGTATATTCCATTATGCAATGACCATAATTCAAAAGAAAGATCCATAAAATTTGAATTTAATAAAGCAGATAAAAATCAGAAATTATGGCTTTTGACTGTCTGTAAGCGATAACATCAAAATATATTGTTCGTTGTCAAAATGTATATCTTTGCAATGTGATGTGGCAATTTTCATTGATCATGAAGAAAATGTATTGGAAAAACACAATATCCTTGATGAGTCAGATATATCTGACAACTTTTCAATATTTCTCTTATACTCAGTACAGTTTTGCAATTGCCTTTCAAAGAATATGTATCGATCAGAACTGACATCTCGAGCAGTAATTTCTGATATAAAGAAAAAATGACGATTTTCAGATAGATTGCTTAACAAAGGACTTGGTACAATTGAGGATGAATGGTTGTTTTGTTCTTGAACTCATAGAGTGCATAGTTTTGTTGGTTTTCCAGGACAAGTCTATGAAGATAATGGGGAAACAAATGCTTCCATAGTGAAGACACACAAATTGAGTAGCCGCTCGGTGGCAACATTCCTGCTTGCTTGGATGGCGATAAATAAGCACTGCTGAAAATTGTCTCTGGACATGAATTGAATGTAGGATCTTCATTGGCAGATCAAGACACTTTTCAGCAACTCGGTCGCCAATTCCCCCGGCCAACTTCATACAAGGAAAAATACTTGTACGTTGACCCTTGATGTGATTTGCTTGACAGATTGAAAGTGTCAAGGAAGACTTAGTAGAGGTGCCATGGCCTAGAGCATAAGGTGTTCGCCTGGTAACTGAGACGTTGCAGGTTTGACTCCCACCCATGGCATGGAGGAACTGAGCAGATCCTCCCTAACTCTTTCCTTCACTTCACCCAGGTGTAAATGGGTACTTGGCTATAGGCAGTGATGGCGATTGTAGAGTGACTTAGCATTGTGTGCGCTGGAAACGGCTGCCTGGCTGTATACTCCCCGGGGAGTTGAGAATGGCTCATGCTTGAACAGGCCTGCCAAGGGTGTAATTGTAAAGTCTGTTGAGACTGACTTTGTCGGTGTGATGGACTATAAAAAAGTCTACATTTACATTATATCATTTATATCCGCATTAGCCTGGAAAACCCTACTCTGTCTCATGCTTTATCTGAAATGATTGTGTTGGTAATAGATGTGTTGAAAATTACCATTGTGGTTAAGAACTGACTTGCCTTAACTTCTTGCAGCATGATTATCTTAACCAAACTTCATTCGAGTTTCTTGAGAACAAGAGAATTATTCAGGAAGGGTTTAGAGTTACCAAAGTTTTCTTGTAAACATTTTATTTACATTATCCTCTAACTCGTATGAATATCCTTTACATCATTATCACCATCATTTGCATGTGCAGAAGCATTTTCATGTGTTAGATCGTGTCTGGCAGGCCTTGTGGGTGTTGGGTGGTTGTCAGGTGATATTGTGAAATTCAGAAATGTGAAAGAAGAAAACATAGAGGTAGCAAATATCGAAATCTAAATATTTTGACAAGCAAGGAGTGGATAATGAGATGTTAAGAAGAAAGCATAAATAGGAATAATCAGAAGAAATGCGCAATGTGAGATAGAAGGACCTGTCAAATTGCCAAGATTACAGGAGATCAAATTGCACTTTGATGAGGATTCTCAATCCTTTTTACTCGGAACATAGAGTTGCTCTTAAAAGTAAGCAGTCCTTTGGAATTTCAATGGAGCAGAGGGTATACTTACAATTGGACCATTGTCTGACTTATAGAGCACTGATACAAACTGATGGCCATCCAGGTCAATCTAAAAGGAAGGCTCCAAGGTATGACAGAAGCATTGTATGATTGAAGTTGGCAATTTCAGTGATATTATGGCCATTGGCATTAGTCACATTTAAAAGGAAAATAGATACAAAGGAAAGCAGAAATAGATAGATAGATAGATAGATAGATAGATAGATAGATAGATAGATAGATAGATAGATAGATAGATAGATAGATAGATAGACAGATGGATTGTTTAATCAATAGACTTAATTGAAAGATTGACTAAAAGATATAGTGATTGTTGATTGATTACTTTTTGCTTGATGATTGGCACTTTTAGAGAAATAGATCATATGATGCTGAGATTCAATCCTATATTTCTTATAAAAGGCATTTTCCATCTTTAAAGATGAGTTATGGCTTCGTATCGAAGGCCCTTTCTATGGTAACATCATAACATAAGTCTCTGTTTGCAAACATTAGAGATTGCAGCTATAGGCAATTTATGAAGATTTGCAAAGTCATGTCAGATCGAAACTTTCAAAGACATTGCTGATGCCTTTTCGCCGCAAGACAGAACCTAATGATGGGAAACATATGTTTGCTACAGGTAATAAGCTCTTCTAAACCAAACAAAAGAATTCTACATGCACTTGTTGACAGAAGAACATTTGATGTTCAGTGAGGTACGGGAAGGTGATTAGGGTTGTCCACATTTCAATGGGAAAAATCAAATCTCCTAAAACCCCAAATTTGAAAGTGTAAATTGATGACAACGTAAGTATAAGGAACACATGCATAATTTTAGCCAAATTGGTTAATACTTAGAGGTGGTACAAAGCCCTAGAAGTTTATAATATACATAATTCCTCTTTCGCGCAACTGAAAAATTTACTAATTTCCCAGATCTTTCTCAGAAGTGAATATTTTTTCCTGATTTTGTAGTGTATATGATAAGATTGGTTATTAGTTTTATGTGATGGATGCAGCGAAGGCAATGATTTGACACGTGAATCAGATGTGTCTTTGCAACTTGTTACTGGTTTACTCAATTTCACCTTGTCCCATTAAATATTCCTTCAGGATTATCACTGGAAATAATCAATGCATCTTCTGTTTTGTCGTCAAGTTGACATGTGAAGAAATGATAACTGACTTGACAATTGCGATGGTTAAAAGCATATCTCTGAACTTACTTTTGTTGGGAGCAAAATTTCATTTGAAAACTCTTCAAGCATCATCAGGCTACTGAGCTATTGTAAGATATACAATGTATTCCTTGAACATTACTCAAACTTTCAGGGTAATTTACTTTATAACACCAACTTGCAGTGAAGTTTGAAGAAATTGTTGTTTAGTTACATACAGTCATACACAACATAATTAGCTTCTACCCCCTGAACACCGATTGATTGGCTCCAGTGATATATAGGGCACTATACGTGTCCATAGTGTTATGTGTGTTTTATACCGTGTCGCAGAACTTTGCTTTTAAGATCCTAGATAAGATAGGAAGAAAAAAAGCCCAATTTGGGCTATGCCCAGCTCTTTACAGCAAATTCAGTGGGTATGAGTTTCACCAATTTGACAGGAAAACGTAGCAAATGCCGTTCACATGATTGGTTGAGGCACTGAATTTCGTGGCAGATAACTAATTTGAATGACTTGAAAAGGTGGCTACGTTGCAGTCGACATAGTTGAAAGTGGCAATGACTGCCTGTATTTATCTGCTAATCTTATCAAGCTGTCAAACTCAACTGTTCATTGAAGCAGGATAATACATATTTTATTTGATTGCTACGTTCAACTGACAGATTTGAAGAACGATTTATTGCTCAAGATCAACCACAAGTTAAAATCATAGATATACAGACGAATCCATATCGGGATTCAAACGATGTGCTGGCATCAGTCGTCAATCAGCTATGATATCGTCTGATATTTTAGAGATTAACGGACTTGTTACATCATGATCTCATCCTTATTTCTGCCTGGTAACAAAGGTCAAAGAGACTCTTAATATAAACATGGAGACAGTATAGTCATTATATTCGCGTCAGCGAACTTAGCTTAACAACAGCTCATAAAAAAATTTGCATCTGTCAGTGGAGTGAGAATGAAGGACAGCCTGTAACTGCCATGGAGTTGGTCCCTGATTAAACAGTTGGTTTCGGTAAAAGTGAACATCCCTGAATTTCTCTTGCAATACTGCAGTAGTGTCTGAAAAATTCCATTTGGTTCTTAACTATCCTATCCTGTTTTGAAAACTTCAATTTTATGTTCATTTATGTCGTCTGCATAAAAAAAGCTTTTTTGCAGACAGGTGTCGCCACCGGTGTAGCATCATGCTTGCAGTGCCACACCCAGGGAAAATGACTGAACTATCAGCAGCCTGCTTGGGAACAGTGATGTGTGAAGTTTATTTGAGGTGTGAGGTTTAAAAGCTGATTGCTATTACTGTACTTAAATAGCATCAATTAATTTAGGCCCAACTGATTGTGTTCTTGTTTATCACCATAACATGGTTTCAAAATAAGAACAGTTAATTTGAGCTCCGCGAATCTATGGCATTGCCATCTACATATTAATAATAGGCATTTGCATAGCGCTAATTCCAGTAAACTGCTCACTAGCAGTATATACTGTTTACATATTACAATTGGGTTTTTGGCTCGCAATGAACTCATTTCACGAACAGTATAGATCTTAGACTGGACATTAGGCCCTTTGCTATTCATTTGTGTCCATTGGGATCTTGTGTTAATAGTGGAATATTGGGCAAAACAACCCACGACCCAAATGACAATACTGTGTCAAGCCAAGGGATGCAACGGTTACTCTGACTTCTCTGGTGTCAAATCAATATGACATGAATAAGAGCAGAAATACAACTGTTACTGGGAGTCCGGTACAAAGGCAAGTGTGTAATCCAAAGATCAGACTTCTGAAAAGTAGGACTGTAATATTTGTGGACAAATGCTATTAAAGGTTATATGTAATTGCCTTCAAGATGACGCTTGAAGTCTTTGTCAGCATGCCAAAAACAAAGATAGCCCGCATCAGCACTAATGCCAATCAGTAGGTACTTATCACCAACCTTTTATATATGTAGAATTATATATGTAGAATAATTTGAGATAAGACAGCCTAATTTGAGATAAGACAGCCTAATTTGAGATAAGACAGCCATTTGTGAGGATGATTGTTAAACTACTGCCTTTCCTAATTGCATGACTCTGTATACAGTAATAAACAAAAGAATAAACAAAAGAATAATCCAAAAAGGGGATCAGCAAAACAAACCTATTGTTCATTATTTGATTGCAGTGTTGTGTGTAGAGACTGTCAACTGAGAAGAGCTGTACAGTCGGCAACATTTGTTCTAGCTCAAATTCACTCGTGTTAGCAGCAGCTTGATTAAGAAAGTGTTTAAGTCGGTGTCAATTGTTGTAGCAAAGTGTAATGACTGTATTGCGAAAGAATTTGTGATGGATTCTTCGCCAAAATTTTTTTTTTTAACGCACCCCGAATATCGCTTCAAAATGTCATGGGTGTAAACGTTACTGTTTCGGTTCGGTTAAATAAGTAGTATTTTACAGGTACTGCTAAAATCATATCGTAGTTTTTTGAAGTTTTCAGATCTGTCTGTACACAATCGTTGAAACCTTCAGCATAGCAAGAATTTCTTTCCGAGAGTGCACCCTTCAGTACATTCTCACATAGTTCTTAAAAGCTACAACACAGACCTCTTATATGTAGCACTAAAGGGGCAGTGAAGGCTTTTGTTGCTGCAAGACGAATGGGCAACAAGCTGCGGAATACCATTCCAATTAATTAACAGAGACACTTAATTAGTCTAGTAGTCTTACACTTACACATGCCACGCATCTGTCAAGCTGAAAGACAGATGGGTATGACTGTTGAAGCAAGCACAGATATTTTGAATTAACAAATTTTTATAATTGTGCAATACTATATGGTAGTTGTACAAAACACATTGCAAGGACCTTATCAGTTAAAACATTTTGTATTGGTTCCAAAAAAGGGTTGTTGGGTTAGCTTAGTCTAGGGTTCATTCCTGCTTCGGCCAAGTCACCCTGACTGATTGTTGGCAGTTTTAATCATGCTCATTGCTGTAAATATATCTTCTTGTTTATCATAGTAGAGGGTATAAATGCAGAACATCCATTCATCCACAATTTTGCTTCAACCAAAAGGATTCGAGGAAGATCTTTACAATTTTTTTTTTCTTCATTAGTGTAATTGCACCTTCAACCTTGCACTCTTCCATATCTCTTTAACTATTCTAATTAATTGCCTTTACATTTCATTCATACCATTTCTTGTAAGTGTCAATATGACCTTCCAGCAACAACAGAGAATCCCATACATGCCCTGTCTATCTGTCACTTGTGAAGACAAGTCTTTTCCATTAATTCACAATCACAAATCTGTGGGCCTGTAGCAAAACAAGACATACATATTCAGTCGCTTAGATATCATAAAAATACTGAAGGTTAGCAGAAAGCCTTCTTGTGCGTTGGTACATCCTGGGAGGCACACACTGAAATAGTAGATATAGATAAATAACAAAACAAAAGGCACATGTCCAAACTTCTTTTCTGAAGTCTGGTCAATGGTCGTTATATTATTCAATACAGTAACGGTTTTGCCATAATAAAATGCATCACACTATATTATATAAGGCGCATTCATTTTTGTGGTGTAAAATAACATGCACAGTAATTTTATGTCACATCTTCATGTATTGCATATCCTCATGTATGCCTGCTCTCATGATATTGATTTGACACCATAGAAGTCAGAGTAACCGTTGCATCCCTTGTCTTGACACAGTATTGTCATTTGGATCTTGGATTGTTTTGCTCCTTGAATCAAATATTCCACTATTGACTAAACATCCCCAATGGACACAAATGAATAACAATGGGCCTGAGATGTACCCTAGAATCTTTACTGCATGGAAAGCTAGCTGTCTAAGACCTATACTGCGTGTGAAACGAGCTCACACATATACAGTATATATTGTCTGGATGTTTATATGAAGAGTTATGTTGACCTAAGTAACCAGCTTAAGGAGGCAGACATAATTCGAATGTTGAGCTATGATTTTAATTGGTAATTTATGCTCATTGTATTATGAAAATATTTTGAAGCATCCGTTTGAGTTAGTTGGGGGAGAATATATACATACTTAGTGAGTGCCACAGGAAGAAGTTAACAGACAAACTAAACTTGCCAAATGGCTAACTTGACCTCCTGCCACTTGCGTAATTGAAGTGAAATTTTCAGGATTAAAAAATAACATTCCACAACAGGAAACAGACAGCATTTATTCCCATAAGACAATTCTGATCAATTATTGCGCAGCATGTTGTCTTAAAGGGCTGGGTATGGTCCAAATTGACAATTTTTACTTCTGGTTACAACTTTGTTCTTGAAGGAAAGCCCTTTGCAAAATCCCCTCACACACATAACACAATTAACTCATAGAGTGTCCAATATATCTGTTGAGGTAATCAATATATATGCAGGAAGAAGCTATGACTCAATGTTGTGTGCATAAACCATACAACAAAATCTGCAGTCTTCTCCACAAGTTAGTGACATACATGTAGAGCAAATGATCTCACAGACTTACAAGATCTTGAAGTGGGCCTATGTTTAAGGATGAAACATATACAGTATCACTCTCAAAAGATCTTTCCTTTTCTTGTCACTTTTGGGCCCGGATCGAGAGACAATAACGGGGTGAAACCTTGAAACACTTACATTGTATGTCCTCCCGGTGTATTATGAAAATGAAACATTCACACAAGCAGGTGAAGTCAACTGCCCCTGGACCAATTTCAACTTGCAATGACATTACTTGATTCCAATGTCATTCCTTTCTTTGTACTTATCACTTATCAAGAAAAAGAATAGAAAGTGTCAACATGACATTCCACTGCAAAGTGGGAAAGACCAACAAAAGGCTCTCAAGAATTTCCATCAGATGATTTCCGGTGTGAGTTGCAACTCTTAATTGCTTTTACCCACCCCTGTAACAAGAGCAGAAAATCACTTAAAGATGAGATGAGAGATACCGTTCCAAAGATACTCTTTGGAACTTACACAGTACTTGTGATGTGTAGTTACCCTGATCCCTACTTTCACACACTAAACCTGTCAAACGCCTTACTTGACCTCCTGCCACTTACGTAATTGAAAAGAAATTTTTTCAGGAGTAAAAAATACTATTCAACAACAGGAAACGGAAAGCAGTTTTTCCCATTAGACAATTTGGATCAATTAATGCGCAGCATGTTGTCTTAACGGGCTGGATATGGCTCAAATTCAATTTTTACTTCTGATCACAACTTTGTTCTTAAAGCAAAGTCCTTTTCAAAATCCTCTCAGCTTCCCTGTCACAGCGCTCCTGAAGAAACATTGGGGTTAAAAAAATGAACCGAAAACGGGACCTATACTGCCTGGAACTGCACAATAGTACAAACATTTTAAGACAAAAACGAAAAAAATCTGTTGGGAAGTTTTTGAGAAATTCAAGTTTTTAAAAATCTTGTTTATCTCATCATTTGGATACATGTAAAATGGCTTGTAATTCAATAAACATGCTTGAAAACGTGATGAAACCTGTTAGCTTGGCTCTCTAAGGAATTCCAATAAAGTTAAAACAATGAAACATAAATATTTAGTGACTTTTAAAAGTAAATGTGACACATGGTTTATCACACACTGTGTAAATGCAAAAATGCTGAAAATAACCAAATTCTCCATATTTTAAGTCTTTGGGTGTTTTTAAACAAATTTGTTATCCTTTATCAGGATATGAAGAGCTTCATAGAGCTTTTAAAAAGTGAAAACACGTCTAAAACAGATATAAACATGACAGGTAAGAATCTTCTCACAGCACCGATCATTATTATTTCAGATGGGTTTCTCATTGGCCCATTTACTATATATGATACTGTCTAAATACAGTAGTTAAAATAGAGCAAAGGTGATGTAGGCTGAAGTATTTGACAGTAATATCTAGAGTGATATCTCAGCCAAAAGTAAACATATGTCACAATTTGATTTTCTAACATAGGTTTGTGAAAGCAGCTGACATTTTTCTTCTGCATCTGCATTGCAGGCCTAATTAGGATAAATATAGTTCAAAATTGAGTACTATTTAATATTGAACAGAATATCCTCAAATCCTTAGACGGAATATAGGCTATGAAACTAGACATAACTGTTCTCTGCTGTGTGCGGAAATTGGGCTTGATGTTTGCTACACTTTTTCAGGTACCTTGCACAATGCACATGCCTTACTGTAGTGAACACTAAGTGACTATGGTGGTTGTTTGAATATATATCCTGCACTTTGAATGGACTTCTTAATCTGAGAATCTCTTTGAGTAGAACAGATTTAGGGAGCAACCAACGCATGCTTGCATGCACAGAATCGTAGAATGCAACAGCTGTAATAGGTCCTAAGCTTTTTGGGCAACATATTCTGCATTGCATATCAAGGCTCTAGAGTTAATCGTAATCAGTAACTGGATAAATTAATTACCTCAGAGGTTTACCTGCTAATTCTCTCTTTCACAATGAGCAAATGGTTGTGAACCTGCATTTTTAAGTTAGTCATTGGATTTGAAAGAGCTGTAACAGCTGACTGTGCAATATATTTTTAATACCATTTTGATAAGGGAGAAGGAAAGCAGTACCGTTCTCCTTTAACTGAGTCTGGAAACTTTGTGTATTTGTGGTCACTGCTACCTGCATGATAATGTTTGCCAGTTGACAATCTGCTGCAGTCCGCTTGAACAAACATAATTTTTAGAACCACTTTCCACATTTAAAGCTTTCCATATACATGCTAAGCAAGGTTTGAAAGTTCTTAACAATTAAGAGTGAAAAAAATTACGAAATGTGTTACTTTTATCGTTTTTGAATTTTCAAAGTGTGTGATAAACATTGTGTCTCATTTATTTCAATAAAGTGAAAATATGTGTTCATTTCATTGTTGTAACATGTTTGAAATTCTTAAGGGAGCTAAACTAACAAGTTTCATAGTGTTTTCAAGCTTGTTTATTGTATTTTAAGCCATTTTACATGTATTCAGGTGATGATATAAACGAGATTTTTAAAAACTTGAATTTCTCAAATAATTCCCAACAGATTTTTTTCGTTTTTGTCTTAAAATGTTCGTATGATCATGTAGTTTTAGGCAGTATAGGTCCCGTTTTCGGTTCATTTTTTTTAACCCCAATATTTCTTCAGGAGCACTGTGCTGTATAACACACACATAAAACAATTAGCACATAGAGTGTCCAATATATCACTGGAGGCAATCAATATATATGCAATAAGAAGCTATGACTCATGTTGTGTGCGCAAACCGTGCAGTCTTCTCCTCAAGTTGGCGACATACTATACATGTAGAGCAAATGATCTCACAGACTCACAAGATCTTGAAGTGGGCCTATGTTTAAGGAAGAACATTCGCAGTATCACTCTCAAAAGATCTTTCCTTCTCTTGTCACTTTTGGGCCAGGATCGAGCGACAATAACATGGGTGAAACCTTGAAACACCTATGTCCTCCCAGCGTATTATAAAAATGAAGCATTCACACAAGGGGGTGAAGTCAACTGGACCTATTACAACTTGCAATGACATTACTTGATTCTGATGTCATCCCTTTCTTTGTACTTATCACTTATCAAGAAAAAGAATAGAAAGTGTCAACATGACATTCCACTGCAAAGTAAGAAAGACCAACAGAAGGCTCTTAGGAATTTCCATCTGATGATTTCTGGTGTGAGTTGCAGCTCTTAATTGCTTTTAGCCATCTCTGTAACAAGAGCAGAAAATCACTTAAGGTGGAGACAAGAGATACTGTCCCAAAGTCACACTTCCAAACTCTACACAATTCTTGTTGTGATGTCTAGTTACCATGATTAGTACCTTTGCCAAAGCCACTCTCATAGTCTCAACATGTGCCAAAGGATTTTCCTCATGACAAGAAACCTTCTGCATCATGCAACCAACTTCTTCACTGATATCAGATAGTACCCCAAAAGAGAGGTCACTTTTTACTTTTTGAAACGGAACAGATAAGAGCGAATGGCGGGGGGGGGGGCTGAAATAAGGGACTTTTGAAATTAGACTAATAAATGGATCGAGAAAAGGAATCTAAAGAAGGGCAGAATGATCAAGAAATTGTACACAGTCTCACATTTGTATATATAATGTCAAACACGAAAATTTAATGATAATAAATATTCTCACTCTATTATCTCTGAAAAGCCTCCATTGTTGTATTGAGGAAAGAAGAGTTGAGCCATGTTTCTGGCAACATGATCAACTGCTAAGGACCGCAGTTCAATCATAATAAAAATAGATGCTTGCAGAAGGCCAATCATCCTCTTCATGTTAGGGTTAGGTTGCAAAGTACCCTGGTAAAACTAGAACTTGACAGTTTAAAAGTGAAATATGGAAAGTGGGACAAAATATCCTCAATGGATTAGTCATATTTCAGGTAGATTTGAGACATTTTGTGATGATGATCAACAACTTAAGTGGGTAAGTGTAAGATAGAAGAGTAAGCACACCACCCCTAGACGGCTATCGTCAGCCTAAAGCAATATTGGCCTAAGTCATTTTGGCAAACAGCCAAACAGCCAAAAACTGACCTAAGCCAATTTTTTTTAATCAAAAATGACTTAGGCCAAAATTCTTTTGTGGTGTAGCTGTGTTATTAAGCAATTCTCCATAAAATTTATATGAATTAAATGCGAGCAAACAACTTCAATAAAATTAATAATCACAATTTTGACCGAAAAATATTGGAGATATCCACTAAAATTGGTGATAACAAAATTGGCCTAAGTCCAAATGGCCTAAGTCAACAGGACTTAGGCCATTTGTGCGAAAATTGTGTTGGGGTTTTGAGGGGTTTATTAGGAGTCCACTTTTTTTTTTTAGCACATGTATTATCATAAGGGCCTTCCTATGGCACCAAAAAGGAAAAAAATGGCCTAAGTCTGACTTAGGCCAATTTTGCTTTAGCCTAACGCTATGAAAGGCTGCCTTAAAGTGCCTTCTAAATATAGCAGAAGGCCAGTCAGAGCTGATGATGCCACAAACAGATAATATGATATGCAATAGCACAGATACAAACTAAACTAGGAAAAACTCCAGTAAATACATTGCAATGGCTTAAATACGCTTTCCAGTTAACTGTTTCCTTACTGCAAACATCTCTACATTGTGGTGTTTATGAAACCGTCTGTCTCTTATTTTGTGCGATTGCATGATTCTTGATTGTGTACAGATAGAACGACACGTCAAAATGAGGCTAAATGATTGGCATGTGACCTTATAATTGGGATCGAGGCTTGGTCGCTAGGGAGTTTGGCTTGGTCGCTAGGGAGTTTAACTGGCACGCATCGCCATTAGACTTTCTCATGCCAAGCCAGGAGATGGATATATGTTGATCTGTTCTACAAGGAATGTTTACCCTCTGTGCTTGCCATGTAGAAGACACTCAAATGATGGGTTGATGACTTAGAATGATAGTGGTCTTCACTGTGGCCACATCACATCACCTTAATAAAAGTATTGAAAATATGCTTGACTGGAAAGGTAAATTTGCTAAAGAATGTAACGCAATCATAAGAATTAACCAAAGTCAAACTCATTGTAGATGTCATGGTTTCTTGCAACTTAATAAACTAGACAAATAATAGACAAAATCTGCAACCGCAGCCAACCAGTAGTGGACAACTGCTCCTCATTTCTTGATCCAATACATTCAAATGCATTTATTAATTCAAGTGTAAATATAAGTCTTAATTGTGAAAAAAATATGCTGCAGGTCAAAGGTATGCTGTATTCATAGCTTGTACGTTGCAAATTAAACACTCAGTTCGCAATATTTTCATCTCGCAACAAATACCACAACAATGTGGTGAAATTGAATGCACTGCGGAATTGGATGTGTTTATATACCCGATTTCGAAATGTAAATGCTGCGTAAACAAGATAAGATGTTTGATAAAATACCTGCTACAAAGCCAAGCTAAAACCAACAGTGATAAAATAACTGCTACAAATATAAGAAAACAGCTTTAGAAATAAGATAACAACACACATAGACTTTTACTGGAAGATAGGTAAAATTGTTACAAAGATGAGATACATAAGCACATCTAAAGAACACCATCTAGCCTTATTGTTCTCAACATGAAATGTTATTCCAGGGAGCTAGTGCATGTAGAATTCATTGTTTACTTTGGAAGAGCCTATTACCTGTAGCAAACATATGTTTCCCATCATTAGGTTCTGTCATAAATGATGTCAAAATTGCTATAATTTCCTTGCAGGGAAAAGGCTTCAGCAATTTCTTTGAAAGTTGCGATCTAACATGACTTTGCGGGTCTTCATAAATTGCCTCTAGCTTCAAAGCTGTAATGTTTTCAAGTAGAATCTGATGTTATCATAAAATGGTGTTTTGATAAGATGCCATAGCTCATCTTGAAGATAGAATATCCATCAAGCATCATAGGACAGCAACGTAGCATCACATACATCATGATGCAGCATAAACATCAGTCAGATAACAATGCAAAAATCAGTCAATAATCAATCAAATTAATCTTTTTGTCGATCTTTTTGAATATCAGGATACCTATCTATCAATCAATCAATTTCTCTGCCAACGTATATTTACCTAAATATCTGTCTTTCTATTAAATTTGTTTATTATTTATATCCTAATCCATTTGTCTTTCAATTTATCTTCTATCCTTTGAAAAGTGGTACGCTGTAATGCACCACTTACATATCTTACTATCTCTCTATCTACCTATTTATATAGCTATTTACTTATATATCAATAGATCTGTTTTCAATTTATCTGCTATAATTTTTAAATTGACTGCAAGTATTGCTATGACAACTCTGATGTTACCTACATCATTGATACGATATGTATTATACCACTGATGTTCCCTTTCCAATTGGTTGTATGGCCATTAAGTTTGTATCAGGGCTGATACAACGTTATTGACTTACTTTCAAGAACAACTGTACTGTTTTTCTATGGTTTGAAAATCCTCATCAAGCCGCAATTTAATCTTCTGTAATCTTGAGAATTTGACAGCTCTTTCTATCTCATATACCGAATTTCTTCAGATTATTCCTATTTAAGCTTTCTTCTTTAAAACAGCTCATTTTCCACTCTTTGCTTGTCAAAATATTTAGATTTCAATGTTTGATATCATTATGTTTTATTTCTGAGAAATTTCTAAATTTCACAATATCATCTGACATCTACCCAACACCCACAAGGCCTGCCAGACATGATCTGACACATGAGGATGCTTCAGCACATGCAAATGATGGTGATAATGATGTAAAGGATATTCATACGAGTTAGAGGATAATGTAAATAACATGCCTTTACGTGAACACTTCGACAACTGTAAACTCTTCCTGAATACTTAAGTTGGATTCAAGAAACTCACAGGATGTTCAGGTAAAATTTATTATGTTGCGTGAAGTTAAAATATGTCAGTTCTTAACCATTATGGTAATTTCCAACACATATATCACCAACACATGTAAGTAAAAGCACCAAACAGTTTGGGCATTCCTTAGTTAATGTGAATACTACTAAGTGTTCCCTGACACTCTCAATCTGTCAAATCAAATCAGATCAAAGGTCAAAGTGTTTCTCCTTGCATCAAGTTGGCCTGAGCAGATGGTGACATATTGGTAAAAAGCATCCTCACTTCTCAGTGTAAGCTTGTAAAGCTTACCCTGACCACATGATATGCTTTTTGGTGAAGTTGTAACATAAAGATTACCTTTCCTCCGGTGTGACATACATAATTAACAGTTTCAGTTCTCTCACAGCAATTGAATGGATGCTTGAGTGTTTCATTGTTTTCTGTTTGTTGTTTCAATTAGTTTCTTGGTAGAAAACCATAAACAATCACTTAAATCATGCCGGAAAAAAGCTGTTAAATGACTTAAAAACTTCAGAATTTTATGGCACTTATTGGCAGGGCGAGTGTAAACGAGCCCTGCTGTGGGAGGATGGTAAAAAGTGCCTTGATCTGATAGAGCTCTTGGTCATGTATTCAATTTCAGGCTGGAGAGAATTTTAAGCACCTCTTCAGCAGCATTCAAGCAAGCAGGCCAGGGATTTTACCACCCAGGCACTACTTGATTTGCACATAACTGTAGGAGCATTTTATTCACCATTGCCTCAATCGGCTTGTTCTGATAAATCAACACAAACTATGAACTGCACAAGTTCAAGAACAAAACTAAGATCAATCCTTAATTGCACCACTTAATTGTACACTCTATCTGAAAGTAGTTGTAGGACAGACAATAAAGATTACATTTAATCATTATGAGGGAGACCCATCTCAGGCCAAAATTAAATGCTATTGATTGGCCACCCATTAATATATCCTTTACATCAGAGATTATTGCACTAGACTTCAGTTCTAATACACATCCTCTGTAAGGCAACTTTGAAATTGTACTGAGTAATAGAGAAATATTGAAAAGCTGTCAGATATATTTGACAAATCAAGGATACTGTGTTTTTCTGATACATTTCCATCATGATCGATAAAAACTGTCACATCCCATTCCAAAGATATAGATTTTGACAACAAACAATATATTTTGATGTTATTGCTTACAGAAAGTCGAAAGCCATCAATTTCAGACAGTTTTATCTTTCGCTCTTATTTATTTTCAGTTCGAATGATCTTTCTTGTAAGATATGTGATATACTAAAAAAAAAAAAAAAGAAGGGAAGTCGCTGGACTTTCACGTGCAATATATATCTCTTTGGAAAGGTGTTTTGAAAAAACATTAGATTTTGGTTTGCTATGTCATCATACAATGAATGTGCTTAGAAAATGAATATCCCACAATTGGCCAGGGGTAAATATGCAATTTACAGTGGTCCCTGCGTTATGAGACCCCTGTTGTAAGACCGCCTTGTCTTATGTGACCGGCTTCATCCCGCAGTTAGTAGTATTTTTATTGCATTTTCCACCCTCACGAGAGACCGCATCCCCATGAGAGACCGCTTCATGACCGCACAAGGGGTGGTCTTATAACGCCAGGACCACTGCATTGTTAGTTATTGCTATGTCGTTCTCATTATTATTCCTTTACACATTCTGGTTTAACTTGACTTCACTCTCCTGATATATTAACACACATTTCCTTTCCATCTGTCTATCTATATATCTATCCTTCTGTCTATTCATCTATCTGTCAATCTATTTATCTATCTATCTATCTATCTGTCTGTCTATATATCCATCAGTCACAATAATAACATTTTTTCATTTCCAATAATGAGTCATACAGTGTGGCTAGGATGCTTTTTGGGTTAGAAATATATTCAGGGAAAGTTTGTCGCGTAATTTCATAAGCAGAACTTGACAATTCTAACTCCCAAGCCTACAAATAGATTCCCAGCTGTATGGACCAAAGACATAATCTGAATTCACAACAAGGAGTGCTGAATTAATTTAGGCAGCAAATTCCAAGTGTCAGTCTTTGAGATACTGATTGAGAACAAACTACTGGAAAATATCTGTCTACAATATCTTTATTTGTCAATAGTCTATATTGCAATTCAATCTAGTGAAGAATGATAAGAATTAAAACAGGTCCATGTATTTCGAACTATTGGAAAAACTAACTGAAACTTTTTAGCCAACATTTTCAGCATTAATAACATCTTTGCAGTTGTTGTGCATGAAAGAATAGACTTTCTGAAAAATTTTTGCATAGAATAATAAAAACAAAGATCAAGTTTTAATATTGAATGTTAGTTTGTTGAGCACTCTAGATCTAATGCAGATCTACATAGCTTTTTTTTTTAAGAACATAAACACAAGCAAAAGATGTTGTGAGCTGAAGAAAGAATACTTTTCACTCAATAAAAAAAAGCAACTTCAGATTAATGCGCAGTTTTAAACTCTTCAATTGTTTGAATATGATTGAAATGCGATAAAGAGATGTTTAGTGAGGAATTCCATATTGATTTAGTCCATTTGGACCTATCAGTTGCTAATTGTAAATTTACGCTTCGCTGGGGAAATTGATTCTCCAAAAGCACAGCTTCATTGTGTTGTGTAACAGATGCCACGGTTTAACTACTGTTAGTAGTTGTTAAGCCTTAGAACCGAACCTCTTTCTGGAAAGACAGAGTATTTCAGTTTCTGGGAAACCCATTAAAGAGGACTGTCTTTGTCTCCAGGTCTGACGTTACAATGAGTTCTAAATGTTGTATTTCAACCATCTGAAGTTAATGCTTCATACATAAAAGTGCCTTTTTGACAGTTGTTTAAAAAGTATGCTTTTTTATCTCATCAAACATATCAAGTCTGTTGCAAGCATACCTTGTTTCACCTGCTTTTGGGACAGTGAAAATATCCTACCATCTTCATTTTACTATTCTGTGGTCTACTCTTATTGAAATATTTGCTTTTACCAAAGCTGTCTGATATCCTATTACAAGATTTTATTAGAGATCTGTTCAGTATGCGTATCAGCCTAAAGCCCACCAATTCAGGCCAATCTATCTGTCATTTTGTCTTATCTATCTTTCTATCTATCTATCCACCTATCTATCTATAATGACGAAACTTAAATAGCCCTGTGCCCTGTAGGATCTACACATGTGCAACTGAGGTTTGTATTGCGGCAATCCGCTCTTGCTATCTCAGTTGCTGGATTTTCTCAGAATGATAGAAATACAGACAACCCCATTTGTATTGATTTTTCACATTCTGTAAATCCTGCAAATGTCACTGGGTTATTTCAATGAAGCCACCCACTTGGGTTGTGCAACCAAAATAGCTTACTTAAAGTCATCATCTTTTCTTACATATAAGGCCTTACAAGGTTTTTCTGATTGAGCCACTAAATTTATGTTTTTCAGTTATTGCAGAAAGTTTGTGTCAGTAAGTAATGAAGTTCTGCAGGACCATAAAGTGGTTGGGTCTATCTACAACAGTTGCTGATCTCCTAAAAGTGTGCATGCAATTAAAACTTAGATTACAAATACTCTCTACAGATTACAAAAAAAAGAACAAAACACTTTTAATTCTCAAGGAAAACAAGGGCGCAAGACATAAAAAAATATCAGATATATTCCTTTAAAATATTATTTTCTTTCCAATCTTCCTTCGCCTCATTGCTGTGTCCTCCCACTGTCCTAATTAGCCTACCAAGTGCATAAATACAGGACATAAAGCCCCAATCATCCTTACATCCATCTCCTAATTTCAATTTGTCCCTACCAGGATGTACCAACCTACATGAAGGCCTTCTGCTAACCTTCAGTATTTTATGATATCTAAGTGACTGAATATGTATGTCTTGTTTTGCTACAGGCCCACAGAGGTGTGATTGTGAATTAATGGAAAATACTTGTCTTCGCAACTGACAGATAGACAGGCCATGTAAGGGATTCTCTGTTGTTGCTGAAAGGTCATATTGACACTTGCAACAAATGGTATGGGTGAAAGGCAATGGTAATTAATAGATTAAGATGTGGAAAGGCTAAAGTTTGAAATTGTGCTGATGCTGATGAAAGTGAAACATTTTTCTCAAAGATTTTGATTATTACTTGAAAAGCATTTCCGTTCAAGCTAAATTTTCAGACTAATGTGTCATTAAGTCCTGTGTATACTCTCCCTAGAATCCTGCTTAAGACTGGAGGAGAACACAGCAATATAACAAGGGATGATTGAGATTGCCATCCTATATAATTCCAGGTGACGGACCTATAGCCAGAGATTAAATCAAACCCAGGATCCAGCAATTGGTAGACCAGTGAAATATCAACTGAGCTGATTCCGCATCCCTTTTTTGGAACCTTTCCAGGATGCTAACTGAAAATATCCTTGCAATGTGCTTTGTAGGAACAATTTGCTCAGCCACAAAAGACAACAGTGTTCATCAAAATGTATGAAAGTACAACTACCATACAATTACACAAAAACAAAAATGTCGAAGTTTCAACAGTCAAACCCATCTGTCATTCACCTTGGTATAAGTGTGGCATGCTTACGAGTAAGTGTAGGAAGACTAATTAAGTGCCTCTGTTAATTAATTGGAATAGTATTCTGCAGCTTGTAGCTCATTTGTCTTGCAGCAGCAGAAGCCTTTAGTGCCAGACACAGGAGGACTGTGTTGTAGCTTTTGTTAACTATGTACAAATACTCAGTGCAACCTCTGAGAAAGATAATGTGGTCATTATAATGTGAAGGTCTGTATGTTTGTTACATCTTAGAACTCCAATAGCTGGACCACCCGTAAATGCGTATTCATGCTAAAACAAAATGTTCCTACCTTAGGTTTGCAACCTCTACTCTCAAGACTGCAAGCAATTATTTAATGAAGAACCAGTTGTTTTGATGCTCCCCTTTCTGGATAATTATATTGTTTACGACAGCACACACTAGTTGGAAAAAGAATAAGATATATATTGAGTCACGTATTTAAGAGAGGCATTATTTTGGTAATCATCATCACAAATAATGCTTTTCTTATTTCAAATTATTACATTTAGGTTTGAGACAAATACCTGATTGGTATTAATTAGTGCTGATGCAAGCTACAGTGCAACCTAAAATGAAGTACAGTGGTCCCTCCGTTATAAGACCGCCCCTTCTGCGGTCATGAAGTGGTCTCTTGTCGGGGTGCGGTCTCTCGTCGGGGTGCAAAATGCATTAAAAATACTACTTAGAGCGGGAGGAAGGCGGTCACATAAGGCAAGTCGGTCTTACAACAGGAGCTGAAGCTTCCACAATGTTTGGAAGACAAAACTTTGAACTTCTTGTGTGGGATTATACATGTAGTTGTTGTGCTGCACATGTTTATTACAATTCTATTTTTTAGTTGTACTAAAGCGTTCCAATAAAACAAGACTTATATTTGTTTTATTTCTTTTAGCTTATATTTTTGTAGTGGCCTGCCGTAGTGTATCAGTCCCTGCATTGTGAGTGGGGCAGTAGCGGATCCAGGGGAGGGGGGTTTAGGGGTTCAAATATTTTTAGTGCATTTGCATTTGTACATCCCCCGTCTGACATTTTCTAGATCTGCCCCTGTGGGGCTAGCTCAATTGGCAGCAGTATGGGCTTTTTATTGTTGAGTCCTCGGTTTGACATAATATCTGGCTACAGTGTAGGTTGGTAACATGGAGTTATACTGGACAGCAATTTGAATAATCTTCTTGTCTCATTGCTGTGTTCTCCTCCTGTCCTGATTAAAATTCTAGAGTGCATAAATGGATCATGTATTGCCCTAATAACCCATCCAGGGCCATCCACGCAAAAATCAGAACAGGACAGGGATTTAAATTCCAATTAAAATCTTTGAAAATATCAGCTTTGTCAGCATATTAATTTATGATTTCAACCTTGTATCTCTTCAACTATTTTGATTAATTACCACCGCCTTTCAAGCATACAATTTGTTGCAAGTGTCAATATGACCTTTCAGCAACAACAGAGAATCCCATACATTCTATCAGTCTGTTATTTTTGAAGACAAGTCTTTTCTATTAATTCATCATCACACCTCTGTGAGCCTGTAGCAAAACAAGACATACATATTCAGTGGCTTACATATCATAGAATACTGAAGGTTAGCAGAGGGCCTTCATGTAGGTTGGTACATCTTTGGAGGCACAAACTGAAATTAGTAGGAAGACGAGAGTGAATTTAGTGGATAAAGACATAGATAAACTAATATAAAAAAGATGAACAAGTACAGGCAGACTAAAGTCACACACAAGCTTTGTCAATGTAACAAATTCCTCAGATCCTAATTAGAATTTTTCTCAGCTCCAGAGCTCCAATAGAATCTGACATCCAGGACATTATGGTTTATCTGAATTATGTTATGTATTTGTGATCACTTATAAATCATCATAAATTATCCCTGAATAATTATGCTCCTTGACAGTGCAGCTCCTCTTTGTCACGACTGGTTTTGATCTCATGGCTGACTAGTTGGTGAAAAAATAATACTAAAGTGAATAAATCTGGTCATGTTTTATATCTCGCGTCCCCGTTTTCTATGAATTAAAAGTGTTTTGTTCTTTGTCATGCAGTCTGTAGAGAGTATTTGTAATCCAACTTCAAGAGATTAGCAACTGGTGCAGATGGACCCAAGCACTTTCTAGTCTCCCAGGAGTTCATTACTTGCTGACAAAAAAACTCTCTGCAATTACAGAAAAACATAATTTTAGTTGCTCAATCATAAAAACTTTGTACAGCCTTATATGCAAGAAAACATGAAGACTTTAAGTAAGCTTCTTCCGTTGCACGACTTCAGTGGGTGGCTTCATTGACACAACCCAGTGTCAGTTGCAGGATTTACAGAAGGTGAAAAATCAATAAAAACAGGGTTGCCTGTATTTCTATCATTCTGAGAAAATCGAGGTACTGAGATAGCAAGAGCTAGCGATTTGCCGTGATATAAACCTCAGTTGTACATGTATGGATCCTAGAGGGCACAGAGCCATTTAAGTTTGGTTGTTATAGATAGATAGATAAATGGATAGGCAGATAATGGGTATATAGATAGACAAAAAGACAGATAGAAAGATCGACCTTAATTGGTGACACTCTAGGCTTCTAGCTGATAGGCACACCGAACAGATCTTTAATGAAATCTTGTAATAGAATGTCATACAGCTTTGGTAAAAGCAAATATTTCAATAAGAGTAGCCCACAAAATAGTAAAATAAAGATAGTAGGATATTTTCACCGTCCAAAAAGCAGGTGAAGCAGGGTATGTTTGCAACAAACTTGATATGTTTGATGTGACAAAAAAGCATACTCTTTAAACAATTAAAAAATGGACTTTTATGTATGAAGTATTAACTTCAGATGGTTGAAATACATAATTTAGAACTCATCGTAATTTCAGACCTAGAGACAAAGACAGTCTCTTTAATGGGTTTTCCCAGTAACTGAAATACTCTGCCCCTTTAGAAGGAGCTTAAGTTCTAAGGCTTAACAACTGCTAATAGTAGTTAAACCTTGGTATCTGTTACACACCCCATTGAAGCTGTTCTTTTAGCGAATCAATTTCCCCAGCGTTGTCTTTGAAGCATTTACAATTAGCAACTGGTAGGTCCAAATGGCCTAAATCAATACGTTCTTCATTGCATTACAATCATATGCAAACAATTGAAGAGTTTGAAACTGCGTATTAATCTGAAGCTGTTTTTTTGTCGTTGACATATAAAATTGTCAATAGATTTATAGCTATGTTTACAAATAACAATATTGTGTAGACAGATATTTGCCAGTAGTTTGTTCTCAATCAGTACTTATCTAAAAGACTAACATTTGGAATTTGCTACCTAAATTAATTTAGCACTCCTTGTTGTGAATTCAGATTCTGTCTTCGGTACATACAGCTGGGAATCCATTTGTTGGCTTGGGAATTAGAATTGTCAAGTTCTGCTTATAAAATTACCCGACAAACTTTCCCTGAATATGTTACTAACCCCAAAAGCTTCCTTGAGACAGTAGGACTCGTTGTAGGAAATGGAAAATAGCAAATTATTATGACTGATACATAGATATATAGACAGATAGATAGATAGATAGACAAATGGATAAATTGATAGAAAAAGATATACATACAGAGACACGGAACGGAAGAGTTGCTAGTACATCAGAAGAGTGGAGCCAAGTTAGGCCAGAATGTACAAAAGATTAATAATTAGAAAGATATAACAATAACTTACAGTGCATTTACTTCATGTGTTTGATCGTTCATTTTCCAAGCACATT
This sequence comes from Platynereis dumerilii, assembly GCA_026936325.1. NCBI lineage: Eukaryota > Metazoa > Annelida > Polychaeta > Phyllodocida > Nereididae > Platynereis > Platynereis dumerilii. The sequence continues at coordinate 2,594,672 of JAPTHN010000032.1, forward strand.
CATCATAAAATGATGACATATCAGACGAAAATATAATGTTTTTTCCTAACACCTTTCCACAGAGATATTGCACCTTAAAATCTGGTGATTTCTGTTTAAGCAGAGAACATATTTGACAAGAGAGATCCCAATTGATTGAAATTTTAAAAAGATCGATGGAGAAAACTCTAAAAATAAATGGCTTTCGACTTCCCGTAAGTGATAATATCAGAATGTATTGTTTATTGTCATAATCAATATCTTTGGAATAGGATTTGGCAATTTTCATCGATCATGAAGAAAATGTATTGGAAAATCACAGTATCCTTGATGTATCAAATATATCTGGCAGCTTTTCAATATTTCTCTATTACTCAGTACAATTTCGCAGTTGCCTTACCTAGAATATGTATCAGAAATGACATCTAGTTCTGTAAGTTTTGATTTAATGGAAAAATTACAATTTTCAGATAGATTGCATAAGAAGTTGGTACAATTGAGCATGAATGCTAGTTTTGATCTTGAACTAATGCAGTTCAGTTTTCTTAACTTGTTATCAGGAATAGCCAGCTAAAATCATGGTGAAATAAAATAAATGCTCCCTTAGTTCAGTGCACATATCCAGCAGTGCCTGGGTGGTAAAAATTCTGGTCTGCTTGCTTGCTTGCTGCTGAAGAGGAACAGGATAAAATCACCCAACATGATAAATCTTAACTCACCTGTGAGTTTCTTGAATGTGAATTAATTATTCAGTAAGAGTTTAGAGTTGCCAAAGTGTTCATGTCATCGCATGTTATTTACATTATCCTCTAACTCATATGAATATCTTTTACATCATTACCACCATCATTTGCATGTGTTGAAGCTTCCTTATGTGTAAGAACGTGTCTGACAGGCCTTGTGGGTGTTGGGTGGTTGTAACATGATATTATGGAATTTAGAAATTTTAAAGAAGAAAAAATAATGATAGCAAATATCAAAATCTAAATATTTTGACAAGCAAGGAGTGGAAAATGAGATGTTAAGAAGAAAGCGTAAATACGAATAATCGGAAGAACGGCAAAACGTGAGATAGAAAGAGCTGTCAAATTCCCAAGATTACAGGAGATCAAATTGCACATTGATGAAGACTTGCAAACCATTCTACAAATAGAAAAACCTATACAGTTGCTCTTGAAAGTAGAAGTCCCTAAAATTGTGTCAGTGCTGACAGAATCTGAATGGCCGTAACCCCAAATGGAACATGTTGTATCAATGATGTAGGCAATTTAAGAATAGTCATAGCTATACATGGAGTCAATTTATAAATTAAAGCTGATAAATTGAAAAATAGATCTACAGATAAATAAGTAATTGAATATATAAATAGGTAGATAGATAGATATGTAAATAGTGCCATTGCAGCATGTCACTTTTAAAAGGATTGAAGATAAATTGAGAGACAAATGGATGGAGATATAAAGTATAAATAACTTTAATGAAAGACAGATATTTAGATAAATATAAGTTGACAGAGAAATTCATTGATTTTTGGCTGATTTGTGTTTTCCTCCGTAACTGATGCTTATGCTGTGTGAAAATGAATCGTGTGATGCTATGATTCTGTCTTATGATGCTTAATACATATTCTATCCTCAAGATGAGTTATGGCATCTCATCAAAACACCATCTTATGATAACATCAGATTCTATTTGAGAACATTACAGCTTTGGAGTTAGAGGCAATTAATGAAGACTCGCAAAGCCATGTTAGATCGAAACTTTCAAAGAAATTCATGAAGCCTTTTCGTCGCAAGGAAATTATAGCAATTTTGACATCATTCATGACAGAACCTTATGATAGGAAACATATGTTTGCTACAGGTAATGGGCTCTTCTAAAGCAAACAAAGAATTCTACATGCGCCTGTCGACAGAACAACATTTCACGAGAGCAGTAAGGGAAGATGGTGTTCTTCAGATGTGCTCATGTATCTTATCTTTGTAACAATTTTCCCTATCTTTTCCAGTAAAAGGCATACAAGTGTGTTGTTATTTATTTCTGTAGTAATTCCTTATATTTGTAGCTGTTATATTATATTTGTAGGTTATATCTTATCTCTGTGGCTGGTGTTTTATCAAACATTAACATAAGCATTAACATTTCGAAATCGAGGATATCTTCACGTAAAATTCCTAAGTGCATTGTTGTGATATTTGTTGTGGGATGAAAATATCAGGAACTGAGTGTTTAACTTGCAACATACAATCTATAAAAGAAACTTACTCTTGACCTGCAGTGTATAATGTGTTTGCATCAGTTAAATTTGGTTGACCCCTGAAGTAATTAATGCACATATATTGGATCAAGAGACTAGGCCAAAGTGTTAACTGCTGGTTGGCGGCAGTTGCAGATTTAGTCTATTATTTGTCTAGTTCCTTAAGTTGTATGAAACAATGACATCTGCCATGAGTTTGACTTTGTATTAGTAATTATTCTTATGTGTTACATTCTCAATCAAATTGACCTTAACAGTCAAGCATAATTTTCAAAACTTTGATTAAAGTGATGAGATACAGGGACAGTGAAGACCACTATCATTCCTGGTCATCAGCCCATTATTTGAATGTCTTCTGCTTGGCTAGCACAGAGGGCAAACATTCTTTGCAGAACAGATCAACATATATCCGTCTTCTGGCATGGCATGAGAAAGTCTAATGGCGATGCGTGCAAGCTTAACTCCCTAGCGACCAAGCCAAACTCCCTAGCGACCAAGCCTCGATCCCAATTATAAGGTCACACGCCAATCTTTTAGCCTCATTTTGACGTGTCGTTCTATCTGTACACAATCACGAATCATGCGATCACACAAAATAAGAGTGGTTTCATAAATACCACAAGATAGAGATGCTTGCAGTGAGGAACAGTTAACTGGAAAGTGTATTTTAACCATTGCAATGTATTTACTGGAGTTTTCCTAGCTTAGTCTGCATCTGTACTATTGCATGTCATATTATTTGTTTGTGTTAGCATCAGCTCTTACTGTCCTTCTGCTATATAATAACGCACTTTTAGGCGTCTCGGGTGGTATGCTTTCTCTTCTATCTAACACTTAAAAGTTGAAGTTGTTGATCATCGCACAAAATGTCTCAAATTTACCTGAAATATGAAGAATCCATTGAGGATATTTTGTCTCACTTTCATACATCACTTTTAAACTGTCAAGTTCTAGTTTACCAGGGTGCTTTACAACCTAACCCCAACATGAAGGGGATGATTGGCCTTCTGTGAGCATCTATTTTTATTATGATTGAACTGCAGTCCTAATCAGTTGATCATGTTGCCAGAAAACATGGCTGAAATTTTCTTTCGTCAATACAACAATGAAGGCTCTTCACAGATATAAGGGTGAAAATATTTGTTATCATTCAATTTTCTGCCACTTTTCTCCATCCCTTTGCAAGTTTGATTGCAACAGTTTTATTTAAACCCCCCCCCCCTCATTCGCTCTCTTCTGTTCCGTGTCAAAAAGCAGAAAGTGACCTCCCTTTTGGGGTACTATCTGCTATCAGTGAAGAAGGTGGCGCATTTTGCAAGAGGTTTCTTGGAACGAGGAAAATCCTTCGGCACATATAGAGACTATGAGAGTGGCTTTGGCAAACTACTGATCATGGTAACTACACATCACAAGTATTGAGTAGAGTTTGGAAGTGTATCTTTGGGACAGTATCTCTTGTCTCCGCCTTAAGTGATTTTCTGCTCTTGTTACAGAGATGGGTAAAAGCAGTTAAGAGCAGCAACTCACACCAGAAATCATCTGATGAAAATTCTTGAGAGCTTTCTGTTGGTCTTTCCCACTTTGCAGTAGAATGTCATGTGGACGGTTTCCATTCTTTTTCTTGATAAGTGATGAGTACACAGAAATATGTGATGTAGGAATAAGATAATGTCATTGCAACTGGTCCATTTGAATTCAACTCCTTGTGTAGATTCTTAATGTTTTAATACACTGGGAGGAAATAAGTGTTTCAGAATTTCACCTCTGTTATTGTGTCTCAACCTAGGCCCAAAGGTGAAAGGAAAAGGAAAGATCTTTCAAGAGCCATACTATATGTTTCTTAAACCTTGGCGAACTTCAAGTTATTGCAAGTCTGTGAGATCTTTGCCCTACAAGTATGTCTCCGACTTGAGGAGAAGACTGCAGATGTTCTTGTATGGTTTTATGAACACAACATGAGTCATATTATATTATATTGATTGCCTCCAGTGATATATTGGACACTCTATGTGCTAATTGTTTTATGTGTGTGTTATACAGGGAAGCTGAGAGGATTTTGAAAAGGGCTTTGCTTTAAGAACAAAGTTGTGACCAGAAGTAAAAATTGAATTTGGGCCATACGCAGCCCGTTAAGACAACATGCTGTGCAATAACTGATCTAAATTGTCTAATGGGAAAAAATGCTTTCCGTTTCCTGTTGTTGAATAGTATTTTTTACTCCTGAAAATTTCACTTCAATTACGTAAGTGGCAGGAGGTCAAGTTAGGCGTTTGGCAAGTTTAGTGTGTCTGTTAACTTCTTTTAAAGATCTAACTCAAGCGGATGTTTTAAAATATTTTCAGAATATGATGTGTGTAAATTACTACTGTAATTAAAATCATAGCTCAACAGACGTATTAAGTGTACGTTCTTTAAGCTGGTTACTTAGGTCAACATAACTCTTGATTTAACACCTCGACAATATACAGTATATGCATGAGTTTGTTTCACACACAGTATAGGTTTAAGACTGGATGCAAAGCCCGGTGTTATTCATTTGTGTCCATTGGGGATGTTCAGTCAATACTGGAATATTGAATTCAAGGAGCAAAACAAACCCACGACCCAAATGATGATACTGTGTCAAGACAAGGGATGCAATGGCTATTCCGACTTCTCTGGTGTCAAATCGATATCATGATAGCATGCAAACATGTGGATAAGCAATACATGAAGAAGTGACACAAAATTACTATAGATATTATTTTACACCACAAAATGAATGAACCTAACATTGAGACACTCCATAATTGCAAAACTGTTACTAGGAAGATGCCGGCAGGTGCATAAAGCACAGACCACACTTCAGATAAGTCGGACTCTAATTTTTGTAGATATTTGCTTTTTTGTTTCAGCTGCTTTTGTAAGTTATCTTTAATTGCTCTTATGATGATATAATATGTTAAATCTTGAGATACGGTACAACCCAAAATAAAGCAAGAAAATTTCTTTCAGAAGTCCTCTGTTTACCTATTTTGCCCTACATTCTCCTCTTCACCCCAAATCTGCTTACAACTGCCTCCTCACCACAACCTTATCCCATGTTAAGAACTCTATTTAAAACAGCTGTCAATGTAATGGCAATAACCAAAGAGGCACAAAATCATCAATATCGAAGAATTCAAACATGATAGGGGTGATGAAATTTGAATTGGTGTTGGCTGAATGTGAATTAAACGTGACCTGCTCCACCAAAATGGGTTCAAAGTGGGCCTGCTATCATATTCATTTGTGAAAATGACTTTGTTTTAATGGAATTTGGCTTTAAAATGATGTTTCATTTGTCTTGATATCTCCATCCAATCCAAATATATGGCACCTCAAACATTGATGATACAAAACATCAAACTTTGAGAAAATGGCACTTGAATTTCCCGCCATTAGGATAAAAAGAACTAGGAAAATCAAGAATGATGCCCAATTTAGATAATTTAAAATATTTTTTTGGTTAAAATGGTCTTAAATAATCAAAGCAAATTACTTTTGCTAAAACATGGTACAAACATTTAAAAATCATCAAAATGTGACCTTTTGACACATTTTGCTAATTTCTGGAAAATACAGATTGCCTAATTTGAACTCATTTTGATGGAGCAGGTCACAAATGTAACTAGCATGATACCCATTAAATGTAGGTGGGGGGGGGGGCAAAATATGAAATTTAAACTGTGAACATAAAACCCAGCAAAAAAAACTTCTAGTTAGTGAGAAAAGGTCACATGCAAGTTTCTGTGGATGGGAAACTTATAGTTTGGCTTGGAATGACGGAGGGGTCCATGAATAAATAGTAGGATTTTAAAATGTAGGAAGGGATTTGTTGTGGAGCCAAAAGGGTGAAAAGGTAAAGTAACGGCTAATTCTTCCTTACTGCTAGGGTAGTCATACAGTGGCATTGTAAGACCCAGGGAATCCATCTGTCTTTCAGCTTGACAGAAATGCGGCATCTAAAAGTGTAAGACTACTAGAGCAATTAAGTGTAAGACTACCAGACTAATTAAGTGCCTCTGTTAATTAATTGGAATGGTATTCTGCAGCTTGTAGCCTGTTTGTCTTGCAGCCATATAAGTCTTTAGTGCCACACGTGAGAGGACTGTGTTGTAGCTTTTATTAACTGCGCACCCCTCTGAGAGACATTCTTCATTCTTGTAACTTATGGTGAATGTCTGCTTGCTTGTATGGACAGATCAGAAAACTTCAAAAACTTCAATATGATTTTAGTAGTACCTGTGAAATACATGTAAAACCTATTTAACCAAACTGAAACAGCAGTGTTTGCACATATGCAACATGTGGAAGTGATATTCACAGCGCATTAATTTTTAAAAAATAATGTTATAGGAGAATCCACAGCTTATACGTTTTGCAACCAAGACAATTTTCTACACTGACATTGCATAAAGTACTTTCTTAATCAAGCAGCTAAGAAGAGTGCATTTAAGGTAGAACAAATGTTGTCTGCAGTTCAACTATTTTCAGTTGATAGTCTCTAGTGCCCGTGTGTAGTCGTTCAGACTTTCATCCCTTACTGACACAAACTTTCCAAAATTACCAAAAAGACTTATATTAAGTGGCTAAATCAGAAAAATCCTTGTACCGCCTTGTATGCAAGAAAACATGAAGACTGTGAGTAAGCCACTTCGGTTGCCCGACTTCAGTGGGTGGCTTCATTGAAACAACCCAGTGTCAGTTGTAGGATTTACAGAAAGTGAAAAATCAATACAAATGGGGTTGTCTGTATTTCTATCATTCTGAGAAAATCCAGCAACTGAGATATCAAGAGCGAACTTTTGCAATATATAATCCTTTTGGTATGTAGTATATGCAGGTCTACATGTATTTATGTTTGGTTTAGACAGATACATAGACAGATAGATAGACATATAGATAGATATATGGATAGACATATAGATAGACAGACAGATAGGCAGATAGATAGACAGACAGGTAGACAGATAGATAGACAGGTTGATAGACAGATAGATAGACAGCAGGCTGATAGACAGTTCCTCTGTAAATAAAATACCATTCAGTTAAGATAAAGGCATTTATGTATGAAGCATGAACTTCAGTCACATCATTTAGAAATCTTTGTTATTCAGATCTAGAAACAAAGACAGCTGAAATACTTACAATTGGTTACATTACTTAAACCCAGCTATCTGTTACACACCACATAAAAGCTGTGCTTTTAGAGAATCAATTTCCCCAATGTTGGGTCTTTGAATCATTTACCATCAACAAGGTTCAATAAGAAAATCTTCAGTAAACCTTTCTCCATTGCATTTTAATCATGCACCCACAATGAAACATTTTGCTACATTTTTATACACATCTCTGACTCATTCTAAGATTATACTGGATATTTCTTCAAACTTAATTGGTAATAACTCCATTTTTACATTTATTGTAAATCATGCTTTCTTCAGTTCATAAAGGTTTGCTAACAAAACAATAATTCTTAGCTTGAATTAAAAAGTAACATGAAAGTTAGCTGAGTGGGTTGATTCATCCTAAACAAAGACAGCTGGTTATATTCACAAACTTCTTACAAAGCAATCCACACAAAGATTGTGGCTGTCGGAATTGTTAAACACTCAGTTCTTGTGATAATAATGATGAAGTTTAATGTTTATTCTGGCTACTAATTTATCATATAAGCAGGGCTTTGGGGTCGGAGTCAGGAGTCAGAGTCGTGGAATTGGAGGTTTTTGGGTGTAGGCGGAGTCGGAGTCGAACTTTGATTTCAGGTGGAGTCGAAGTCGGAGTCATAAATTAAATTGGTGACACTTTTTCAGCTGACTTCCACTAAGTAAACTGCATTACCAAACTAAGGTCAAGCTGGATCTTAATGAAAATATTTGCACCGTCAGTAAAAGGTATCTTTTATTAGCCAGCTCCCACAGGCAGGTTGATTTTTAAAACCACGGGTCGGATAAAGTGTGATCACTGATTTGCCTTAGACAGCTAGACAGCTAGATAGACGGGCAGACAGACTGATAACTTTATTTTATTTGCCTCAGTAAAGCACTGAGGACAAGCATGAGGTTACAGTCAATGAATTAGGCGTGCTTACAGTACAACCCAAAATAAAGTAAGAAAAACTTCTGTCAGAAGTCCTCTATTTACCAATTTTGCCATCCTTTCTCCTCTCCAGAAACACATCAAGTTTCATTAAATTGACAAATGTTTTATAATACATGCACTTGCCATGTACACAGCAAGGTAACCCCATTATCTAAACAGATTTCTGTTCAGATTCCTAAAACTGTGCAGTGTTAGGAAACTTGGCTTGAACCTCAGATGCAACTTTAGAACAAACAATGGCTTTCGTAATCTGAATAAAGAAGGCAGAACAAATCTAGCCGGTGACATTCAGTGAAATTTAGAACAATAATCAAAAGTATTAGGTGGAATTATGAATATCAGACTGGATTTTTGAAGAATGCATGCTTTTCATCATGTGGTTTTGGAGCTGGAGTTTGTCGGAAAGTTTCAATTATTCTGTCACTTGTGTTTTTTGAGATGCCTATACTTGTATTCATGATTTCGGTTTTAATTTAAATTCATCTGCTCTCATTTCTGTATATCTTTCATTTCTCTTTCTTGTTGCCATGCTGTGTCTTTCCCTCTCCCTTTTCCTTCCTTTTTTCTTTCTCCCTCCTTTTCTTCCTTTAGTCATTCCTTTGTTCATTTAGAATCTTGTTCCATCATTCCTGGTTTGCTCCTTATGTGCCTCCTGTACATTCTTCTTTCATTCACATTTCCTCCTTTCTTCCTCCCTGCCTTCTCACTTGCTTCCCTGCTTATTCGAACTTCTTCTTTACCACTACGTGTATTTTCTCTCTCTAAATTCTTAGCAGTATTCATCTTGCTTCTCCCCCCCCCCCTCCTCACTCAATCAGCCAGGGTTGGGAACACTGATATATCAGTGAATAAGGGTTGATTGAAGGCAATCTAATCTACACTTTGTGTTGGGGGATTCCAAGCTTGAATGAGCCCTAGATAAGCTACTAAATAACAAATGCAAGAAATTGTGTCTGAGATATACATTTACTTGAGGGAGCAGAAAAACTTTGATGGTTGATGAAATTTTATTAGTTATCAGTGATTTTGAAAGAGGAATTTTTACTAGATTCAATGTACAAAGTATCACATGGACACTGAAATCAGGTATGTTTGTCGTTTTGACCAATTTAAGAAGATTATCCTTCCGTCCTTCTATCTTTGAGACACGAAGAGAGGAAAATGAAAATTCACATTTTTCCAACTTCAAAAAAGAAAGATAATTGATGTATTTTGCCTTTTTGACAGGTTAATGCCTTCAGTAAATGATCTGGCTCAGAAGCGGATAACATGTGAAAACCTTTGGTTATCCAAGAAATTAATCAATTAACATATCAATGGATGGATAGATAGAAAGATGTGTTAAGCCTCTAAGCCCAATTCTGGGCACTCACAAGAGTTGATTGATGATATGGTAGAGAGTCCTCAACAAGTTACCCATTTACACCTTGTGAGGGATCTTTGACTAGCCCTGCACAGACACTGATACAAGTGGCCACTAACTTATTTAACATGTCATCAAAACGACAAAAATGAATTCAGACGAGTACAGCATGACGTAACCTTATTAACCACTCAGTCACCCAGCTGCTTGGCTGAATTTCCTCATCGGGTTTATTCAACTCCGCCTGGTGGTGTTGAAAAGTGCTTTGCCCTTCAGCCATTCAATGTATACTAAATAAACTATTCATTGTTCACTTTTCTGCACCTCTGCAAGTCTTTGAAAACATGTCATTTGCCATTGATGCAAGCACACCGAATTCCCATATCCATGCCTAAGAGCATGCCATGAAATAAGCATTTATAAAAATCTATAAATTTATAGGAATCTGATAGGCTTGACAGAACTGCATATATATATTCTCTCTTTTTGCAAGCATGAATTTCGCAAATGATGGATTTTCTTCACATTTCTATTCTTCCATCAAGTGCATTTTGGCTAAACACTAAACACAGAGAAGTCAAAGTCATCCACACTTGCATTTTGACCGATGAAGAAATTTTGTAATATATCTGCCATTTACACGCAATCGTTCATTCGTCTACCAATGTAAGTCATATTGCCTCACATAATAATGCATGCAATTCTGAAGATCTGCCATCTGCCAGACTGGACTGCTGTAATTACAGCTTGTGCCAGTTGTGTCAAGGGATTTCCTGTATGCTTCCTGTCCGAACTGACAAATGCATTTGATGAGACTGCTGTTTTTCTGATGGCTGCTAATTGCCTACATTCTTCTCTGGAGTCACCATTATTTTGATGACATGATGTTTTAATAGACTAATTAGACGGTCTGAGTTGGTTTATTATTCTACCTAAGTATTTGTGAGTCCATGTGCATCTGGCAAGCTTTGACATCAACCTGCTTGCAAGTTAATAAACTATTTTAATGACTGATGTTAAGTTTTACACACACACTCTTACAGGTGATTTCATTAGTACGCGATTCTAAGGTTCCTGGCCCAGAAAATACGTGGCATTTTTGGTTGATCTGATAGGTTAAGACCTGACAGAACGTCACACAACTGATAGATCAAACGTAGCAAGTGCTTGTTTAGCAGTGATTCCTCACAGCCAAGTGTGAATGACAAGAATCGCATGGTAATGAAATCGCCTGTAACACAAAATGTTTCGGCTGTGGGTTCTTTATATATACTCTCAAGAACCTTTTGAGTTACGAGTGCATACCTGATGATGTTACTAAGCACTAACAAGAAACTTCAATGAAAGATGCAGGAATAATTGAGCAAGGTCGCAGCATGATTAGGATACTCAGAAACACATCAGCCTGGAGGAGTATACACACAGCTTGTGTATAATTGAACATTACAAATGTTGAGGCAACTGCAGGCAGTTGGCGACTCATATGAGTCTAATCAAAATATGGATATTCAAATAAAACGGGAAGATTTTTCCCCAATCCTAAATTTAGTTGTGAGTTTATTGTTTTTATCCCTTAAAATTTAAAAAAATAATTCCTTCCGTTGTTTTTAAAGCCTTTTTGATCGTCCTAATATAATGCATATTTATTTACTGATATATAATGCATATTTAATTACTGATATATAATGCATATTTATTTACTGATATATAATGCATATTTATTTACTGATGTATCTATTTTTGAGGATAATAAACTATTATTATTATTAATAGAAGCTGATCAAATAAACATATTATGGACTACTCAAACTGCTAGATGTGTTGATCAAACAGGCTTATAGACTAATCAAACATGTAGATAGTCTGAGATAGAACAATCAAACAGGCTGCCTGTCAAACACAATAGGTAGATACTCCAGCCTAACATAGACTGTCAAAACAGATCAGTTGATTAAACAATGTGGTCAAACCATGAAGCAGCATAGACCACTATCCTACCACTAGGTTGCCTTGTCTGCTCTTGCAAATTGTGAATTTTTCAGCTCATGATCCTTCCTTGGCTAACGAAATGGTGGGACTACCGAGAAGGAAAATTAGCAAGATAAACTAGTATTCAACCTTTAAAAAGGTTAGGCAATGATTCGACCTCAAATATATGAGTAAAACAAATTATATGAGACTATGTCGGACTATTATGGTAGAGACCCTGTAAGCTGAAGTTTCTACTTATATTATGTCGTAAAGTAGACACACTTAGCCCATGCAAAATTTGAAGAAAATTGTCCATGTCAATCACAAGATATAGCCATTTACCCCTTTTGGGGGTTACTACCTAAAACCGAAACTGTTCATCCAGTAACATCCATTAAGTACAAGCCTAGATCCAACATAAACTTGACATTCCATTTTAAACAACCAAATTCCTCAAAATACGTATTTACCCCCCTTTGACCTTGATCACGAGGGTAAATTATCCTATATTGTAACATTTTCTCTTTCAACATGTGCCTGAGTCAATATCCCATACGTGTGCAAAATTTGAAGTAAATCGTCCATGTCAGTCACAAGTTATAGTCATTTACCCCTTTTGGGGGTAATTATTAAAACCGAAACTTTTCATCCCGTAACATCCATACGAATAACCTAGACCAAACGTGCAACTAATATTCCATTTTAAACAACCAAGTTCTTCAAAATATGTATTTACCCCCTTAGAACTTGATTACGAGGGTAAATCACCCTATTCTGTGAATTTTTTCCTTTTAGCATGTGTCTGAGTCAATGTCACAAACGTGTGCAAAATTTGAAGTAAATCGTCCATGTCAATCACAAGTTATAGTCATTTACCCCTTTTGGGGGTAATTACCCAAAACAGAAAGTTTTCATCCAGTAAAATCCAACCGGAGGGCAGTAGACCAAACATACAGCTGATATTCCATTTTGAACAACATAACTCCTCAAAATATATATTCACCCCTTTTGGCATTGATTACGAGGGTAAATACCCTATGTTGGCAATACTGTTAAAATTATTTGTTTAATATGTGCCTGAGTCAATATCCCAAACGTGTGCAAAATTTGAAGTAAATCGTCCATGTCAATCACAAGTTATAGACATTTACCCCTTTTGGGGGTAATTACCCAAAACAGAAACTTTTCATCCAGTAAAATCCAACCGGATACCCGTAGACCAAACATACAGCTGATATTCCATTTTGAACAACATAACTCCTCAAAATATATATTCACCCCTTTTGGCATTGATTACGAGGGTAAATACCCTATGTTGGCAATACTGTTAAATTTATTCGTTTAATATGTGCCTGAGTCAAATTCCCAAACGTGTGCAAAATTTGAAGAAAATCGTCCAGGTCAATCACAAGTTATAGACATTTACCCCTTTTTGGGGGGTAATTACCAAGCTTCGGGCAACAAGGATTACATAATACAGAAACCATTAATATATTACCAGACTATCATTGAAATCCTTTCATTAAAACCAAAGTTTTACAATGTTTTCACTCTTGGGGCAAAACACCCTATTTTCAACACCCCATTACATAGTTACCCCTTCACATAATCAAAATATAAAATATCACTTACCTTGAATGGTTAGTCAGGCTACCTATCAGTGAAAGAACTGAGTTTCTAGCTTGCTTAGTTTTTCTGGAAACCTGTGCAAACCTGTTTTAGTCAAATTGGGGTAATTACCCCCTTACCCTCATTGCACAAAAACAATTATGGGTTACAAATGTTGGGATACATGTTTATATATATATTCCAAAGTTTCAAATTGATTCTTGTAATATTAAAAAAGTTATTCCACTTTTAAGTTTTCCAATTTTCGACTTTGAGATGACCTGTGACCTTGAGTTCAAGGTCAAGGTCAACCATCTTCTCCCAAAATGAAGTACTAACCATGGACTATATATGTACCAAGTTTCAAGTCTCTAGCACAAAAACCTACTGGCCAAGAAAAAAATAATAATAATAATAATAATAATAATAAAATCAAAGAAAACAAGATGATTCTCCCGATAGGTCGAATCATAATGAGTGTGCATTTTTATGTGTCTAGTAGCTGCAATGTGTAATGAACAGACCTTGGATAGTCGTGATTTACTGCAAAAAAATCAGACAATTATTTTTGAGAAACAGGCTTAGGATTAACAAGGTAATATGTATTTCCATATTGATGTATGTGCAGTATGGAAATAATTACATTTGCCATAAGATGGGAGTTTATCTTAGATATGCACCATATGAAGGCACAATGATGGACGTTGATGGTATAGAAGAGTGCATATGATTAAGAAAATATAACAGTCTTTTGAATTTTATATGCAAAACTTGTTGACCATCAAGAAACGGAGCTGCATTCTACAGTACCGTGCATAGCCATTATAAATGTAACATCGTGACAGCACTGCAATGCTTGTGAAAATTAAGTAGATTGGATAGTAGAAATGACATTGTCACAGCATTGTTTAGCAACATCATGTGACAGGATTTCACATTATTGTGTGAAAAAAAAACTTAATGTCATGATCATGTTGTAGCAACATAGTTCTCGTCATACAGTTCTATGTGACCAACAGACAAGCTCACCAACTAGCCATGTTGTGTCATGTTGTGTCATGTTGTGTCATGTTGTGTCATGTAGTGTCATGTTGTGTCATGTTGTGTCATGTTGTGTCATGTTGTGTCATGTTGTGTCATGTTGTGTCATGTTTTGTCATGTTGTGTCATGTTGTGTCTTGTTGTGTCATGTTGTGTCATGTTGTGTCTTGTTGTGTCATGTTGTGTCATGTTGTGTCTTGTTGTGTCATGTTGTGTCATGTTGTGTCATGTTGTGTCATGTTGTGTCTTGTTGTGTCATGTTGTGTCATGTTGTGTCATGTTGTGTCATGTTGTGTCATGTTGTGTCATGTTGTATACCCCTTCGGATGTAGCGACTATTAGAAAGGCAAAATTGTTTCGTATGATGTAAAGCTACATCACTCACATAACATGTGAACCCAGCCTGCCAACTATCAATGGGCATCATCAGCAATTACCATGAGACCATGACATATATTGTAAAGTGCAATCTTTAAGAGAATCCTCCTTACAAATTACAAGATGGATGACAAGGGGTAGCTCAGGGAGCAATGTTGGGACTAATTGGGACCATCTAGAATACTGGAGAATTCAACATTAAAGGCAGGGAGGAATTACGCAGTCCATGTAATCTGAAAGACAGGTCTTCTTGATAATATGTGGAGGATCGATGTCCTATGCTGAAATTACATGATGTATGCCTGTTGTTTTTAGTTTCGTTCCATGGAATATGGGCCTACAAAGAAATTCTTAATTTTGTGAAGAGAAAAAACGTTAATTGCACTTCAAACAACTTCTATTGCAAGGACGTGTAAAGAAGGTGAACTATAAGCAATGTTGTCAATTTTATTTGTCTTTGGCTTTATTGTTGCTTCTTGCTACATACAAAGTGGAACATTTCAAGTTGCAAATGTCAGAACATCTGGCTCTTTCTTTAATTTGATAAACAGCTTCTTGCAGCCAAGACAACCTTACTCTGAAGCTATATAAAACAACACCCCTTTATCCAAGCCACAGTTCTGCAGCCAACTGTCAAACCATCCCGAGAAGAGACCTGCATAGCATCTCAGAATCTAGAAGTTCCTTTGGGAATACATTTGTTATACATCACAGGGGTAGTGGAAAAGGCAATGGAAGTAATGTCATTCTGATATACCATTTCAGAGATGAGTGATAGAATCTTAGAACAATGGATTTCAATGTTTAATATAAATTGAAAACCTATTTAAACAAAGAATAGCTGAAAGAAGAAATTAATAATTAGCCTCAATCAAAAGCAACAATAAAACCAGACAAATTGACTTGATTCAGTTTATAGAATGACATCTGGTGATATTCATAAAGTTCTTGCAAGATAATCCCCAAAGATATTTGACTTTTATTATTTCACGCTTAACATTTTTGTCAATATGTTATGCTTATTTTTTTCTGGAGATGCATTGAGAACTTAGTGAAGTGTTAGTTAAGCATATCAGAGTGGTCTATGTAGGAAGGCATCAATACATTGGAAGATGAAAATTTGCCAGAAGAAAATTATTCCTCACATGGGCTTTATGTCGATGGATTAATAAACTCCAAGGATTTTAAAGATGGAATCTTACTGTTCAGCTTAATCAATGAACCGCCATTCCGAAGTGGGGTCTAAATTGTCCACTACTTACAACTAATTTGCACATGAATGAAGTTGACTTATCTTTTCCTGTCCAGCTTGGCCGACACTCCTCAGGAAGATAGCCTACCATGCACATGTCATCAAATTGGCAGTGTTCTTACCTTATAGTTGTTTGCAAATTGGTGGTCCAAACATGCGCAAAATGCTGCATTCACATGTATGCATGTACACAGCAATGCAACTCCATTTCCCGAACAGCTTTTGCTGCATATTTGAAAGAGTATCTCTATGAGCTTCAACTGCGCTGAAATTTCAGATGCAAAGGAAAACAACATAACAACATCTCTAAATCAATCAGGAAAGCAGAATAAATCTAGCAAAAGATAAGCTCTGTTTTAGAACAATAATCCAAAGTATTATATGGGAATTTTGAATAGCAGGCTTAATTTCTGAAGAATGTATGCTTCCGCAGAATCAGAATTAACATTACATGAAATAACTTTGGTTTCACAGTTCTTTATTTCCCTCTTCCATTTTCTACCCTTCCTTTTTCCCTATCTGCCTTCTTCCTTTCTTCAACTCTGTCTTCCCTGCTTGTTTTCCATTTTGCTTTTCCTTCTTCCTTACTGCACTTCAGCAAAGCCTTCAGTGATTAAGTCAGACACACCCACATAGCTGACCAATGAACAGACCTTCAAGCATGTTATGCAAATGAGACCGATTTCGCTGTTACAGTACAACCATCTTAAATTGGCTCAACATAGTGATCCGTAGTGATCCAGAGCGGTCCGGATAAAGAGTGATCTGTAGTGATCTGAGATGATATAACTCTATCTGTGGCGATCTACTAATCCACTTTAAGTGAAAATCAATCATGCCAATTATTTAGGATTATAAGTCAAAGAACAGATAAAATCAATCTAGCAATTGAAATTATTAATAAGGGAAACATATCCTTAACTTATTTGGTACAAAAATATACATTTATTAATATTAATTTTGATTAATAGATGCAGATCACAACAGATCACTCCAGATCGATCACTCCATATCAACCAAGATCGCCATGGATCACTACAGATCGATAGATAAGTGTCGATCCAAACTGACAAGCCATTTTATGATGGTTGTACTGTACGCACTTTCCCGTAAGTGTTACGGGTGTGACTCTTACATGAGTAGATAGATCTCTCCGAGACCTTTAAAATGATAGGTCTAATGTCTCTGAAAAGTTAATAGAGGCTTCGCAAATCGCCGGTAAAGTTTTGAACTGGACGGAAATACTGCTCGCTGATTGGCTGTGACGCTCTGACGCAAAAAGTTATGATAATGTATGAAAATGGCAGGATTCTTCTAGGGTAGATTCTCTGGGTGCCTTACTGCTCTGAGTCTTTTTTTTTTTTTTATGTGTCTTACTTCTCCGCTGCCCCTCCTGCACATAATCAGCCAGAGTTGGGAACAGTGATGGATCAGTGAATAGGGGTTGATTGAAGCCAAGCTAATCTACAGTATGTGCTTGGTGAATAATTTGCGTGAATAAGCCAAAATAAGCCACAGAATGCCAAATTCAAGAAACTGCATCTGGGAGATATAATAAATATTTCCTTGAGTGCGCAGAAAAACTTTGACAGTTGATTTTTCTAAGAAGAATCGCATGGCATCTATTTCTAGTTTAAAGCTAATATTTTATTCCCTTTTTAAGAGAAGAGAATGAAAACTTCACTTTGTTTTTAAAACTATGATTAATATAGTAAATAACATTCATTTGATAAAGGTCTCTAATTTTACTCACCAGGGCAGTCTTCAAACTAGGCCACCAAACTGCTATTTTACACAAGTGTTATACATGTATTCATTCAGATACCAATTTTTGACATATTTCATCATATAATAGTTTTAAAGCAACATCCACCTGCCTGATTATAATTACAGCTTGTATCAATCCTGTCAGGGGATTTTGTGTGCTTATTGTTAACACTGTAAATAATATATTTGATGACTGCTGTTTTGCAGTTTTTGGTCGCTAATATAATTGTGTATATTTTTCTTTGGATTCAATTTTGTTTTAATGATGTATGTTTAAAATAAATCAATTAATCTAGAGCTTTATCTGTGTCTTTCAAGCTTTGGCAACGGCACACACGCATATTAATAAACATTTGAAATAATGGATGTTCACATTCATACGCATACCTGTAAAAGACCATTAACAACCAAAATGAAAGATGCAGGAACAATCTGACAGGGTTTCAGCATGATTAGGATACTCAGAAACACATCAAGTCGCAGTAATGTGCGCACTTCTTGGTGGCTGAGTGGTTAAGATGCCGTCCTGCTGCGCTGAAGGTCTTTGCCTGCATGGGTTCGACTCCAGGCTGGGGAACCCGAAATTTCCAGTAAACCTTCATTAGCATG
Organism: Platynereis dumerilii; assembly: GCA_026936325.1. Taxonomy (NCBI): domain Eukaryota; kingdom Metazoa; phylum Annelida; class Polychaeta; order Phyllodocida; family Nereididae; genus Platynereis; species Platynereis dumerilii. Next base: position 2,613,020 of record JAPTHN010000032.1, read on the forward strand.
CAAAATCCCAGCTGGATGTCGTTCGGATGAGACATTAAGTTGGTGGCCCCTTCTATCAATGTGTGTGCTGGGCAAATAAAAGATCCCTCACATGTGGTAAATGACATGTTTAGGACTCCCGCTCTCTAATATCTCATCAATAAACCTTTGTGAGTGTCCAGAACTGGGCATAGAGGGTTGCACCTAGCACTATCTATCTATCTATCTATCCATCTATCTATCTTGTGTGGAAGTGGGCGACCATTTAATAATCAGGGGGGTTTGGGGTTTTCCTTGGCGAGAAATTATCTGTTTTACGGTAACAGCGGCAGAAATTATTTATTTCAGGCGTGCAAAGTCCCCAAAAAATTAATTCTTAATCAAGCAACACCTTGTTAAGAAAAACCCCCAGCCAGGCTAAAAGATTCATCAAACAGGCAGATTGTCTTAGATAGAACAATTAAACAGGCAGCCTAACAAAAGCAATAGGCAGATACACCAAACACACATAATATGTAAATGGTACCACCATGAAATTCGCACGGCACTTTTTGTAAGACCTACAGCGTTACCGTAACTTTCATTTTTATTTCATATTCAATCATTTTCAATGTATAAAAGGCAGTTAATATGTACAATGTAACTGTTTCTAAAAATTAGAAAGACTGACATATATAGAAAGACAGAGAAATGCAGAATAGAAAGATACAATAGATAAAACATATATAATAGATACAATGTAGATAAATAGGTAGATAAATAAATAGATAAATAAATAAAGAGATAGATAGATAGATGGATAGATAGATACTAGATATTAAATAGATAAAAAAGATGAATAGATAGTAGATATGAATATATAGTAGATATTAAATAGATAAAAAAGACGAATATGTTATGTTTTGTTAAATACGAAACTGAATGACCCACTTGACCTAGTTTCCTGCTGTTGACTGTTGATGTTGAGACCATCACTGCACACATTTTTGAGTCCTCTCTTGTGCTCAATTCGCTTCGCGAAACGGCCTGCGGCTGTATCGCTGCGCGAATTTATTGTAGACTGACAAAATTCAGTTCATCAAACAATGTGGTCAAAACTATGAAGCAACAACGAGTCAAAGACTGCCATTCCATCAGTATGTTGCCTCGTTTGCTCTTGTAAAATGAGATTTTTTCACCTCAATTTCCTTCCTTGGCTAAGTACATGGCACCAGGGAGGAAAATTAGAAAGATATATGAGTGTGCAATTTTATGTCTTTTTTGTAGTATGCCTTGTCGCTGCAATTTGCAATGAACTGACCTTGGATAGTCGTGATTTACTGCAAAAAAAACAGATAATTAGTTTTGAGAAATAGGCTGAGGATTAACAAGGCAATATGTATTTCCATATTCATGTATAGGCAGTATGGAAATAATAACATTTGGCACAAGATGGGAGTTTATCTTACAAGTGCACCATATGAAGGCGCATTGATAGACATTGATAGTATGTACATATAATTAGGAAAAAAAATATAAGTCATCTGGATTTTATGTACAAAGCTTGTTGATCGTTACAAAATTAAGCTGCATTCTTCAGTACTATGAAAAGACATTTAAATATAGTGTTCCTATCCAATTGGTTGTTTGGATATACCTACATTTATTTTCCGACGCAAGTCATTGACTTTTCTGAAAACATAATCGAATTCATTTCCTTAAGACCAGCAGTGCATAATTATTTACAGTTGTGACTACATCTCAATATTCAGTGGAATGTCAAAATGCTATGCTGCTTCTTGCAGCATGTGATATTTGTGATCTCATCATATCTGGACGGTAGTATTGTGAAAAGTAGGTAGAAATGACATTTTTAAAGCGTTCCGTGGTCAATGATTTTGATGTTAGCATGTGATGCTGTGGCAAGGTTTCACAACATTTTGAAAAGACCACAATGTTGTGGTCTCTTTGTGGCAAAAAAAATTTCTATCATATAGTTCCATGTGACCACCAGAGGAGCTCTCCACCAATTAGCAATGCTGTGTTTATATCATGTGCCCTGTGGTACAATGTATCTAGCTCTTACTAGAAAGGCAAAATTGGTTAGTAGCCTATCATGTAAAGCCACATCTTTCACATAACATGTAAACTCAGCCTCTGAGCTATCAACAGGCATCATCAGCAATTACTACGAGACCATGCGTAGTGCAATCTTTAAGAGAAGGCTCCTCACAAATTACAAGATGGATGACAAGGGGTAGCTCAGGGAGCTATGTTGGGACTAATTGGGACCATCTAGAATACTGGAGAATTCATCACTGCAGATAGGGAGGAATGGTAAATGCAGTTCATGTAATCTGAAAGACCGGTTGTTTCTCTTGATAATATGAAGTGGAAAAAATGTCCTATGTTGACATTACACTTTGCTTTGTACATATATGTGGTTTTTAGCTTTTTACTCGATCCGTAAAATATATAAAGAAATTTTGATTTTCAATCAAATTTCAGAGAAAAAGGGCACGTTGCAGTGGCACCGGAAGTCCTATTGCAGGGACCTGTAAAAAAGTGATTTATATGTAATGTCATATATTTCATCAGTCATTAGCCTTATTTTTGCTTGCTATGCACAATTGGAACAAGGCAATTATAGTTCAGGCCGCTGTTCTATCTTGCACAGCATGCTTACCTGAGGCATATTGGATAACACCTTCTGTTATGTCAACACAATTTGCTTCTTTTTTTTTTCAGTAAACTGACTTATAATGTTTCTGATGTTTCATGTTTGTTGAAGCAAGAAACGTCGTAAGAGATTAATTTTGTAATTCATGAACTAGTAAATGTGATCCACTCATTTAGTTGTAGAAAAATATAAATTACATGTGTAATAATAATAATAAAAACTTTATTTAATCATTGAAGAACATGAAACTTGGCAAATAGAAGTTACTAAATTTGGGGATTTTAGGCATATAGCAAATCTTTGTAGTTTTATAATTTTGTGTCTGGCTAAAGAAGTTACATAACTTTCTTGACCCCTTGGCCAAATTTGGGATATTTGTAGACTCCCAAATTGAGGATGAATGTAGGAAACCTGACACATAGACCCCACAATGAAATACGAAAATGATCTACTCTATTTAATTTCAAAATACTATAGAATCTCTCAGCAATGTGCAGTTGCTTTGTTCCACTCAACACTACACCAGCAATGCTATTCTGTATCAACAATTTCCCAAACACTTCAATCTTGGGTTTGACTAATCACAAGCCACGTCATCAAAAGATATAATCTGAAGTTTATCTTCTCCAAGATTGCTTTTGCTTCAGGAAGAAAAACAGGGCAGCACAAGCCACAATAAGAAAGGAAATGTTAGAGAGCATCCAAAATTTGCTTTTAATTTGATAAGCTACTTCTTTGCGATCAAGCAACCCTATTTTGAATTATTAAAAAAGACCAAGCCATGATTCAAGCCACAGTTCTCCTGCCAGAATGTCTCCAGCACAGACCTGCATTGCATCTCAGAGGCAAGAAGTTCCCTTGGGAATACTTTTGTTCACAGGGGTATAGTAGGAAGAAATTTCATTCCTACGTATTATAAGAGAGATGTGATGAAATCATGGGAACAATGGATTTCACTGAATGATTTCCTTTTGACAATGAATATGAATCCAACATAATATCTTTACATTTGTAAGAGAAAAGACCAAAAGCAGTTTTATTGAATTGTCTTTTGGATTTGATTTGATTTGATATTGATTTATTTAATCAATTCACCAGTGTATTATACAACAAATATGCCATATACATGAAGGTACCAGGAATCAAATGATGCACTGACATAAAAATATGTACATGTACATAATTCATTTAAAAAGATGTTAAAATAACCAACGAAAACTTCATAAATTTATTTCCAATGGCATACCCTTGTTCTGGGTTAGAAATCGCTCTTGATCGATTTTTAGTTTTAGTTTTTTCATTAGATTTTGGGGTCTATCCCATATTTTCCTCATGAACATTTTCTTACAGGATTAAAGATAGATAATCCCACATCAGGGTTAAAATAATAACATAAAAAAAGATTCATAGAAAGAAAATAGATAGACACCTAGACACATAGTAATTAGTGAAATAAAGTCAACCATATGATAATATTTACTCTTTTGTGTCTCTTTGTAGTTGATGTACACAATTCTTAAATTCATAGCACTGATGACTTGCACTTTTCTTTTATTATATCCTGTCATTGTCTTTGGCTGTTATTTCTATTTCTTGTTCAATATTTCTGTACATCGCAATACATTAGGGGCAATGGCTTTTGTGATGGATTCAATAATTGACAACAAGCCCTGAATGGTTACAGATCTCTTTCCGCAGTAGTTTCTACCCCAGGGGCCAGGGGAATGTCAGCGACAATGTTGGGGTCTCGTCAGGTCTGTTGAAGTCTCACAAAGTCTCATGTGGTTTCATGAGATCTTGTTAATTCTCTAAAGTTTTGTTGAGGTCATTCCTTTTGGCAACAACAAATTGGAGTGAGCATGCTGTAAAACAACCAATTGATAAGAGAACAAGAATCGCCCAACATAATGACATTTAAAGACGACAGATATGATGTTTTACAAAAAATAATTACAAACTTGCAGTATTGCACTTGACTCAGAGGATTTACATGTCAGGAGTTACAAGTCTCAAAACGGTGGTAAATATCACTGAAAATATATACAATCCTGGAATATGACAGTAGACGATATACTTCAGATCAGAGACTCTCAATATATCTACATTTTCCTTTGAAAAGCACACCTATCTTAGAATGCTTCTTCAGGAGCACATGATATTAGTGACAGTCAAACTGTTATTATATATCTTACTATACTTTGTAATTTAACAATAAAAATCAAAAGAACCTTGCATGGTTTGCATGTACCAGTGCATATGATTAAAATGAGATGCATTTAGGTTTACTGAGGATTTGAAGCAATTGATTCAGACCATTTGGATCAGTTGCTAATTGTAAATGCTTCAGAGAACAAACACTGAGGAAATTGATTCACTGAAAGCACAGCTTCAATGTGCAGTGTAACAGTATCTGGGCTAACAGCTGTAAGCAGAAGCTTTTAGGCAGAAGCCTCCTTAAAATACAGAGCTACTGTTTGTTGACCCAACTGAAACGGGTTCTTTGGTTTTTATGGTTTTAGATTAGAAAGAGGTAAGATACATTATAACAGTTTGACTGTCACTAAAATCATGTACTCCTGAAGAAGCTTATTTAGAATAGGTGTGATTTTCCGAAGAACACCTAAGAAAATGTAGATATATTGAGAGTCTCTGATCTGAAATAACAGATATCTAGGCTAACTGCTGTAAGCAGAAGCTTTTAGGCAGAAGCCTCTCCTTAAGAAAAGAGCTACTGTAGACACAACTAACACACGGATTAAAGATTGTCTGACATTTTTGTCACAGTACTGATTTTCAGACAGTAGTATTCCTCTGAAGCCCATCAGCTAGAAGAACTCTCTCTTACCATCATTGATTGAAAAATCCTTTTACTTCAGCTTTCAGCTGCTTTTGTTGGTTTTCCTCCATATAAAGAACTTAATTGAAACTGCATTGGATCTAATTGCATCAAACTAAGCATTGCAATAAAATTAAGTCACTTTTTTTATCCTTTTTAGTGAAGGATTTAGTTGTTGCCTGCATTATTAACCTATTCTTTCGAACAGAATGGAAGCAAACAGGCGATTTAGGCTGACGATTCCTTTTAAAACATTGAATATGTCTTTTACTTCTATTCCCCTCTTAACTATTTCTGTGCTCATGTTATGGGTTCTATAATTGACAACAAGCCCTGAATGTTACAGACAGTTCTCTGCAGAAGTTTCAGCCTCAGGGGAATGCCACCAATGACATTGGGGTCTCGTCAAGTCTGCTGAAGTCTCGCAAAGTCTCATAAGGTCTCGTGAGATCTTGTTAATTCTTTTGAGGCCTGGCTAGATCATGGCTTCTGGCAACAAAATGGAGTTAGGGTGCTATAAAACAAACTTAAGATAAAAGAACCAGGCCCACCCAACTAAATGACGTTATATGTCAAATAAAACAGATCTGAGATAAATTTAGCCGAACAATGGAAAATCTTGGTCTCATGAGATATAATTCATTTTCTTGAGGTCCGGCTAGCTTGGTTAGATCAGGGCTTCTGGTAACAAACTGCAGTTACGGTGCTATAAAACAAACTTTTGATAAAAGGACCAGGCCCACCCAACGAAATGACATAAAGTATAGCCGAATGATGGACAGTCTTGTATTGCAGTCGTGTTAAAGTGACTTTGGTCAGTTCATTGAGGAGATCAGTGAGACTGAACAGGTTTCAGATGTTCACCCTGACATCTGGGTAGACTACAGCTCTGCTTACCTTAGAAATTTACCATTGGCTACGTAAAATCATAGAAAATTTGATATCCTTCAATTTTAACCAGCTGCAGTATCTTAACTGATATTTTAAAGTAATTTTAGCAGTTCGTCAATTGCATGATGGCTTTAGTTTTAGCTATCTAAGTTTAGTATCTGTAGGGTCCTTTCAATGAACTGACCAAATTCGCTCTAAAACTGCAGTATTACACTTCAATCAGAAGACTCATATGTTACCATGCTGAAAAGGGTGACAGCTGTTCCTGAAAATGTACATAATCCAGGTGTATGAAAGTACATCGGATATTATTCACATCAAAGACTCTGAATATATCTACATTTTCTTGAAAATAGATAAATCCGGGATATACTCCTGATCAGAGACTGTTAATATATCTTCATTTTGCTTGCAAAATCACCCCCGTTTTAAAAAGTTTCTTCATGGGCACAAGATAATAATGACAGTCAAACTGTTGTTATGTATCTCACTATGCTTTGTAATTTATCAATAAAAAACCAACGAACCTTGCATAGTTTCCATATATTAGTTGTGTTTACGGTAGCTCTGTATTTTAAAGAGAGGCTTCTGCTTACAAGCTCCTGCTCACAGCAGTAACTGTTAGCCCAGATATCTGTGACACACCACATTGAAGCTGAGCTTTCAGTGAATCAATTTCCTTAGTGTTAGGTCTTCGAAGCATTCACAATTAGCAACTGATAGTTCCAAATGGACTGAATCAATAGCTTCAAACCTTCGGTAAACTTAAATTCATCTCATTTCAATCATCAGCCCATAATTGAAGATTGTCTGACATTTTTATCATAGTACTGATTTTTAGACAGTAGTATTCCTCTAAAGTTAATCTCCAAGAGCTCTATCCTTTCCTTCGTTGATTTAAAAATCCTTTTACTTCGGCTCTCATTTGTTTCTCGGCTGCTTTTTTCGATGAGTTGGTATTCTTCCATATAAAGAACTTAATTGAATCTGCATTTCATCCGTATTGCCACTAAAAATGTGGGGTTTTTTTGTACCCTTTGTAGTGAAGGACTTTTAGTATTTTTTTCTTTATTGTTGGCTGCATTATTAACTCTTTTCATTTGAACAGAATAGAAGCAAACGTGTCTTTCAGGGTGAAATTGCTTGAAAACATTCAATTTGTCTCTTGGAAAAAGTGAAACGGTTTAGTCACTTTCAATCAGCATCATTCTTTACTTAGAAACAGTGTATCGATGTTAGATATAATTGCAGTGTAGAACAAAGTAACTTGTCTTGAAGCTCATGTATTATATCTATTGTGTGCCCAGGTATGTTTATAATCAACATGAATTGTGAAATTCCTTTGTGGCAGTGATATTTCTAAACACAGTAGGCTATTGTTTATTTTCTAAACACATAATTTAGTCTGATTCGATCAGTCAATAGTTGTCTGTCTGTCAATCTATCCATATAACATTTCTATGGACACCACTTTCGTTCTTTGAATACAACATGCATGCATCTCATACCACTATTTCAAAATGCATGTCTGATTTCGCACACTCCTAATGAGGCCACTTGCAGCAAACAGTAGTGAACAATGCAGGAACAAATGTAAAGGGTGCAGCTTTAGTAGAATGCACAAAGCTTGATAATGGGCAAATCACGAAATGTTAAGATAAAACCTTGCAGGTAGACACATAAAATGAATTACTTGATAAGACAGACCGACAGATGGATCAAACAAACGACTGCTGATTACGAAATAGCCGCTTTAATAACAACAAATTAGTGATGTCAGCTCTTATCTCAACACACAGGTAGTCAGTTGTTAGTAATGAATATAAAATCTTTTTCGAACTCTTTCTACATTGATGTCTGCCTATCTTGCTCAATGAATAATTTTGGCTCTTGCAAAATAAGCCTTACTGTAACCTTGTAAGTTCCTTACTTGCTACATAGGAAAGAAAGAGGAAGAAAAATGAGTGTGCATTCTTCTTGATAATAAATAAGGATAAAACAATATCCTATGTGACATTAAACTTTACTTTGTAAAATGTACATATATTTGTTTTTTCGTTTTGATCCATAAAATATGGTCCTGTAAAGTAATTTTGATTTTGTATAAAATGTCGAGAGAAAGAGTAATTGCGTGGGAAACTGAAATTACACATATCAGTAAAAAGATGATTTACAAGCAATGTTATAAATTTCATCAATCATTAGCTGTTTGTTTGCTATGTACAAGTGGAATATCGCAATTATGGTGCTTTCCACTGTTTTTCCTGAAAGGGTATACTTGAGGCATATTGAATAACACCATCTGTTGTGATGAAGAAATTAGCTTTTTTTTATCAGTAAATTGACAGTTGTTTAAGAAACCTGTATTTTTCTTGGCACACCTACACAGAAAATATTTAAAGAATCAACTCAATTGCTTTTAATTTGATAAGCATCTTCCCTGCCATCAAACCAACCCTATCATAAAAACCCCAATCTTTGACTGATGACGTGCGCTTTTCTTTTACATCCTGCCATTGTCTGTGTCGGTTATTTCTATTTCTCGTTCAGATATTTCTGTACATCGCAATACATCAGGGACAATGGCTTTTGTGATGGATTCAATAATTGACAACAAGCCCTGAATGGTTACAGATCTCTTTCCGCAGTAGTTTCTACCCCAGGGGCCAGGGGAATGTCAGCGACAATGTTGGGGTCTCGTCAGGTCTGTTGAAGTCTCACAAAGTCTCATGAGGTTTCATGAGATCTTGTAAATTCTCTAAAGTTTTGTTGAGGTCATTCCTTTTGGCAACAAATTGGAGTGAGCATGCTGTAAAACAACAAATTGATAAGAGAACAAGACCCACCCAACTAAATGACATTCAAATCAAAGAAGACAGATATGATGTATTGGAAAAGTTGACAGATTTGTAGCATTGCACTTTATTCAGAGGATTTACATGTCAGAAGTTACAATTCAAAAGGGTGGAAAAAGTCCCTGAAAATATCTAAAATCCTGGAATATGACAGTAGACAGGACAATCAGGACATAAACTTCAGATCAGAGAATCTCAATATATCTACATTTTCCTAGGAAAATCACACTTATCTTAAAAAGCTTCTTCAGGAGCACATGATATCATTGACATTCAAACTGTTATTATTAGTGGAGCAGCAGAGGAGAGTATTCCTTGAGGCAAGTGATCACCGTAGTAGAACACAAAGTGTCATACACCAAAATTTTCCTTAGAATTTCTACTTTCAGGAATTGACTTTGAAAAGTTATAAAACTTATGGCGAAACCAACAGTAACTGTTTCCATGGCAACAAGTCTATCAATTCAGAGAAGGTTATGTACAACATATAATAAAGATGTTGTCTGATTAATTCAACTCTGTGAATCAATTCAACCATGCATTATGGTACCACTTGGTGTGGGCCACATATTAGGAAAAAACATTTAGTTTAGGTTGTCTTCTTCTTCTTCCAGGTACAAGCAAGCCCTCTCTTCGAGGCTTAAATGCTCGGAGTGTTGTGCGTGCGCAATGTGCTGTAAGAAAAAGCATAAAATCAATAGAGAAGTGGAGTAAAAGCAGATAGGAGTGCGTTAAGGAGTGCTAAAAGAGGATAAAAGCAGATAGAAGAGGGTACAACAACTAATGCTCTTGAAGCTTTCAAGAGAGGGCGTGGTTGCGACTGCTGCCGGGAGCCGATTCCATTGAACTATGGTCCTGGGTAGGAAGCTTTGCTGGATGTACAGCCTCGTCTCCGTGGGTATTTGGAAGGACAATGGATGGTGGTGTCTCGACGGTCTTGTGGGGGGAGTCAGTTGGTGGCGGAAGTCCACAGCAACAATGTTGTTGACTATCTTGTAGAGGAGGATGAGTCGCATGTCAGCTCGACGCTGCTCCAGGCTCCTCCATTCCAGCTTCTGCAACATGCTGGTGACACTGGCCTCTCTATCGTAGTTGTTCATGACATATCGCGCTGCTCTTCTTTGCACTTTCTCTATCTTCGTCTTGTTAGCTGCTGTGTACGGGTCCCAGATCGGTGCTGCATATTCTAATTGCGGTCTAACTAGCGTCTTGTAGGCGTTTGACTTGATGTGGTGTTGGTTGATCTGCAGGTTTCTCTTGAGGAATCCAATGGTGCCGTTTGCCTTCTTGCATGCTGATGTTACGTGCTCGTTCCATGAGCATGTATTCTGAATGGTGACGCCCAGGTACTTTGCTGAGTCCACCTCATCCAGGATGTGTCCGTGCAGGTGGTAGCTGTTCATTACCGGCCTTGTCTTTTTTGTGATCCGGATAACATTGCATTTCTGCGGGTGGAACTGCATTTGCCACTTCTCTTCCCACTGCGCCAGTTGGTCCAGGACAGACTGCAGGATTTTACCATCTTCCTTGTTGGTAAGAGCCATGTACATAATCGTGTCGTCAGCGAATAAACGGACGTTTGACTTCAGTCCTACGGGCTGGTCATTGATATAAAGTAGAAAGAGAATTGGACCGATGACTGATCCTTGGGGCACTCCGCTGGTGACCGGGCCCCAGGTAGACATTTTGTTGTAATCCTGTTGTAATCCAGGTAGACATTTTGTTGCAATCCTGTTGCTATGGTTGTAATCCTGTTGCTATGGTGACCTTTGAATCATAAAAAATGTGCGCAAATTTCAATACATCGGGATGCAATCTTTTGTATCACACATAATTGAGATTAAATAGATTATCTGTTGTGCCATATTGAAAGCCCTTGTTCTTAGCTTTCCAATGATGCCTCACACAAGTATGTAGGTAGTATACTCTTGGAGTTTTGACTGGAAGTGTGGCTGAGTATCCATTGTTTCATTCCTACAAAATTATGACGTTCATGCCATTGTTTCTGTTTGATCATATCACTACTTACTGCAAGATGTGAATTCACAACCGATTCTACCAAATATTTAACAAATATCATCAAGCTCATGTTGATGACTTCCAAAATGGTCTTGAACCCCTTGGTTACCATGGAAACAAACAGGTAAACAAATATTACTTTGGCATCATATTGTCTTCTGTTACAACTGGAACTATCTCGTCAAGTCAGTAAAATCAGCTTTATGCTTTGAATAAGGCAGGTTTGGTGGTCCAAATATTTGAATTGGTTGTCAAGGACAAGAAAAGTGTTGTTTTTTGCATAGCAACAGAAAAAACACGACCTCCAAAATTCAAATGCAGATCTCAATAGACCGTGCCTGTGGTACATTTGTGTGACGAGAGAGAGAGGGCATTTGACTGCATATTCGGTTGCTATACGGTCTGGAATTTTTTTTAAAAATCTGGGAAGACATCTTGGGGTGTGGCAGGTTAGGAGAAATCCAACATGACTGCCATGACATGAAAAATGGACTGAGTTGCTCACATTAAAAAAACAGAGGTGTGTAATACATCAAAATAGGGGTTTTCTGGGTTGCAGAACCCAAATATGCAAAGAGGAAAGCTCTCGATATGTTCTGTTTTGATATATGCAAGATGACTGTCCAATCAAGCCAACCGGTCGGCTGTGAAACACAATTATATTCCTTTGTTGCTGAACTACAAACACGGCACAGGTCTGTTATACAGTTGCTCTTGAAAGTAAGTATTGGTCATTGAATTTGTATCAGGGTTCATTATACCGGATAGGGGTCCTATTCTTGCAGAAGTATGTACAGTGTACACTCTCTGCTCCTTTGGAATAGCATTGGGCTTAGGGTGTACTTACTTTGGCAAGATTATAACCTCTGTCTATCCTCTGTAGTATAAATACACGTACTAGATATCTGTGAGGGAACCTTTTTTCTGCCCACGACCGTCCCGCACCCACGGTATCCTGCCCGCACTTGCCCCGCACCTGCGATCTCTGCCAGGACCAGCAGGATACAGCCACACCATGCAGGATAACCCCGCATCCACATGTGAGTGACAGCGGGTACCCAAGCCCGCATTACTTTGGCAATCATCCCTGGATAATCCTATTCATATAAATATTGTAAAAACAATGATCCATATTCATTGACTCATTCTAAATAATTGCATAGTTTTATGACTAATTATGAAATGGCATACCAGACCAGCATAAGCAATCACTATTCGTCAATGAACAGGTGAGGACTGTACTATGCGGCAGAGTGGCTGCCGTGGGCCCATCCACTCAGGGTGGCCCATGCAAGATGACAGAAAAATAAAAAGTTTCAAGCAAAAAGCCGCAAAGCAAAACCTTGCCAGCCGATTTGTTAGTGAGTCATGCAATCAAATCAATTGGTGAGAGCCCTCAACCTAATAAAAATTTACCAGATTATATAGCCTTTCGTAATTTGCTTTTCTCATTTGAAATAATGCTGATGATAGGGATTTATTTTGCCACGGGCCCGAAAGGTGCCAGTGTGCCCCTGCTAATGAAATTGTATCAATAGGAACAAAGCATAATTAATTATATCAAAACAGTTTATTCTCAGTTTTATGACTTCCTGGGCTGAGCTGGGAGATCAATGTACCAGTAATGTTACAATACCAGTATCATTCTGTTACATAATTACACACGTTGGCCGATTAATGAATGAATTTGATGTGTGTTGCAGGTGCTATCTTTAATAATAATAATAACATTAAGAACTTATATAGCGCCAATTCCAGTAAACTGCTCATTAGCGCTTGGTCAGATTAGCCAATATTTCTGTAGTATTTTTCGAAAAGATATGTTTTCAATTGCTTCTTGAAGTTATCCAGTGTTTTTGATTTGCGTATATTTTCTGACAGGCCATTCCAAAGTGTTTTGAGCCACCTGGAGTTTATTTATCACTTGTTTGGATGAACCATATATAGCAACCCACTGCCATAGTCTAAATGAGGAGTGACTAATGCATTGACAGCTGTTTTGATTGACTCTTTGCTAAGTGACTTACGGAGTTTTGAGATGTTTCGAAGGTTATAATAAGCATTCTCACACATTTTCTTTACTTGCTTATGCATTAACATGTGTTTATCAAAGAATACACCTAAATTTCTGGCATAGTCTGTCGCCTTGATTTCAACATTGTCTACACTGATTGACGACATGTTAAGTTTCTTTCTGCATTATTTCTCACTCAATTTCTTTTGTGCAATGCCCTAAATTTTTTTTGCCAATATATCAGGATAAATCTAGAAATACAAGACGTAAATTCATCAAAATGAGTGTTTTTACTTAGTGGCTTACTGCAGATTCACTAAGTATGAGTTTCCCTGGTCAGTTTTTTCACTGTCTACGTAGCATTTTCAGCTTGTCTGATTGGTCAATGAGCAATAAAGCTTCCCCAAAATCTGTATGTTGAACGTAGTAAGCTGTGAAAAATTAAGTAATTCTGCTTCAGTGAGCAGCTCAGTTTGGTTTGTGGATAAGATTTAAGCAGGTAAATACCAACTCAAGGCTGCTACAAAACACGTCCACTGGACTTGATACACGTTTTTATGGTATTCAAATTAGTTTTATGCTTCGTAATTCAGTGCCTCAGCCAATCATATGAAGTACATTTGCTACGTTTTACCATCATTTTGAAGAAACTCATACTTATTGAAATTGCAAATAATTGCCCGCACCTGCCCCTCACCCGCAATCTTCTACCCGCGCTCGCCCCGTGCCAGCACTGAGTGGGTGCGGGTACCCGCTGCCGTGTGGGCATACCCGCCCCACACAGTTCTCAAAGTCAATTACCCTAGATACAACTTCAATGACCATGCTAGTAGTTGTGAAATTCAAGACATTGATGCCAAGAAGTCCTTGAATAACATTGTTGTAGTTCACAAAAAGTACAAAAATGTTTGTGATATGTAGTCAAAATGAGGGTTTTCTGGATTGCTAAGTCCAGATATACTAATTTGTGTTAATGAAAACTATTACTGGATTCCATTTTGAGAAGTTTGAGATTACTGCTGATATGATTGCCTTGGAGAGAAAGTGTGTGTTTTATGGTTAATACCTCTTCAACGTCTGATAAGGTAATGCCTCAAGATTGAGTGAGTTTGTGTTAAATACGTGCCAGTGTGAGCTATTTAGAGTGATGTAATTCCTGTAGAAAGAGAAACCTGTAATGCTGATAAAGCAAAAACAAAGTATTTTGTAGAAATATAAACACAGCAACATTTAAAACACAAACTTTTTGCATTGTGGTAACCAGGTGGGTGAAATAGGGGAAATGAGGGGATCACGCGGGTAAGTGGTGGGAAACGGGGGCAAGTGTGTGAAAGTAGGTGGAAGCTTAGGGAAGCGGGGGAAATCGGGGGAAATTGGGGGCAGTGGGATAAAAGGGGATAATTTATATCATGGGAACGGGAAAAGGTGGTAGGGAGTGTATCCTGTCATGAGGCCGACTATAGTATCGACTATACAGCATGTTTAAAGATCTCAAATGGTCAACAATGATGTTCACCTGTTTTTGCCTGGCGCACAACCCGAATAAATGAATAAATCTCTCTCTCAGAAAGGCTTCAACCCAGCAATTCATCAACTCGGGCTGTGCACCAGGCAAAAACAGGTGTGCGTCACACCAAAACCTCTTTCCCACATTTCTTGGAAATCACATACCAACCTGTCAATGGTCGCCAAAGAGACGCAGCTTGAAACTTTTGTAAAGGAACCACAACGATGCAGATGGTTTTGGGGACATGTGGCATCAAAAAACCCCTGAGCGCTGTTGATTTTTCTGTTTGTCACGAGAAGGAGCCAAGATGGTGCAGCGCACGAATGACAAATCTGTGACACTATTGGCCTTGATGCGTATAAATAGAGGTGAAACAATGATCAAGACAGGAGCGGAGATTAGACCTGATCAGATCACTCCTGTATTAGCCTCCTTCACTGACACATGTTAGTTTAGGAATGCGCCAATGCCTCAGATTACGCTTCAAATGTTGGAATATATGTCTATTGCTGCATAGTTATATAGATTAAATCAGTGCCATAACCACAAACCATGTATGTAGACAAAAAATCAGCATCGGCATGCTGAAAACCCAGGTTTGGTCGCCGATACCTTCGTAAAGTTTTGGGTTCTTGAAATCTATGCTGCTATGTGACGTCAAAAACCTTGTCGTGAGATCTTTTAAAACATAAGTTTTTATGCTGCGTATTTGAACTGATACTGCAAAAAAGAAACCTTTTAAGAACATCAAAATGGCCTAACAACGTTTTCCCTTAATATGGATGGGGGTCATTGGGGGAGTGTCGGTTACGTGGTAGTGTGCTGAGTTGCGATTTGCTAGGTCCAGGGTCCCTATCCAGCTCTTGCCTGGTCATCTGGGCCTATGTTGGATGGCTGTTTCAACCATCCTTTGATCATTGCTGTCCTCTTCCTGTCCTAATAATTAAGCCTAGCAGAGCATAAATACAGAATGTAAAGCCCCAATCATTCTATCAGCCCTTCTTAACATGGATGTTTTTGGTCCAAATTAATTTGTCATTCTTGAATCTGTTGCTTTACTAAATCACTAGACACTGCAGACTCAGCTCTTGCACTTCCTCTGTATAAATCGTCTTTCCTCAGATGTGAAATCTGGAGACTCATTGCCAGACTCAATTGCCCAGCAATGGAGCATATGCAACTTTTCTGATATGCTGTCATAGCCCAATCTAGCGAATAGCATTCCTTATGGACAACTTCATCACAGCCTTGCAATTATGTCTTGGCCAGACTGGCAAATAATACCACCACAACAGCTCAGGTGCTCAGTTGGGACTGGAGGGGGTGTTTTTTATTTGGTCATACTTTAAGTGTTCATCTAAGTTCAGTTTGTTCTGCTGCAACTTAAGACCTAATTGTCATCTGGAGACAAAGGCTCAAGCGGCTTCAAGCTGAATTTTCAGCTCAGCTTAGTTCCGGCTCTATTTTGATTTGATACAACAGTAGGTGTTAGTATTGGAATCAAGGAAACCCCTATGCATTTTTCCTTTAATGCCAGCCATATTGGCTTGTTTGAATATCTCAAAACAGAATGTTGGAAGAGGTTTCATTCATACATATTTTGACTCCGCAACCCATAAAACATCTATGTATTTTGATGTATTACTCACCTCTGTAGTGTTACTGTGAGCAACATTTTGGCTGCCATGTTGATTTTATCCTGACCAGTCATGCCCCGAGATATCTACCATGATGATCTTAAAGACCAGACAATATAGTAACAGAACACCTCGGTTACACAAATGACCCCCATGCCAGGCATGGACAAGTAAGATTTTCACTTGAATTTTAGTGGTCGTGTTCTTTCTGTTGCTATGCAAAAAAACAACAAGTTTTTTGTCCTTGACAACCGATTCAATACTTGGACCACAAAACCTGCCTTGCTTAATTATATTCAAAGCATAAAGCTGATTTTACTGACTTGACGAGATAGTTCCGGTTACAACAGAAGACAATATGATGTCAAGGTCATATTTGTTTACCTGTTTGTTTCCATGGTAACCAAGGGGTTCAAAACAATTGTGGAAGTCATCAACATGAACTTGATAATACTTCTTACATATTTGGTAGAATCGGTTGTGAATTCATATCTTGGAGTAAGTGGTTATATGATCAAACAGAAACAATGGCATGAACGTCATAATTTTGTAGGAATGAAACAATGGATACTCAGCCACACTTCCCGTCAAAACTCCAAGAGTATACTACCTACATACTTGTGTGAGGCATCATTGGAAAGCTAAGAACAAGGGCTTTCAATATGGCACAACAGATAATCTATTTAATCTTAATTATGTGTGATACAAAAGATTGCATCCCGATGTATTGAAATTTGCGCACATTTTTTATGATTCAAAGGTCACCATAGCAACAGGATTACAACCTAAACTAAATATTTTTTCCTAATATGTGGCCCACACCAAGTGGTACCATAATGCATGGTTGAATTGATTCACAGAGTTGAATTAATCAGACAACATCTTTATTATATGTTGTACATAACCTTCTCTGAATTGATAGACTTGTTACCATGGAAACAGTTACTGTTGGTTTCGCCATAAGTTTTATAACTTTTCAAAGTCAATTCCTGAAAGTAGAAATTCTAAGGAAAATTTTGGTGAATGACACTTTGTGTTCTACTCCGGTGATCACTATCTCCTCAAATATTGCACTTTTTGGCCTTCTGCTGCTCCACTATATGTATCTTACTACACTTTGTAATTTAACAATAAAAATCCAAAGAACCTTGCATAGTTTCCATGTATTAGTTGTGTCTACAGTAGCTCTGTCTCTTAAGAAGAGGCTTCTGCTTAAAAGCTTCTGCTTACAGCAGTTAGTCCAGATATCTGTTACACACCACATTGGAGCTGTGCTTTCAGCGAATCAATTTCCTTAGTTTTGTTCTCTGAAGCATTTACAATTAGCAACTGATAGGTCCAAATGGACTGAATCAATAGCTTCAAATCGTCGGTAAACCTAAATGCATCTCATTTTAAGCATCTGCACTTAATTGAAGATTGTCTGACATTTTCGTTGCAGTACTGATTTCCTGACAGTGGTATTCCTCTGAAGTTAATTTCCAAGAAATCTTTCTTTTCATCATTGATTGAAAATTCCTTTTACTTCAGCTCTGAGCTGCTTCTGTTTGTTTTCCTCCATATAAATAACTTAATTGAAACTACATTGGATCTAATTGCATTAAACTAAGCATTGCAACAAAAAACAATAAGCCATATTTTTTATCCTTTTTAGTGAAGGACTGTTGCCTGCATTATTAAATCTATTGTTTTGAACAGAATAGAAGAAAACATGCGATTTAGGCTGGCGATTCCTTTTAAAACATTTAATTTGTCTTTACCTTTTACTTCCTTTTTCCCTTTTAACTATTTCTGTGCTCTTGTTATGGGTTTTATAATTGACAACAAGCCCTGAATGGTTACAGACAGTTCTCTGCAGAAGTTTCAGCCGTAGGGGAATGCCACCAATGACTTTTGGGTCTCGTCAAGTATGCTGAAGTCTCCCAAAGTCTCATAAGGTCTTGTGAGATCTTTATAATTCTCTTGAGGTCTGGCTAGATCATGGCTTCTGCTAACAGAATAGAGCTAGGGTGCTATAAAACAAACTCAAGATAAAAGGACCAGGCACACCCAACTAAATGATGTTATATGTCAAATAAGACAGATCTGAGATATTGTTCTGCCAGACAATGGAAAGTCTAGTATTGCAGGAGCAACTTTAGTCAGTCCACTGAGGAGATAAGTGCATGAGACTGAAATAAATTCTAATGTCCACCCTGATATCTGTGTAACAACAAATTTGTGATGTCAGCTCATATCTCAACACACAAGTGTTCAGTTGTTATTATGAAATATGAAACAATTTTGAAACTTTTTCCACATTGCTCAGCATCTGCATTCACCTCAGCCTACATTGTATCTTGCTCTATGAATATTTTTGGCTCTTGCAAAACAAGCCTTGCTAAAGTAAGTTCCTTTCTTGGCAACACAGGAAGGAAAAAGAGGAAGGGAAATTAGTGTGCATTCTTAGTGTATATCTTGTAGCTCCAACATATAATCAAGCAGCCTTGGAAAAAAGCAGAAATTTATTTTTGAAAAATAGACATCGGATAAATAAGGCAATAAGTCTTATTTTTGTGTACGATATGCTAAGGAAATAATTAACTGTAAGAGCAGCATGGCAGTCTATCATATTTGTACGAAAAATGGAGGACTGGAGGATTAAATCCTGGTATGCTCTGCATTAACATCTAAAGTGAGCCAAAATAAATCACTAAACTCTGTTTCTATATTCAATGCTAGCTGAGTAGCAAGATCATTGTTTCACCATATCTTTGGCATAATATGGGAAGCCAGCTTCCCAAATATCAATGGGCATCATCAGCAATTACTACGAGACCATGAACAGTGCAATCTTTAAGAGAATCCTCCTCACAAATTACAAGATGGATAACAAAGGGGTAGCACAGGGAGCAATGTTGAGACTAATTGGGACCATCTAGAATACTGGAGTATTCATCATTAAAGGTGGGGATGAATTGGAGGAGGCAATGTCATCTGAAAGCAAGGCTGTCCGTGTTGCTAGCATGGAAAAGTAGAGATTGAAAGATATCTACAGTGTGTATTGTTGAGGGTACAGGCTGATATTTAGACAGATGGCTATTTCTTTTGATGGATACGTATATTGTTGGATGATAAACTGTATTGATACATGATTTAACTGATACAAGAAAATTCATTCTGTCTGTTTGATTTTGCATCCATTCTTGGAGATTGGATTTAAATTAGCTCAGAAATCAAGCATATGGACACAAAAAAATAACAATTGGACAGCAAGCTTTCATTGTTGAGTTTTACATTGCACTCAAACAATAAGTGTGTTGTACAGGCAATCTAAGACCTATATTGCATTTGTGACTTTCTTTTTTATAGTTGATGTCAAAAAATGGGGATGAGTTATGAAAACTGGAAACAATTCCCATTGAGGCAACCTGTAAAAAATTAATTTATGGGTAATATTGCGATTCATTTGTCAAAAGATCAAAAATGCAATGTAAGTCGTGGATTGTGTCTCCTTCATTCTTTATGGTATTTGAAATCATTGTGCCTGTGAGTGATATTCTACATAGTGTGTTTTACTGTTTTTCCCCCAGACAAATCATTTGTCAAGTGAGCATAGCTTTGATTTATTTAAGTAAATTCATTGATGTTTCTAAAACTGCTTATCAAATCTGCTGACAATAATTACCGTTCTATCTATTTAAATTTTGGTTTTTCGCTTGTTGTGTTCCTTTCATTGAAATGATGTATAATCCATTCTGTTTTGGTTACACAATGTCAGTCTCAAGAATGTGTGTAGCTCTTTGCATTACATGTTCAGTAGTCCCTGTGTTGTGCGACCTCCCCTTCTGTAGTCATGAAGCGGTGTCTCATTGAGGTGCAGTCTCTTGTTGGGGTGTGAAATGCACTAAAAATGGTATGTGGTGCAGGAGGAAGGTGGTCACATAAGGCAAGGGGGTCTTACAACAGGGGGTCTCATAACATAGGTACCACCGTACGCATGCTTGCTGTGTTTATCTGCCAATAGCCACAAAGGTGTGATATCTGTCAGGTCCCACTTGGAAGGTAACATAACGGAAACCATCATGCCATTAGCCAGTTATTTTGGCATTGGTAATTTGATGGAGCTCATTGTTCAACCAACTGTGTCAGGGGGAATTGGCCAGCTGCAGTTATCGTTCAATAATTCTTAGAGCTCTTTTCATTGTCCATCCTTCGTACTGGGTGTATCATGTAGAATCATGGGAGATTTTTGAGACCTAATGTACTGATAATTCATGTGACTCAATTTGGATGTAACGATTCATTTCCAACTTCAAAAATTGCAGCTATGGTCCATAATCTAACATACCAATAAACTTCACTTTTACCCTATTATATTATTAATTCCTGGATGCTTTATATTACGCCAATTCAGCCAAACTATTGATTGCCCACATAGTATGAACATTTGCATCAACTTTTCCACACCTACAAGAACGCTAGATGGGTTCGGTCCCTCAAACTTTGCTTCTTATACCAGTATGTGTATGAACAATTTCTGGACGAGTATGATTCTTCTCCGATCTTTCAAATTCCATTTCAGTTTTTATCACAAGATGTCGCCCCTGCATGGTATGTTTCTTATGTAATTATGACCAGGTAATTTCCCAAGATTCCCAATATAAATAAACAGATACTCTGATTGCTTACTTCACAGGTAATATGCTAGTGTAAGGCCATTTATAGAAAATTCTCAAGCCATGTACAAGGGAAGTAATGAAGCTTATAAGTGCTGCAGACTATTATCAAAAGATCCAGTTCTTTCATCACTTTGATGAGCAATTCCACTGTAATTAAGAAATAATTCTATCTGACTTCGCTTCATTTCCACATGACATGATCTGAAGCCTGTGTTCTCTCTTGAAACATAAGGCACATTTATCAAACAAACATTGATTTAAACACATACAAATTGTACAGCCACTTTCCTGTAAAATCATGTCAAGCTACTTTGATGGAAACCCTTCAAGGTTTCAGATATGCCATTTACTTTCAAAATTGTTGCTTATAACTTCGTTTTGACATTGTGAAATACTATCTGAAGTCAATTTTCTCCAAGATTGCTCAAGCTCTAAGGAGTAAAGAGAGTGATACAAACCACATTTCTGGAAACAAATGTCAGAACATCCAACTTTTTCTTTAATTTGATAAGCCACTTTAACCAGCAAAGACAACCCATCTTCTGAGCTATATAAAACTCCAAGCCATGATCCAAGCCACTGCTCAGCAGCCAACTGTCATACCAACTGCAGGAGAGACCTGCATAGCATCTCAGAAGCTAGAAGTTCCCTTGGGAATACATTTGTTATACATAACAGGGGCACAGGAAGCAATTTCATTCCTACATATCACTCTAGAGGGGAGTGAGAGAACCACTAGAACAATGGATTTCATTAGGCGATTGCTTTTGATACTTAAAATGTCAAATATAATCTTATTGATAAGCGTAAGAACCAGGGTCCAGGTTAGAGATCCCTTTCGGTTGTTTTCACTGGTAAATAACTCTTGGTAGAACTTCAATCTAGTTTAGATATTCCGTTTGATTGATTTTCTTGACCACTTATAAATATGAATAGATCAATCTATCAATTGATGAAGCTAGAGAGACACAGATATTGAAAGAAAGGTAGATAGACAGTATGACAGCTAGACAGATAAATAGACAGAGAGATAGATAGATTGATTGGCTGCTTAAAGTGATGTCCAATGATTGGTTGATTGATTGGTTGATTGCCTTTATTTGTTAATAAAGCAAAAAGCAATTCATACAGCATAACCAGCAAAGTTACTATTATACTCCAATCATTATCTTCTTGGGTTAACATTTTATAACAACAGAAGTATACCAATTATGTGCAGTTTTGTACAAAAGTGTCAGGAAATAAGTGCAGCGAAATCAATCATATTATTTTGTTCCCTGTCTCTGTCTTTCACTTTATTCCACAATTATGAAATCTATTTCACTAGAGGCATGTACTTTGAGCTCCTTCACTCTTAACGCAAAAGGTTCTTGATGGTATATATAAAGAACCAACACACAAAAAAAGGTTCGACATTTTTTTAAGGATTCAACTGAATGGAAAAAGGTTCATTACTGGTGGAGAGGCCGCATGATCGGACCCTATGCTTCGAACTTGAGAGAAAGGGGTTCAATTGTGGGAGATTAGTGCAGCTGGATTCTCCAAGTGTTGTTCTCGTTTGCTGTTGGAACCTTTTTAAAAGTTAAATGACGAACCTTTAGGGTTTCTTTTCTATACCAGCTTATAGAACCCTTAATGGTTCCATATAAAACTTTTTTATTAAGAGTGTTCCATTGTCTTTGTCTTTCATGTCTATTTTTCTTTTAACTTTTCTGTACATCACATTAAGTCAAGAACAAAGACTGTTGATAGGGGTTTTATAACTAACAACAACCTCTGAATGGTGACAGATAGTTCTCTGTTGTGGTTTCCGTTCCCGTAGAATACCACTGATGGCTTTGGGGTCTCATCAAATCTAACGAAGTCTCGCAAAGTCTAGCAAAGTCTCGCAAAGTCTCATGAGATCTCATTAATCCCCTGGAGGTCTGGGTAGATCATGACTTTTGGCAACAAAATGGAGTAAGGGTGCAATAAAACAAACTAACGATAAGAGGACAAGGGCCGTCCGACAAGGCCCACCCAATGCAATGACATTTGTGTTGTCAAAGAAAGTAGAACTGAGATGATTGTATTGCAGAATAAAAGGAATGATCTCAAGTAGGCGGATAAAATGAATAGACTGATTGGCAGAAAGATCAATGGATTACAAAGGGACTTAAACAATAAGCCGTATTTTCTATCCTTTTTAGTGAAGGACTGTTGCCAGAATTATTAAATCTATTGTTTTGAACAGAATAGAAGAAAACATGCGATTTAAGCTGGCGATTCCTTTTAAAACATTTACTTTGTCTTTACCTTTTACTTCTTTTTCCCTTTTAATATGCGACTTTGGCTGGCAATTCTTTTAAATCATTTAATATGTCTTTTACCTCTATTTCCCTTTTAACTATTTCTGTGCTCATGTTATGGGTTTTATAATTGACAACAAGCCCTGAATGGTTACAGACAGTTCTCTGCGGAAGTTTCAGCCTGAGGGGAATTCCACCAATGACTTTGGGGTCTCGTCAAGTATGCTGAAGTCTCGCAAAGGCTCACAAGGTCTTGTGAGATCTTGTTAATTCTCTTGAGGCCAGGCTAGATCATGGCTTCTGGTAACAAAATGGAGTTAGGGTGCTATAAAACAAACTTAAGATAAAAGGACCAGGCACACCCAATGAAATGACATTATAATTATGTCAAAGAAGACTGATCTGAGATAAATTTTGCTGAACAATGGACAATCTTGGTTTAATTAGATCTAGTTCATTTTCTTGAGGTCTGGCTAGTCTGGCTAGATCAGGGCTTCTGGTAACAAACTGGAGTTAGGGTGTTATGAAATAAACTTGTGATAAAAGGACCATGTCCACCCAACAAAATTACGTGAAGTATTGCCGAATGATGGACAGTCTTGTATTGCAGTCGTTTTAGAGGGACTTAGGTCAGTTCAGTGAGGAGATCAGTGGACAGAAAAGGTTTCTAATGTCCACCCTGACATCTGGGTAGACCCATTAACAGCCCTGATGACCTTAATAATTGACCATTGACCACTTAAAATCAAAGAAATATCCTTCAAGTTCAACCAGCTGCAGTATCTTAAGTGATATTTTAATGTGATTTTTTGGTCAATTGCATGATGGCTTTAGTTTTAGCTATCTAAGTTTATGATCAGTTGGGTCCTCTCAATGAACTGACTAAAGTTGCTCTAAAAATTCTGTATTACACTACAGTTAGAAGATTCATATGTAACAAAGTTGAAAAGGTGACAAGGTCTCTGAAAATAAATGTAATCCTGGCGTATGACAGTAAACAGGATATACTTCAGATCAAAGGCTCTCAATATATCTACATATTCCGATGAAAATCACACCTATTTAAGCTTCAGGGGCACTTGATATTGATTACAGTCAAACTCTTTTTGGGTATCTTGTGGCTTATCTCTTTGTAATTTGAAGATTTTAAGCCAAAGAACCTCTCATAGTTGAGTGCACAGTAGCTTTGTCTCGTAGGAAAAGGCTTCTGCTTAAGTGCTTCTGCTTACAGCAGTTAACCCAGATATATGTTACACACCACATTGGAGCTGTGCTTTCAGTGAATCAATCTTCTTAGTGTTTGTTCTTTGAAGCATTTACAATTAGCAACTAAGTCCAAATGGACTGAATCAATAGCGTCAAATCCCTGGTATTCTTATATTGCATCTCATTTTAATCATCTGCACACAATTACAGATTGTCTGAAATTTTTGTCGCAAAACTGAGTTCCAGACAGTAGCCTTCCTCTGAAGCTAATCTGCAAGAACTCATTCTATTCATCATTGGTTGAAAAATCCTTTTACTTTAGCTCTCATTTGTTACTCAGGTGCTTTTGTCGATGAGTTGGTATTCTTCTATGAAGAACTTAATTGAATCTGCATTATGTCTAATTGCATCAAACTTAGTTCTGTTACTAAAAAAGCATTGTGTATTTTTAATCCGTTCTAGTAAAGGACTTAGTTGTTGGTTACCTTATTAACTCTATTCTTTCGAACAGAATAGAAGCAAACATGCAATTTAGGCTGGCAATTCCTTTTAAAACATTTCATTGTGTCTTCGTTTTTTACTTCTATTTCTTTTTCAACTATTTCTGCGCTCATGTTATGGGTTTTATAATTGACAACAAGCCCTGAATGGTTACAGACAGTTCTCTGCGGAAGTTTCAGCCTGAGGGGAATGCCACCAATGACTTTGGGGTCTCGTCAAATCTGCTGAAGTCTCGCAAAGGCTCACAAGGTCTCGTGAGATCTTGTTAATTCTCTTGAGGTCTGGCTAGATCATGACTTCTGGCAACAAAATGGAGTTAGGGTGCTATAAAACAAACTCAAGATAAAAGGACAAGGCCCACCAAATGGAATGACGTTATATGTCAAAGAAGATGGATCTGAGATAATGTTTTGCCGAACAATGGACAATCTTGTATTACAGCAGTGTTAGAGCAACTTTAGTCAGTTCACTAAGGAGATCAGTGAGACTGAAAACATTTCTAATGTCCACCCTGATATCTGTGTGATGTCAGCTCATATATCAACACACGGGCAGTCAATTGTTAGTATGAATTATGAAATCATTTTGAAACTTGTTCTACATTGACGTCTGCCTATCTTGCTCAATGAATAATTTTGGCTTTTCAAAACAAGTCTTGCTGTAACCTCAGCTTCGTCCTCTAGTTCCTTCCTCGGCAGCGCAGGAAGGAAAAAGAGGAAGAAAAATGAGTGTGCATTCTTCGTGTAGCTCCAACATATAATCACGCAGCCTTGGAAATTCTTGATTGACTGAAAAAAGCAGAAAGTCATTTTTGAAAAATAGACCAAGAATTAATAAGGCAATATGTCTTATTATGTGTATCATATGGTAAGGAAATAATTAACTGTAAGAGCAGCCTGGCAGTGTATCATATATGTACAAAAAATGGAGGAGTGGAAGGTTTAATCCTGGTTTACAATACATTATGTCGGGTGGATGGCATAAGGAGCCAAGTTACTTTGGGTCAAAAAATGATTTTTGTATATTTTAAATTTAGGACATACAGATCATGAGACAATTACAATTTTGTTTGTGTGGTCATGTTTTCATGCTTCTTATTGGCTGTGAATATTGACAATTCAACAAAAAAGCCAAAATGATGTTCAGATGAACAAAGAAACTGTTTTGACTTCCCCAGCTCACAACACAGAGATGCAAAAGACTTTGGCTCCGTATGTTAGAAGAGCTCAGAGCAGTGCTGATGCCTTTTATTGTCATGTTATAAAGATCCATTGTAACATGGCTCTGTCTGTGATACATAAGGCACATGTTTATTGCTCTGCTTGTGGTCACAGAACGATCCAAAGTAATGAGGCGCTTTGTAGAATTGTTACTTAGACTGCATTTTTAAAACTTAAAGTGATCTGCAGTATTTTGGATCATTGTGTGACACAACAAGGATGCATGTTATCCTGCATTTTAGTGTCAAAAGGAGCCAAAGTGCAGAATTCATTGAGATTTTTATTCTGGATGATGAGGAGTTCCGACACATTGTTCAACAAAATTTAAGGATTTCTGTAATTCAGACATGTCCTCATATCATGGATTGCTATGGTGAAACCTCATGAATCTCATTGATGCACCTAAAGTATTGTAGGCCAACACCTTCATCAAAAAGTTTACAGATAAAACACCTTCATGTGTTTTTTAATAAATTCGCATTTCAAAGTAACAATCTGCATTTATCATAATATTTTGTGTATTTCAATATTTCAATATAGCCTATATAATTGAGGTATATAATATTTTTTAATGGTAGGCCTGTTTCAAATATAATCTTACAATATAAAGGGCAACTTTTGTAGTTTTGTTCCCCCTCACGAGGCGTCTGGGTGATCCACCATTACCAAATTCGCACAGTGATCTCATATTGTTATACTTAGGGGCCAAGGGCATTTTTTTCCAAATAAAAATAAAACAGATTTGCAATTTTTTTTTCAAATTAATTTTTTTTACACTTGTAGGCCTATTTCAAAAATTTCCTGCCCTTATTTTTTCCACCCAATTTTTTTTTTCAATTTTTTTCCTCATTTTTCAAACAAAAGACTATATTCCCAACATTTTTGTGGCCACATTTTTTCCCCAAAATATTTTTTTCCTAAATTTTGCCACAGTTCCCTTATTGAATGTTCATGCATAGATATCCATGGACCTATTAATATGCCTATCTTTTTTTTTTTTTTTTTTTTGATATTGCACAGCTGCTGTAGTTCTTCGTCTTAGTCTGCTTGAGCATAACTAAATATGTGACTAACATAATAATAAAATGTTTTCAATTGTACAAAAATTATAATTTTGAAATAATCGTAATTGTTAAAATACAACAAAAAATATCAAAATAAGATTTGCAGGGGACATGGAGCAACCCTAAACTTGACGGACCATTTGATCTATTCTTTTTGTGTTCAATAATATTATTATTGAAAAGGTTGTGCAGTGAGAAAGGCCGAACGTGACTCCATACATAGTGAAAGCAATGCCCTTCTATTTTGGGGGGGGGGGACCTTTAATAATTGGGGGGGGGCCTTGAGTTTACCTGAACGGGTGGCAGTAATTATTTATCTAAAGTGCACAAAATCCCCAAATAAATCCCCGAATAATCATTCGTAATTCAAGCAACAACCCATTAAAGGTCAGAGCTAGTGACTTTTTTAAAAGTTAAAATGACCTTCTTACCTCACCAGTTGGCAAAGGCCCTTCTATTAAAACTCAATGATTTTGTTTTTCTTTGAAGTAAGTTTTTGGACTTATAATGTCTCTTTAAAGGCTTACTTTTTAATTTCTAAGCTAAGATTTACTTTTTCGTTGTGACCTTCACATTTTGCTCTTGAGCACTCTTGTTTTTAGCTATTTTTCTCCAAAGTTCAATCCTGATAACCTTTCTTTATTGATTTTAATTTTTACTTATTTTGGTCCGTGGCCTGGGTCAGGTCAAAGGTCAAAGAGGGGGGGGGGGTGGATTTTGACCTGACCCAGGCCTCATGCCCTATGGTACTCTTATATTAATATTTGAAATACAAAAATAAAATTGTTTTGAAGTAATAATAATAAGAAAATAACTATTTTACATTGTAGTAATAACAAAAATAACAAGGTAATTTTTTTAATCATTGAAAAATAAAAAGACTCCCAGACACTGAAGGTACCGGTACTTACAATGTCTTACATGGGCAACTTTTTGAAGCCCTTGAAGTATCTATTTTGCAAGGTTAAAATATGAAGGGTCCTGGGTTGAAATAACCATGGAAATGACGGACAAGCTATTAGGGGGCCACCATTTAATCTCAAGGGGGGGCTTGGACTTTTTTTTTAACTAAATAATTTCTTGCTCAACTTTTATGAAATTAATAAATTCTTTTTGGGCAGTCTTGAAATAAATAATTGCTGCCAGGGTGTTTCTTAAGAAGTTGATGCTTTTCTAAAATGAATATTCGGGGATTTCTCACGCCTGAAATAAATAGTCACTGCCGCCGTCATCGTGAAATGAAAATTTCCTGCCGAGGAAAATCCAAGCCCCCCTGATTATTAAATGGTTGCCCCCTTAGATGACCTATCAATATTCAGTCTTGCAGTCGCAGGCTCAATAGATGACAATATAATATCCAAATTCTTTAATTATTACAAAATATTTAATCAACATGAAGTGAACTGTCTTTTCTGGGCAGTGGGAGAGGAAATTAATTAGTTTGGCTCGTTTTACTTCTGAAAAAGGGACTTTGTATGATGAATCTGTGTCAGAAAATGATCCAAGGTATGATGCCTCCTTATTAGACAACAAAAAGTACCGTAAAACTTCAATGTTTATGTTCTGATAAAGTGATCCAAAGTCATTTAGGTCTGTGTAACTTCAATGTTCGTGTTCTGATAAAGTGATCCAAAGTCATTGAGGTCTGTGTAACAGAAAATAAATCATCACATGTTCTATTGTTCTCTTATGGCATAAGGATCCAAAGTACTATGCAGCAAACTGTGTGAAACTGGTCCTCTAGTTCTCAGTGATCCAAGTTACTTTGGCTACTTTTGTTATTTATAATGACAGATCTCTACTAAATTGTTTGGGGTCATGTTACAATTTCTTTGTTAATAAAAAATGTTAATTTAAGTTTAAGCACACATAAAGGTGCCCACTACATTTATGAACCAATTGGTGTTTTTTTTTTTGGAAATCCATGCGGTATATTCCACAAAAACTTTATTTTTCACCAAATTTGCTCTCCTGAAAAGTCAGAAAATCGGTCTGGCTCCTTATGCCATCCAATAGACGAATTTAACATCTAAAGCGGTGCCAAAATAAATCACTAATCTCTGATTCTATATTTAATGCCAACTAAGTAGCAAGAACATTGTTTCACCATATCTTTGGCATAATGAGTGAACCAAGCCTGCCAACTATCAATGGGCATCATCAGCAATTACCATGAGGCCATGCAAAGTGCAATCTTTAAGAGAATCCTCCTCACAAATTACAAGATGGATGACAAGGGGTAGCTCAAGGAGCAATGTTGGGACTAATTGGGACCATATAGAATGCTGGAGAATTCATCATTAAAGGTAGGGATGAATTGGAGGAGGCAGTGTCATCTAAAAGACAGGTTATCTGTGTTGCTAATGTGGAAAAGTTGAGATTGAACGATATCTACAGTAAATTATTTAGGGTACAGGCTGATATTTAGATAGATGGCTATTTATTTTGATTGATATGTATATAGTTGCATAATAAACTGTATTGATACAGATTGATTTAATTGATACAAGAAAAATCAATCCGTCTGTTCGATTTTGCATCCATTCTTGGGAATTTGATTTAAATAATCACATAAATCAAGCAAATTGACGCAAAAAATAACAATTGGACAGCCTGCTTTCATTGTTGAGGTTTACGTTGCACTCCAACAATAAGTGTGCTGTGCAAGCAATCTAAGGCTTATATTGCATTTGTTACTTTCTTTTTTCAAAGTTGATATAAAAAAAATGAGGATAAGTTATGAAAGTTGGAAACAATCCCCATTACAGCAACCTGTAAAAAAAAATATTTATTGGTAATATTGCGATTTCATTTGTCAAAAAATCAAAAATGCAATATGAGTCGTGGATTGCTTCTCCTTCATTCTTTATGGTATTTACAATCATTGTGCCTGTGACTGATATTCTACATAGTGTGTTATACTGTGTTCCCACCAGACAAATCCTTTGTCATGTGAGCATAGCATTGATTTATTTTAGTAAATTCATTGATGTTTCTAAAACTGCTTATCATATCTGTAGCTGATGTCAACAGTTGCATCTTTCTACGATTTTCAGAAAAACATGTGATTGACAATAATTACTGTTTAATATACTTAAATTTAAAGTTTTTTGCTTGATGCATACCTTTTATTAAAATGATGTATAATCCACTCTGTTTTGGTTACCACAATGTCAGTCTCAAGAATACATGTAGTTCTCTGTAGTACATGTTCATTGGTCCCTGCGTTGCAAGACCTCCCTTTCTGTAGTCATGAAGCGATGTCTCATTGAGGTGCGGTCTCTTGTTGGGGTGTGAAATGCACTAAAAATGGTATGTGGTGCAGGAGGAAGGTGGTCACATAAGGCAAGGCGGTCTTATAATGCAGGTACCACTGTACGCATGTTCGCTGTGTTTATCTGCCTATGGCCACAAAGGTGTGATATCTGTCAGGTCGCAATTAGAGGGTAACATAACGGAAACCATCATGCCATTAACCAGTTATTTTTGCCTTGGTAATTTAATGGAGCTCATTGCTCAACCAACTGTGTCACAGGGGAATTGGCCAGCTGCAGTTATCGTTCAATAATTCTCAGGGCTCTTTTCATTTCTATCCTCCATACTGGGTGTATCATGTAGAATCATTGCAGACGCCTGAAGCCTAATGTACTGATAATTTATGTGACTCAATTTGAATGTGACAATTCATTTCCAACTTCCAAAAATTGCAGCTTTGGTCCATAATCTAACATACCAATAAACTTATCCTATTATTAATTCCTGGATGCTTTACGCCAGTTCAGCCAAACTACTGATTGCCCACAAATAAACATTTGCATCAACTTTTCAACATTTCATACAAGAACGTTAGATGGGTTCGGTCCCTCAAACTTTGCTTATTATACCAGCATGTGTATCAGTAATTTCTGGGCGAGTACGCTCCTTCTTCGATCTTTAAACTTCCATTTCAGTTTTTTATCACAAGATGTCGTCCCTGCCTGGTACGTTTGTATTCTAATTATAAACAGGCAATTTCCAAAGATTCCCAATGTAAATAGAAAGATACTCTGATTGCCTGTTTCACAGGTAATATGATAGTGTAAGGCAATTTATGGAAAATTCTCAAGCCACGTAGAAGGGAAATACTGAATCTTGTAAGTGCAGCAGACAATTGTCAAAAGATCTAGTTCTTTCATCACTTTGATGAGCAATTGTACTGCAATTTTAAAAGATATAATTCTATCTGACTTCGCTTCATTTCCATATGATATGATCTGAAGCCAGTGTTCTCTCTTGGAACAAAAGGCACATTTATCAAACCAAACATCGATTTCAACACACACATTGTACAGCCAATTTCTTATATATAAAGCTACTTTTATGGTAACCCTTCACTGTATCAGACATGCCATTTACTCTCAAAATTGTCTCTTATAACTTCATTTTGACAAATCTACAGCCGCTTTGTCATTGTGAGACACTATCTGCCGTCAATTTTCTCCAAGATTACTTAAGCTCTAAGAAGTAAAGAGAGTGATACAAACCACATTTCTGGAAACAAATGTCAGAACATCCAACTTTTTCTTTAATTTGATAACTTCTTCTGCCCAGCAAAGACAACCCTACTTCTAAGCTATGTAAAACACCAAGCCATGATCTAAGCCACAGCTCTGCATTCAACTGTCATACCATCCACAGAAGAGATCTGCGCAGCATCTCCGAAGCTAGAAGTTCCCTTGAGAATACATTTGTTATACATCACAGGGGCATGCATAAGAAGCAATGGCATTCCTACATATCATTCTGCAGGGGAGTGAGAGAACCACTAAACAATGGAATTCATTAGACCATTGCTTTTGATACTGAAAATGTCAAATATAATCTTATGGATAGCTGTAACAGCCTCCAGGTTATAGAGATCCCTTTGGGTGGATTTTCTGGGTTATCATGCACTACTTGGTAGCACTTTAGTTTAGTTTAGATATTCTATTAGATTGATTTTCTTGGCTGCTTATAAGCATGCATAGTTCAATCTATCGATTAATAGAGAGACAGAGATATTGAAAGATAGGTAGATAGACAGATTGTCAGATAGACAGATAAATAGATATATAGATTGGTAGATAGATTGATCAGTTGATTGATTGGTTATTGAATTATTTATTGACTGATTGATTGGTTGATTGGTTGATTTTTTCTGGTGATAATGCAAATAACAATTTACTCAGTATAACCGGCAAAGTTCCTTTTATAATCCAATCATTATCTTTTTGGGTTAACATTTCATAACAACAGAAGCATACCAATTATATGCAGTTAATATAAAGGTCCGAGGAAATAAGTGTAGCAAAATCAATCTTAGCATTACTTCGACGTCTGTTCGGAGTGTTCCTGTCTTTCACTTTATGTCAAAAACTATTAAGTCTGTTTCGTTGGAGGCATGTACTCTGATGTCCTTCCATTTTCCATGATCTTTTTTTCTATTTATCTTATAACTCTTTCTGTACATCGCATTAAGTCAAGTCAGGAACAATGGCGGTTGATACGGGTTTTATAACTAACAACAACCTCCGAATTGTGACAGATAGTTCTCTGTAATGGTTTCGGCCCCCGTAGAATACCACCAATGGCTTTGTGGTCTCATCAAATCTAACGAAGTCTCGCAAAGTCTCGCAAAGTCTCGCAAAGTCTCGCAAAGTCTCAAGAGATCTCATGAGATCTTGTTAATCCCCTGGAGGTCGGGCTAGATCATGACTTTTGGCAACAAAATGGAGTAAGGGTGCCATAAAACATTGTGTTGTCAAAGAAAGTAATACTGGTGATCATTGCAGAATAAAGGGAATGATCTCAAGTATTTGTTTAAGACCAAGTTAAAGTCAAGACATTTTATTTTGGCAGTAAGTTTTTAGCCAATAAAACAATCCATGAATATGTCTGAGGTTTAATTTTTGGTTTATTAGGGTGGGTACACCATGACCAAGCAAGATTTGGACTAAATTTATGTCCTCTGATCCCCCAGCTCCATCATGCAGGCACTTACAATGCTGAATTGCTGCTGCTCTTCAGCACATTTAGAGCTATTTTTAGCCTTCTGTTGTGATGTCATCAGCATTGTTGGCTCTATGACATCACTGAAACAATGGTGACATCACAACAGCAGAAATAGAAGAAAATGGCTTCTTGGGCAGTGTTGACAGCTATGTTATTCCAATAGGATTACCTCAAAACTAGGGCTACAGCATGTCAATACTTCCAAATTTTCATGAAACTGTTTGGTCAAGGTGTCAGGAACAGGAGGAGACAAGTATTTTTGTCAAGAGTAAGGTATGTTTTTAATTATCAGCCAAAAACTTACTGCCACAAAAAAAAGACTTGACTTTAGTTCTTTTGAAATAACAAAAGATGTCCTACGTATAATTCCAGTTTTAGGTTTTGTAAATACCCTACCACTGCATTGTCATTAATGTAGTTGGTTTGAAAAACCTAACTTTTATGCAAAAAACCACTTTGGTATTTCAGGAAACCAATTTTTTCCTAAATTTTTTAGAGGGTATGTCAGATTGTCAGACCATTTCAAGGATTCTATCACTTCTCTCCAGGATGAAATGTCAGGATGACATTGCTGCCTATGCCCCTGTGATGTATAGCTAATGTATTCCTAAGGGGACATCTCGCCTCAGGGATGCCATGCAGGCTTTGGTTGGGCTCTTCTTGACAGTTGGCCGCAGAGCTGTGGTTTGGGTGACTCCTTCTGAAGTGTTTTATGGAGTCAGGGTGGTCTTGCTGTAAAATTTTCAAAGATGATACAGTAGTTTAAATATTTTAGAAGTGCAGGCCTTTGTAATACATTTATTGATATGTTGGTCCCTGCATTATAAGACTGACCTTTCTGCGGCCATGAAGTGGTCTCTTGTTGGAGTGGTGCAGTAGGGTGTGTCAATTTTTAATTTTTATGCAAATTCAAAAAGCACTAGAGCCTATAATGTGCCATTTGATCTGGATAATCCAAATCTGTTCTCAAAATGGCGATACGACAATTCTTACCTACTTCAATTTTGGTTCAAAGTTTCAATGTATTTTTCGTTTTCGACCATTTTCGCCAATCCGCGGTTCTCTATAACTTTGTCAATATATGTCATACAGCATTCTAATTGCCATGGTTGGAAAGCTCTCAAAAAGACCTTCATTTTGCATACCAACATCAATGGTCTGGGACGATATCTTGATTCCCATTGGCCCTTCAGCCTGCACTTTTTAGAATGAAAATGATGCAGATAGTCTAATCCTGTTAAAAAACGGCATTGGACTTTTTTTCAATGACAGTTCCAGTGATTTACATTCTCTAAGTTTCAGAATGACCTAACACAAAAAACTTTTTGATTTTCACCATGGGAGTGCCTGGCTTGTAAGTGATAAAGTTTTAATGTTAATGTTAGTTAAAAACTCGCAAAATGTGAGATGGGGTCTGTCGCATTTCATATCATATCTTTGTCAGAATTTATTGCAGGGCAACATGAGTATAACAGTCCCGCCATGATTTATTCCAATAATTCCCACAAAAATTTGCATTAAAACTTCCAAGCTAATAAAGCAGGAATTTCCATGACCAAAAATTTTGAAAATATTTTATTTGTTTATTCTGGAACTTGCAGAATATAAATCACAGCAATTATCAGCGAAAAAAATTCAAAAGCCTTTTTTCATCAGGATTAGACCGTCAGTAACATTTCATTTCTATGAAGTGCCGGCCGAAGAGTTAATGGGAATCAAGATATCGTCCAAGACCATGGATGTTGGTATTCAAAATGTAAGTCTTTTTGAGAGCTTTCCAACTATGACAATTAGAATGCTGTATGACAAAGACTGACAAAATTACAGAGACCCGCGGATCGGCGAAAACGAGTGTAAACGAAAAAAACATTGAAACTTTGAATCAAAATTGAAGTAGGTAATAATTGTCATATGGCCATTTCGAGAACAGATTTGGATTCCCCAGGTCAAAACGCACGTTTTAG
Source organism: Platynereis dumerilii (assembly GCA_026936325.1). Taxonomy (NCBI): domain Eukaryota; kingdom Metazoa; phylum Annelida; class Polychaeta; order Phyllodocida; family Nereididae; genus Platynereis; species Platynereis dumerilii. The sequence goes on from JAPTHN010000032.1 coordinate 2,648,351, forward strand.
GCACTAGTGCTTTTTGAATTCGCATAAAAATTAAAAATTGACACACCCTAGTGGTGCAGTGTCTCGTCCGGGTGCGAAATGCACTAAAAATGAAATTTGGTGCTGAAGAATGGTGGTCAAATAATGCAAGTGGGTCTTACAACAGGTGTCTTGTAACGCTGGTACCATGTGCTGTCTGATGTTTCAGATTATTTAGAATACCATCAATGCCAATATTGAACTGACCAATTACAGTTTCAGAGCCCTGCACCTTGACTTTGATTTCTTTGATGTTTCTTTAGTATCTATAAATTTGGTATTGCTTTTTGAAAAATGGTAATTTTCATAAATATACCAACTCCACGCGTTTTCCTCTATGCTCCTAGATTGTCTTTAGATACCTTGTGGCAGTATCAAAATAAGGTTAATATTTGCTTGTGAGTTAGTTTTTTGTGCTCCTTACCAGTTCCATTATATAAATGTGTTATCTTTGCTGATAATCATATTCTGTTGATCAAAAAATGACATCTCACTGTCTTGATCTCATATGAAGTCTGGCAGAGCCATTGCTATCACATTTCTCCACCAGACGACATATATTTTCTTGCTTTTAACAAATTATTTCTGGCATTAACCTTTGGTATATGCCTTGTTCTGAAACACAGGTGCTGTGAGAAGCTAATACACACTACTGAGTGTGCACCCAAAAACTCAGTATCTCTCTGGTTGTTCTTTTTTTGTAATTACCAAGATTGTCTTTCCTGCCATTTCTGCAGTAGGCATCTACTTGATAACCTATATCTGGTTTCATGTATGCGTGCACACGATGAACTATTTGTTTGCTAGCAATATGCGATGAGGTTTTTGTGAATATATTGTCAATGAAGTATCTAATCGAAAAATCATAGCAAATCATGCTCGCTGCTAATTTCAGGTCAACTTTTTTATTTGTTTTGTTGTTCATAAACTGACACTGATAGCTTGTATCGTACAATGTATATCACTTAACAAATCTAAGCTTTCTATTCACCAGACGCTAATCGTGTGGAGCATGTTCTCTCACAGTGGCTTGCAGTACCTTGTATAAATAAATACGAGTACTTTTTTATCATCTACGACCAATACCTTACCTTGCCTTTAAACATATGTTTCCAGTGGGTCCGGTTTGTGACCATTGGTTTGTTTTATGATGCCCTACCAGCATTTTCTTGCTGAAAGTGATGATCTCGCAAGACCCTAGGTGGATAAACGTGATCTGTTGTGACCTCACGACACTTCGCGAGACTCCGCCAGACTTGACGAGATCCCGAAGACATTCGAGTCATTCCCCTGGGGCTGAAACTACTGCTGAAAACTATCTGTCGCCATTCAGGGCTTGTGCCAATTATAGAACCCATAACAGAGGCCATTGTTACTGGCATATTGTGGTTTAAAAGGCAAAGGCAAAGAAAATGTGCTCACTCGTCTTATCAGTGAATGTTGAAAACAACAAATTCTTGATCAAAATAAAACCGAGTGTTGTATTACTATACTTACTTGAATTTTGCAAAATGGGTAAAAACGGCATCATTTGCCAGCCTTTGTCTTGTAATTAAAATTATAACAGAACACAGGCTTTTTGACGCATGGACAATCCTGCCAACGTCATGTTTTACATAACCAATATGGTCACTGTCACAAAGACATGCTTGCTACTTGCATGTTTTCACATTTGATCAAATCCCAGGTTCCAGGGTTCGAATCCACCTCTTACCGAGTCACCTGGGTCTATGTTGAAAGGTTGTTTAAATCATCATTCACCTCATTGCCATGTCCTCCTCCTGTCCTAATTATAAGTACAGGACGTAAAGCCTCGATCATCATCTTATAAAGCGTCACTGAAATAGCACGTTCTGGACTCGCATACACTTTTCTTGTATGAATCGCAAAAGGGATGGTAAAATTCTTCTTGCGCAGCAATTACATTTTTTTATAGGCAACATAATGATCCTATGGAGCATGATCTCTAACAGCGACAAGCAGAGAGTCAGTACAAGAACCTTTTCATCTGTCTGGAATGACAACATGACGAGATGAAAAGGATTTCTTTGGCCCAGAGGACGGTCTTTGCATAAACTTGGAAGCCATATGATGCTCTAAGGATTTAGAGGGATGACACAGTGGTAATGATGTGCTCGGAGCATAAGGGGTGGGGTTGAATCAGCTATGCCAGTTTGTTTATGGGTTTTGTGAGGTGGTAATGACGAATATACATTGGATTGGGCTTTTGGTACATTATTGCGTGTGGATTGGCAGCGTCCTCAGAATTGTTTTTCCCTTTTGTAGATGTGAATGTCTTTCCTGTTCATTGCTTAACTTTTGCATCAAGGCTAAAATAATAAGTACTTCAGTGCAGAATTGTGTTAAATGCAAAAAACTGTCTGTCAGAATCACTGTCTACCAGAGTATATATTTAATTATTTTGAGTGCATTTATATTATTCTCCAACAGAGACCTGACCCTACATGATTCCCACATTCAATCAATGGACCCTTGAGGCTGACAAAGCAAAGAATGGAATCTGCTTTTAGCAACTATTTATATATTATCAATAAGAGGACTTCCACTTCACAATGACACAATATTCATGACATGGGATCCAATACATCTCTTTTATTTCTCTTTGCTTTCTGATGGCTGAGGTACCGTGGGCCTATTTTTCCTCAGGTTGTTGCATTTTCACTTCTTGTGACAATAAAAAACACAAGTCAATTTGTTTTGTAAAATGAGGCGTCACTTCCACAATTGAAATGTCCGTTCAGCGTCACTTTGTCGAGACTAAGCTTCTCATTGTCTGCGAACTGAAAGGAGTTTTGGATTTGATAGCTTTCTTTTTCGATGTGCTTGTCAAATATAACTTCACAGTTCATGCAGATTTTGGATCATATTGAGAATGTAAGAAACATCTTTCAAGGGAATTACTGAGTATTTGAAAGTAATGTAATTCATTATGCACGGAACTTTAAAATTTAAAAATACAAATAATAAGAATAAATAGGTAGACTGATCGACATAGTTGACAAACATACACAGAAAAATACTCGCACGGCAAGGAGACTATGGTTTACTTTTTAAAGGTATATTATTCTCAGTTCAGAAATTAATTTTTCCATCATATGATTGCATAAAAGGCACTGATTACCCAATTTTCGTCATAAACTAACTTAAACACACTAATTGTGGATAATTGTCTGAACACTACTTTGTTCTCTTCGTTTTTGAAATTTCCAAGCACCTCTATTACCTTTGTAAGAGTCGAAATGGCTGCAATAATGGATAATCTATAGCTATTATATGCAATTGACCATTTCATACAATGGTTCTTTGTAAGAGTGGACAGATATAATTGCACTTGCATTTACACTGAACATATTACAGTCAACGAATGACGAGTACATATTTTGCTGCTAGTGGATTTCAATGACCTCACAGCAGGCCCTATCGCTGGCACTCAAATAAGCTGTCTACTTGTCATTGAGAAAGTGATGACCTCATTAATACTCAGTTGGTCATTCATGACTATGACCTCAAAAGGAACATTTCAGTCCAATTCTGTAAGCACCTGCGACTCATCGACTGTAACTTGCCAGACATTCTTCATCTCAGCATAGGCGTATCGGAGGGGGGGGGCCCCCCAAAAGTTTTGGAAACAGTAAGATTCAGGCAGAAAGGCTACAAATTTGGGCAGATGATTAAATAAAAACGACTGAAAATTAATGATTTCCAGGGAATTTAATTTGAAATGGTTTTGAATTTAGATCGAGCAATTCGGGCAAATGTCGCTCGCCCCCCCCAAAAATTGTGCGTGTCGTACGCCTATGTTCATCTGTCTTACTGCTATCTGGATTTCACATTTTATTTATCTTATACTTTGGAGTCTTGAAGAGGATTTCAAATATAGTAAATAACTCTGTAAGCGGTAGAAGTACTTCAATAAACTAACTTTGACTTCGACGTAGGAATTCAGGTTGGCCCATTTTTAACAATTGAATCTTCCGTTGAAGTTTGTTCCCGGTATTTCTCAGATGTTTTCTATCAGTTAATACTGGTCTTGCAGTGTCTGTTTTGAGAAGAAGCAATCCACATGCATGAAAAGTCTGTTGGAAACACAAGGACCAGTCAATAGATAAACGGTTAGATAGATAGTCAGGAAGAAAGATAAACAGAGAGATAGATTGTCAAAGCAGATTGTCACGGGCCACATACATGTATGGTTTGTAACCCTGGAGGCATTTTGTTTCAAATTAAGAAATCTACACTTCCTTCCTCCAATTTTCATTTTAAGTTACTTGAAACAGGCACAATTCAGTAGTACAGTGGTTAATAATCATTCGTACAGTGGATGTGGGTTGAAATCCTGCTATGGCAACGTCCAGAAGTCATCACTTAGCAATTAGAATGATTGCATGTCGAGTTCCTTATCTCGAATGCTTCGACATTTCTATGTCTTCCCATGAAGTTTCCACTTTGCGCTATACATCCCACATATGAGCAGAACCATTTCCCAAACAAAATGCCTGGGAAAAATTCCAGCTGCTTGTGATTCGCAAACTTCACTTGTGCTTTAGACATGATTCACACGCATGAAAAATGTGAAGAAAATTCATCACTTGTGAAATATATGCTGGCAAAGGAAGACTTATGCATTGTATTTTTCAACATCTTGGCTAGCATGTTTCTTGTTGGAAATGTCAATTGGCCTTAAAAGATACATCTACTTACAGTGTTATAATATATGAAACAATAAGACCTTGCTGCTTGCAGATTGGAACATACATATGTGGATGCTCTTGTGTACATGTATTGTACATGAATCAGCTTAAAAGTAATTTTCACTAACTAGGACATTTTGACGAATGTAATGGCCTTGAAAGAAGGAGAGTTCTGCCTTGAGTCCCAAAAGGAAGACACAGGGAAAATTGGAAAACCAAATAATCCGAAGAAATTGAGATGAACCCTGGATGCTATTGTTTTAATATTATAGATATGAGATGCCTTTGTGATTCTAGAGAATCTCAAAAGCCTACAATCCCCAGGGCTGCTACCGATTATTCCCATTGGATTTCAAGCTAATGGTCATATATTTGAAGGATCAACAAGCCTTTTCGCCTTTAGTTATCTGGGTGTTAGCTCAAGAACAGTAGGATCCTCAAAGGCGGGGGTAGACACATTTTCGGCTGCACACAATTACAGTTAGTATTTGTCATTTTCTGTTAAAAGGTATATTGTTACCTGTGCACACATTTATTGATTTTTCAATTATGAGACTGCATAAAAGACACTGATGAGTCAATTTTCCTGTCGTAAATCGGTAACTAAAACGCAAATTGTGGATAACTGCCTCTTATATACTTTGTTCTCAACATTCGTAATGTGCTCAAGTACCTCTATACTATCAATATTTTAGTTAAAATGGCTGTAACAATTGCCAATCAATAGCAGTTAGGCCTACATACCATTGACCATTTTGTACAATAGCTTTTCTGTCATAATGGACCAAAGTATCCACACAGGAATAATAACACTGACAACTATAACATACCTGATGATTTAATGTGCAAAAGAGTGGACAGTTGCTCTGTGAAAATGGCACTTAGTGAGTCATCATACTGATGATTTGTCATTATCATAGCAATATTTTCAATGTTATTTTGATCTAAGAAGAATATTCCCTCTTGTTGGTGGCAAACGAAAGGATTATGCCTTTGATTTTGGCTCTGAAATCAATTATGACAAATCAAATGGCCTTCTCTTGACCATGACTAATCAAACAGCCTCTATGTTTCCCATATTGAATGTAGAGAAGATGACACTTCATCGACTATCATGAGTCACAAAGTGGATTTTTCCTATTGAACTTGCCCTCTCTTTTGCATAACTAATGTTTGGTCGTAAAGTTATCAGTGGTGAATGAGGCGATCAGATGATCATGGGAGTGGGCCACTTGTCTCACAAATATAAAAGAAAAGTTTCCTAATTAATAGAAGCTCGGCCATGGCTTGCCTAATTTCCTATTGTCCCATGGCAGCTAATGAACCACCAAATACAATTTCTTTATGACTAACACTGAAACAAAACGTGAAATTGTTTGCCAATTCTCTGATTTAATTGGACAAAAAACCAACCAATTTGAATTGCTAATGAATTTTCTCTCCAATAGAAATCTGCAATATTTATCTTGACGACAATGGCAGCGAATTGGCATAAACCTGTCTGATTGGGCACGAATTTGGAAATGTATTGTCAAGTGGAAATATCAGATTCCAAGTCTTTCTCAAATTAATTCATTTACAATCTTGTTTTGTTTCTTCAGCAAAGAGGAAATTATATAATAATATGTTTCACTTCTTGCATCAATGATTATTACCGACCAGAAGATAGTTGGGGGGGCTATGGATTTTACCTCCAGGACAACCTTTTTTTGCTCACGAGGCATTTCATGTGATTGAAAAAAACATTTTCTTCATTGTCAAGGGGGAAACAAACTTATCTTTTTCCAAAAATCAATAGCCTCCCAAAGATGATCCGGTCGGCTCCTAAATCCCTATGAAGAATTGATATATCTTTAAGACACTATTATCAACCTCGGTTGATGGGATTCCTCAGGGATACTCACTTAATTTGTGTGTATTTAGGCTTCCCTCTTTCTTAACAGCAAAAGCACAGCCAATTGCCCCCATGAGGATATAGGTTGCCCCCTTTTTCTCGCACAATTGAATCTTCCACTTTATCACTCGGAATATTGTTCACTTGGGTGTGATGTTTATGTTCCTTGTATTTCTCAGCTGTTTCTATTAGTTTATAGGTCTTTGTTATTTTCGCGTCTTTGGAAGAAATAATACATTAATATATACAGAAATTGATAATCTAACCAAAATATTTATTTCTCTTTACTTGTACTAATACTGATGATATAATTATCGACTGTATGCATATGTCACTAAAATAATCATTTAACAAACAAACAAACAACATGGAGAGATAGATAAAGTTGATTGGAAACAGGCAAACCAAAAGGTACACATAGTGGTAGTTAAATAGATTGATAAATATTACAATAAAGTTCACAATGCAAACATTGCAAAGTAGCCTCAATTTTGTTAGGCTGAATAATTTCAGTGTTGCTAACTGCCAGTACAAGCTTCAATTTAGGTAAGCCTACCCCGACAACATGGGCGGTGTTTCAGTGCAGTAGTCATTTTCAAAGATTAACTAGTCTCCGGCGTGAAAGACATAATTCACAGTTTTACATTGTTGAAAGCAACTGAATGAATGTTTGACTCTTGTCACTGTTATCTTGTTTTGTTTTAAGTATTTTCTTTGTAGAAAAATTGCCGGAAAAAGCTGTAAAAAGATTAGCATATTCATAAAACTCCGTCATTTTATAGTGCTTGTTGCAGGGTGAGTGTAAATGAACCCTGCAATGGGAACATGCTCAAGGGTCTGTTGATGAAATGTAGCATTTTTGATATCAACCCGCAAATGATGCCCAAGCCACCTTTTTGCCCAAAGCTCCTGATATCAACCCAACAGTAGCTTTCTTTGTCTACTTCTCAACAGAGGACTCATGAATATGGTTCATACCAGCATTACAATGCATTGCCACATTCTGTAAATACACACAATCCTTAATACATAACAAATAGCACAGAATGTCACAGAACCACTTAACATGCTTTGCAACTGCCTTGTAATGAAGTAAATCCTCAGCACCATAATGCAGTGCTGTAACAACTTTGTAAATATATGTCGTATCTATTCTACATATTTGAACAATGAACATGTGTGAATGAATAAGGCCAACAATTTGTCTGCATGAGTGTTGTCAAATAAGGCACACTATGTGACACAAGATCATTTCATGCTGTGATCAAGAAGAATGAATACTATTCAATCACATGACAGCTAATTCAAAGGTGTAAAACATGTAAGTGCCTTAATTACTCAATGCTTGAATGGTAACAATGCCTTGAAGTGACAATGTAATATGATGATATTATCATGCAATGGCAAGTTAACAATGCAGTGTCACAAGAAAGGAATATGATGACAACAGTCAGTGATGAAATTGTGGCCACCTCAGATCAATACATGACATGACAGGACAGGCAATTGATACTGGACTAAGCATATTACATAAGCCATCATGTCAGGTTGGTGTAACCCCTTATTGACGTTATTGGGACCAACAGAAACCCTTGACCAATCACAATACACTGTATGCAGTGACTCTGTAAAACCAAATTCTAAAATTGATCGCTCACTCACAGATCTATCATGTTGTGATGATATTATAAATTGCCTTTCCAAAATTAAATTGTAAGACTATGAACGTCTTCTTGGTTTTTGACGACTAATGCTTTGTGAATGAGGTGCCAATGCGTCAACAACATAGATATTCCAAACAATTCATTTGACGACACTTTTTTTTTTTTTCATTTTTGTGCAGTTGGATAATAAGACAAATTTACAGTGACTTGTGATTTCTATAAAATCACTTGACAACCCCCAAAAATGAGACCATGCATGTTCTTATATTGTATAGCACAGGGACTGTATAGTAGAGGGGGAAATACAATGGAAAAAATACAAATTTGCAGCTTCCAGGTCATCCCTAGCAACATGAAATTCCTTAATAAGGCCAACACCTGGTAATGAAGCCCCGAGACCCTTCGAATTGCTTCTATTCATGTGGGATCATGTCTCAATCCACCAGTAACCCCACTTCCACCTCAATTATGATCCAATGGTCCCAGCATTGACAGAGTCAACACAGGTCTTCCTGCAAGAATTGCCTAATTGAGTTTCAAGAATTACCCTTTGGCAATGTTAGAAGGAGTCATCATTTCCAGCCTGTGATATCACGTTGAGGCAGATTCTTATGATTAAATTTTGAGTCATTGTGACTCTGCTTGATAATTTGGTTAAGACAAAATTGTGTCATTTTCACATCATGTAACTACTTGAAAGTGTTTACTCCAACAAAACATGAGGATTCCAAGTCTTCGAAAGAAAGGTTTAAGTTAATCTTGACAAGTAAAAAATTATATGAAATCGGAAATTTTTCTGATTGAGAATATCTTTTGAACTATGTACTTTTCAAGAAAAGTGTTATTTATCTTTAATTTTAAGAAGATGATTTGTAGATGCAGAAGTCAAACAAACAAACAAACATGAAGCAATGACAAACGCAATATCGCTACTATCAGTTGGTGGTTAAGAGAGTGCATTCACCATAATTTATAGTTCAATTCCAAGGACAAACATTAAAGTCAAGGCACTTTATTTTGGCAGTAAGTTTTTAGCCAATAAAACAATTCATGATTAAGTCTGAGGTTTAATTTTTGGTTAATGAGGGTGAGTACACCATGACCAAGCATGATTTTGATTAAATATGTTTCCTCTAAACCCCCAGCTTCATCATAGAGGCACTTACAATGTTAAATTGCTGATGCTCTTCAGCACATTCAGAGCTATTCTGTTGTGAGGTTGCTTCTTGAGCTGTGTTGAGAGCAATGTTATTCTAATGGGACTACCTCAAAACCAGGGCTACAACATGCCAATTTAGCCAATACTTCCAAATGTTTATGAAACTGTTTGGTCAAGGTGTCAGGAACAGGAGGAGACAAGTATTTGTGTCAAGATTGAGGTACGTTTTTAATTATCAGCCAAAAACTTACTGCCACAAAAAATGACTTGACTATAACTCATGTCAGTCAAAAAATTTAAGAATTATAATCTTAACTTTCCTTAGCAGACATCATAACTGGCAATCCTCATTATATTATATGAGAAGTTTAGTTTTTTTGCTGAATATCATGTTATCATAGAAATGTAAAACTTAAAATGCTGTTGAATTTGTAAATCTCTGTGAAAAATATGAGGCTTAATTGTCAAGTGTAGGAGGAGCATAATGTGGCCTTTTCGCACCATGAATCTTTGCTTAACGAGCTATCAGATTACTTTAGCAAGACCAGAGGCTTTTCCAAGTAGAATAGTGTAAATGAAACCTGCTTTGTCCTGAAGCATGTGCATGTGTTTCACTGATAAATAAGTATCAAAATATTTTGAATTTCATTACTAGTCCCTTTTCTTTGTGTTAACATTTAGTGTGGCATTTAAAATTCACCAAATGCATGTACTTTGTTCTGCAAAATCAGATATCACAGACACTGTTGCTTATAAGATGTCCACACAGTGTAATTTTTTTCTATACTTTTTTATATGTCAAATGCATCAATCAACTGATCTCATGTTACAAGATGACAAAATGTTATGCCCAGTAAGGTTTGGGGTTAGGGTTAGGGTTAATTTTAACATTGGAGTCAGAAAAATCAAAGAAGGTTTCTGATACCAAGGAAATGATTTGGATTTCTTCAAATGCTATTGATCAACTGGTTATTCATTTTAGATTAAAAAACTCCATTGCAATCAATATTTCCAAAGTACGTCTCACAGACAATTAAATATCATGAAACTGAACTTGAAGCTTGTACTGGCAGTTAGCAATGCTGAAATTATGCAGCCTTAACCAAATTGAGGCTACTTTGCGATGCTTACATTGTGAACTTTATTGTAATATTTGTCAACTAGCATTTCCCCGTGATAGAGGATATGTGGAGAAATGATAGGCAGAGAGGTATACAGCTGCTACTGTCGAGAATGAAAGCGTGACTGAGATAGGTGATAATTATATAGGCCTATATATTTATTGTTTTGAAATGAAAGGGATGATCCTTAATAGGAATAGCATTGCCGTTGCAAATTGGTATGTCAAGGAAGAGAATCGGCCATGCTTGTCCCATGCTTTAGATGAACATGATGAAGGAAGGCAAAAAGTGTCATGACAGGAATGGCAGAGTTGTTGGAGTGTCTGCTTACTCTGCTACGCAAAAAACGGAATTTATGTCAAATAGTACCCGTAAAAGAGTTGGATGGACCTCAAAAGGGGAGAGTTCTGCCTTACATAGCTGAAGAACATTCAGTGCAAATAAGAAGATCAGGCTTTGAATATAACTTGAGATAAATCCTGGATGCCATCATTTTAATAGTATAGAGATATAATATATATATATATATATCCATTTATTACTTCTTCCCAATAGGCAGAAAAAAAAAGGACCTATATCCTATAAACTAATAGAAGCAGCTGAGAAATACAAGGAACATTAACATCACACCCAAGTAAACAATATTCTGAGTGATAAAGTGGAAGATTCAATTGCCTGAGAAAAGGGAGCAACCTAGATTCCCATGGGTGAAATTGACTGTGCTTTTGCTGCTAAGAAAGATAGAGGCCTGATTGTTTGAATACACAAGGATTAAGTCAGTATCCCTGGGGAAGCGCTTACAGCGATGTTGAAAGTAGCAGTTTTCTTAAAGACATACAAATGTTTTAATACTGTTTTTGTAGTGGCTTAAACCATAGGGATTAATGCAATTAATAATGATTATCAGGCATTTCATTTTCCTGATCTACTGATGAGACAATCGCAAAGTTGATTAGAAGTTGCAGAATTTTGAATTAAAACAAGAAAATGCAGTTTGCTGACTCTCTTATCAGTTACTTATTACAAAGTCACAATTTACTGCAAATTTCAAGGCGAAAATACAATCTACAAATCACACCAGCAGCAAATAAAAAATCCTTGTTATTTGGTAATACAATGAGATTTAACTTTCATGAATGTGTCACTGGTCACAGGTACTTGCCTTAGACATAAATTGTATCTCATTTCATAATTACTGTTCATTTTAAAGAGCAAAATAGCAACTAAAATGTATATATAGGCTCTTTTTAATTATTGTTTTTATGCTATTCAATAGTCAGGCTAAAGCTCATTCATCCTGACAATGAACAATGAAATCATTTTATGACATTTTGTTTTCATTGAAGTCCTTCAAGGGAAAAGTCAATCATCTGAGCATATTGTTGACGTTATTGCTAATTAAAAATATTATTGAAGATTTTTTTTTGTTAAGACAACTGAAGATCTGCAGAATTGTTCCATCAATTGTTGCTACAGAAACTATTGTTACACCTCAAATGCAATTCCTCTTCTGTGATTGGTCACAATGACGTCACATGACAGGGATCAGAAAAGACTGTTGCCCTCTCAGAGGGCAACAGTTCATGACGTTCAAAGAGGCTTACTTCACAAGGTCCCCATGTGCATCTGACAGTCAGTACTGGAACCACCAATGGTATCTGAGGAATAATTCCTCTATTTTCTTCACAAAATGTGAAGAAGATTAAAATCCCAAGACTTTGTTGCAGTTTTACTTGTTTACATTTTAACTGAACAGATGCAACCTTTGTGACGTCACCACTTTGTGATGTCACAGCATTGTGACGTCACCACAGTGAGCTAAAAATAGATCATGACCTCACAGTATTCTTTGGGGTCACAGATGTGAAATTATATTAAATTATCAGATGAAAATGCAACTTGTGAATTTTAGGTTCATGTTTTTAAGGTATAGTCATCCACACAAAATTCTTCATTTCTCTACCTTTTTTGAGAGAATTGCATTGAAGGTATAACAAAACAATTATTGACTGCTACTTCGGGCAACAGTGCAATCTGTTTGACCCTCGGGAATGTCAGTCACCTTGCTGTATCCCTCGGCCTTCGGCCTCGTGAAACAGCAAAGTGACTGTCACTCCCTTGGGTCAAACAGATCGCACTGTTGCCCTCGTATCAGTCAACATTTGTATACTGTACTCTCATAAAAGCAGCTGGCTAGGTGATTTTTTATGTCCGTTTTTGAGCATGTTTCGAAACTTCATCGCACAGGATACATGCACGACTTAACCTGCCGCACCTGTTACATACTAATCAAAATCCATTCTGATGCTTCTCTTAGAATATGACTCACTAAAATCAGGAGTTTATTGCAGGCATTTTGTTTTTAATATTGAATTGTAAGCTATGCCTTACATTCAGGTCGTTTCAAGTGTATTTCACCATGTCTCACTGTGCCCCGCCTCCAACTGTCTCACTGTGCCCCACGCAGCTCTCTTTATAAAATTTTTGAATCCTGCGGACCAGATGCCTGTATTGTGGTTCATTATCTCACTAAACTAAGGCAAATAATCAAGGTTTGAATTCCTGGCAATTGATTTGCGTTATACCATTTTTCTTGGGAATTATAACAAAAAGTCATTTAGCAAAATTATTTACTTTTATCGGCTAAAAACCTAAATGTTGAAATTCCACTCTCGATATGCTGTGTAGGCATTCCGGATATAGGTCAGACTCTCACTTACTTACTTTTTGTACTATACAAAAGAGGGTTGATCTGTAAACAGTACCAGCTAGACGCTAGGGGCCTTGTCTCACTGTGCCCGCCGTCTCACTGTGCCCCGCTCTCTCCTATAATCCATACAAAAATACCTCTCACAGAAATTTTCCTATGTTCACTGAAATGCTGAATTAAACATGAATGCAAAGCAGGCAATTCCCACACAGCAAGATGAAGGCAACATGATTGCAAATGAATTCATTTAAGAATGACTTGAAATTTGATAATTTGAATCATCTTCCAACATCTTCATTCATGCCAAATCAGACAAGTTTATGGCAATATTTAGGCATTGTCTCCAAAATGAACATTTGAAATTGTAATTGGGGAGAAACTAATCGGACATTTAAATTGGAAGTTTTTGTCCATTTAGATTCAAGAATTAGCATAGAATTTCATGTCTTGTTTCAATGTTGATTACAGAACAATCATATCATCATTTTCTGCCTTGGAACAATGGGAAATTAGGCAAACAATGAAACAGCTGAGTTTGGATTCATTATAGAGTTTCTATTTTCATATTTTGGAAATGAGTTGGCAAATGTATCTACCATCTGACAACATAATCATTGGCTGCATCTTTTAAATTGGTGAAATTGTACTTCTCACTAATTAGCAGTTGTTGCTCAAGACATATGTTTTATATGTAGTTTCAGCAAATGTATATTGACTCACACTGGACACAGGTGTGAAAAGTAAGAAAAACTACAGTTCAGTAAAATTATGCATACTGGGACAATTATTTTCGGCTATTGTTAGAAAGTTTATTGGAAGGGACTGTCCATTGTATGCAGCAGTAATGGATTATGATTATTACAGCCATTGACAGATGAGATACTTAGTAATTTTGCAAATTTAAAGAACAAAGTAACTTGGTGATATTTATCAATAATTTGTGTTTTTAAGTTACCAGATTTTGACAGGCAAATTGTCGCGTTAAAACCATTCATGCAATAACATTATCACAAAATCAATAATTGAGTGCAGTAGGGAATAATATACCTTTTAACAGTATAAATAACACTCTTTTTGACTTAAAAATGTTTCTATCTTTTCCAAAAAATCAAAAGATATCATTCTATTACGACTGTTATCCTCAGAAAAGGCTAAGGTCTTGCTAGAGTAATCTGATAGCTCGTTAAGCAAAGATTCATGGTGCGAAAAGACCACATTATGCTCCTCCTACGCTTGACAATTAAAGCTGGTGTTTCTCACAGGGATTTACAAATTCAACAGCATTTCAACTTTTACATCTCTATGATAACTTGATATTCAGCAAAAAAAACTGAACTTCTCATTAATTTAGAATATAAGGAGGATTGCCAGTTATGATGTCTGCTAAGGAAGTTACAAGGACTGTTGGATAAGAATTCTTAAAATTTCTTGACTGACATGAGTGAATGTTCGTTCTTTGCAATTGAGCAAATTTTCACTTCATCTGTATGTAGCTTCATATTGTGGGAGACAAGCAGAAATGCTTATTTTATATTTTTCATTTTAACCCTACTTTAAACAAACTCATCTTATTTCATCTTATATTAGCAATACATTTTTCTGGATGTACTTTCATAATTCACTTGGAACCACAAACTGATATTGGAGACATTGTGTTTCACAGTTGACACTGCTTCATATTTGTTGTTGTGTGACTTCTTGTACAAATCATCTTTTTGTAAATTAAAGATAAATAACACTACTCTTGAAAAAAAAACTCTTATTTCAAAACAAAGTTTACTCTCAGAAAAGTTTTATAAGCATGTTTCACAAAAATCTTTCTTTCAAAGACTTGGGATCTTCAATCTTCATGTTTAGTTGGAGTAAACATCTTGAAGAAGTTACATGATGTGAAAATGACACAATTCCATCTTAACAGAATTAGGAGGCAGAGTCACAATGACTGTGAATCATAAGAGGTCGTCTCAACACGATATTACAGGCTGGAAATGATGACTCCTTCTTACATTGTCAGAGGGCAATTCTTGAAACTCAATTAGGCAATTCTTGCAGGAAGACCTGTGTTGACTCTGTCACTGCTGGGACCATTGGATCATAATAGAGGTGGAAGTGGGGTTACTTGTAGGTTGAGACATGATCCCACATGAATAGAAGCAATTTGAAGGGTCTCAGGGCTTCATTACTGGGTGTTGGTCATGTTAAGGAATTTCATATTGGGAGAGATGACCTGGAAAGCTGCAAATTTCAAGTTGTGTCTTTTCATTGTCCATTGCATTTCCCCTGTTCTGCACAGTCCCTGTCCTATTCATTGTGATTGCATGTGTGGTCTCATTTTGGGGTTGTCAAGTGATTTTATAGACATCACAAGTCAATGTAATTTGTCTTATTATTCAACTTCACGAAAATGAAAAATATATTTTTATTGTTAAACAAATATTTAGAAATATCTATATTGTTGACGCACATGCACCTCATTCAGGAAGCATTCCATCGTCAAAAACTAAGAATTTATGGTCTTACAGTATAATTTTGAAAAGGCAATTTTTTATATCGCCACAGCATGATAGACCTTTCATGTGAGGGAGGTGATAAATTTTAGGATTTTGGTTCTACGAAGTCACCACATGTGGTGTATTGTGATTACCCAAGGGTTTCTGTTGTTCACAATAACGTCAATAAGGGGTTGACACCAACCTGACATGATGGTCAATGTATTACACTCAGCCCAGTATCAATTCTCGGTTCTCTCATGTCATGTATTGATCTGATGTGGCCACAATATCATTACTGCCCATTGTCATCATATTCCTTTCTTATGACACTACATTGTTAGTTTGTCAATGCATGATGATGTCATCACATTACACTGTCACTTCAAGGCATTGTCACCATTCAAGCATTAAGTAATTAAGGTACTTACATGTTTAACACCCTCAAATTAGCGGTCATGTGATTGAATAGTATTCATTTTTCCTGATCTCAGCATGAATTGATCTTTTGTCACATAGTGTACCTTATTTGACAAAGCGCAGACAAATTGGCAGCCATAATATATTCATTCTAAATGCAGCACAGGACACACATGTTCAAATATGTAGAATAATATAACACATATTTACAAAGTTGTTACAGCACTGCATTATGGTGCTGAGGATTTTACTTCATCACAAGGCAGTTGCAAAGCATGCTAAGTGGTTCTGTGACATTCTGTGCTATTTGTTATGTATTAAGGATTGTGTGTATTTACAGAATGTGAAAATGCATTGTAATAAAGGTATGAACCATATTCATGAGTCCTCTGTTGAGAAGTAGACAAAGAAAGCTACTGTTGGGTTAACTGATATTAGGAGTTTTGGGCAAGTAGGAGGCTTGGGCACCATTTGCTGGTTGATATTAAAAAAATGCTATATTTCAACAATAGACCCTTGAGAGTGGAAAGTACAAAGACTGATGACGGCTTTAAAGTTCTGCTTACATTATTATCAATCAGCAAATCTTGTATGTGACAACATTTTCATTACTTTTTAACGAATATGCCTTCATCATTCATTTGTATTTGTTTTTTGAAGGTTCAGAGGAATGGGCTGCATTGATGGTCAAATTGCCTTTTTACTTATTTTGATGAAAAAAAACTCAATTCAATTTGTTCTGAGAAATTAGGTATCAGCATCGTAATTAGAATATCCATTCAATGCAATTTTTTCCAGACAATGTTCTTCATTGTCTGTGAAGTGAGAAGCATTTTAGATTGGATAGCTGCAATTCATCTTTGAGGAAGTTTGCTCATTCATGGGTTTCTGATAATGTGCCATATGATATTGAGGGTAGTACACAAGGGGTGAACTGTCTAGGGATGCTAGTATCTTGCTACTCATTATCTCCATTACTGTTCAAGGTCATTAAACCCGAAGGGTAACGAGCCTCTTAAGTCTTCTGGGTTTTAGCTTAAGAGTGGCAGTAAGCTCGAGGGAAGTAGATAGCATTTGGACAAGGTCTTTGGAGATTTCGGGAAAGCTAGAAACATTAGTCAATGGAATTCTTGTAATGCCTGGTTTTCATTGGGACCAAAGATATTCAAAGATGATGTTTAGATGTCAATAGACAAAACCATGAGAATAAATCTAGAAGCTTTAGATACAGCGATAAATGGAAAAGCAGAGAAAGAAACATTTTAAAGTCAAAAAGAGTGTTATTTACTGTAAAAAGTATATTATTCCAAGTTTGACTCACTTATTGATTTCATAATGATATAATAGCTTGACTGGCACTATCGAGACAATTTTCCTGTCAAAATCTGGTAACTTAAAAACACTAATTATAAATAATCATCACCAACTTACTTTGTTTATTACATTTGTAAAATGTCAAAGTATCTCATCTGTCAATGTTATAGTCAAAATGGCTGTAATATTCTTAATCCATTACTGCTGCACACAATGGACAGTCCCTTCCAATAAACTTTCTAACAATAGCCAAAAATAATTGTCCAAGTATGCATAATTGTACTGAACTTTAGATTTCTTACTTTTCAAACATAGATGCCCAGTGTGAGTCAATATATATTTGCTGAAACTACAAGTAAGACATACAGTCATACACCTTTCGCAACAACTGCCAATTTGTCAGAAGTACAATTTCACCAAGTTAAAAACACAGCCAATGATTATGTTGTCAGATGGTGAAGACATTTCCCAACTCTTTTCCAAAATATGAAAATAAAAAGTCATATAATTAATCCAAACTCAGCTGTTTCATTGTTTGCCCAATTTGCTATTGTTCCATTGCAGAAAATGAACAGCTATATAGGATTGTTCTGTAATTAACATTGAAACAAAACATGAAATTCTCCACCAATCCTCTGATTTAATTGGACAAAAAACTTCCAATTTGAATTTCCAATTAGTTTTCTCCCAAATTACAATTTGCAATGTTCATCTGGGTAACAATGGCTAAAAATTGCCATAAACTTGTCTGATTTGACATGAATAAAGATTTTGGGAGATGATTCAGATGACTGTATTAAATTTCAAGTAGTTCTTAATTGAATTCATTTGCAATCTTGTTGCCTTCATCTTGCTGTGTGGGAATTGCCTGCTTTGCATTTATGTTTAGATCTGCATTTCAGCAAACATAAGAAAACGTCAAGAGTTCTGTGAGACTGAGGGATATTTTGGTATAGATTCTGCACTTCTTGTTATATGCCCTTTTGAAAGTTCATAGGGGATGAAAGTGGTAGATAAAATGTCAGAATTATCACAAAAGGACCATGAGCAAAATTGTCATTAAAACAAAGACCATGAGTATAATGTTGTTGTTTTTTAAAGTAAGTCAAAAAAGCCCTAATTTAAGGCAGATTTCCATAAAAAAATCAAGCCACCACTGAAACATTATAAAAACATTTGTATGTCTTTAAGAAAACTAAAACTTTCAACATCGCTTTAAGGGATTCTGCTCGGATACTGACTTAATCCTTGTGTATTCAAGCAATCAGGCCTCTATCTTTCTTAGCAGTAAAAGCCTAGCCAATTGCACCCATGGGAATCTAGGTTGCCCCTTTTTCTCGCACAATTGAATCTTCCACTTTATCACTCGGAATATTGTTCACTTGGGTGTGATATTTATGTTCCTTGTATTTCTCAGCTGTTTCTATTACTTGATAGGTCTTGTCACTTCTTGGGGAAGAAGATGGCATGCAATGCACTTTAGACAATTTAATATCTATTTTGAAACATATAAATGAACACAAAGATAATAAAAAAAACAAGTCATACACTGTAAAAGCGGAGGCACTGATTCAGCTCAATTGATTGAGTGAGATGGTTACACAAGTTGATTGAGGTAACATAGATTACACTGCGTTCCCAATTATTATGCAACTATGCTTTTTTGCATTATCTCAAAAAGAAATAACACTATTTAAACATTCTTTTCACATAATGATAAGTGTACCATGGAGCTAATATCCTGTCAATTTTGTCCAATTCCATTGACTCAGTTGGGAGTTATGCAATATAATGATGTTTTGGGGTGTTCCCAATTATTATGCAAATTCTTGGAAAGGCATCCATGGCCACTCAAAATTGCCCAAACTAATCTGAAGATGCCACCAACATTTACCCCATAACACAAAAGAAAAAGTATAACCATCATTTCAAACATAGATGCATTCATAGCCAAGAAATTCATGGTATTCTCCTGCATTGGAATAGCATTGAAATTACAGTTTTATTGCAATAAAAAGCCTCTGTTAGCCAGACAAAATGAAAAATCATTACCTAAGTCATTTTCCACTTTCCTTAGGTTTAGAACTCTCCTGTAAACCAATGACAATTAAGTTGCACCACTGTATTTGACAAATATCTCGAAATGAATTGAACGCATCCAATCGCCAATGCTATTCCAATGGGAAACAGAAGTGTGAGTTTTTGATTTGGTGTCATATTTTGTAGAGATACCGGATTTGGTGCTTCATCGCAGAGTATGGCCGTGGTGTGCTATAGATATATTCTAAGCTGGAATTTTATTGATATTAAATTTTTTAAGAGCACGGGAGGCTTCTTAATTGAGAAAAAAGCCAATTTCAATGGTTTTTCAATGCAGTTGTATTTTATTGATTTCTTAGTCACGAAGGCATCCACGTTTGAAATGATGGTTCAATTTTTTATTTAATGTTATGAGGTATATTCTAATGTCAATTCATAATCAACTTTATTGATTTTGGGTGGCAATGAAAGCTTTTCAAAGAAATTGCATAATAATTGGGAACACCCCAAAAACCTGATTATATAGCATAACTCCTCACTGAAACAACAGAATTGGACGAAAGTCACAGAATATTTGCGTAATGGTGCATATGTCATTATGTGTAAAGGATATCCCAATAGTGTTGTTTCTTTTTGAGATATTGCAAAAAAGCATAGTTGCATAATAATTGGGAACGCAGTGTAATGGTTTAAGCTGAGATAACTCAAAATACCGAGCTGAGATAGCTCAAAATACTAAGCTATGTTGACTAAGGTATTCAAGCTGAGAAAACTCAAAACAATGAGCTGTGTTGACTTACATCTCAAAATATTGAGTTTTGTTGACTTATTGATCAAAGCTGACACAACTCAAAATTTTGAGCTGTGTTGACTTATTTTGAGTTGTTTTTGATTTATATTTGTGTGACCTGTCTTATAAAGTTATTTATGAATATGGGCTGTAATCCCAAAATATTGTTTGATCTCTCAAGGGGATCCATCTGATCCAGTATGCTTCATTTTAGCACACCATGGACAGGCCCAAGATGCATTCAACAAAGACCATTGCATCACAAGGAGATTTAAAAATTAATTTCTTGTGAATAAATCCCAAGGGCCTGTGGCTCATCTCAGTTGGTATACAGTGCTAGAAGCCTATATTTGAACACACTCTGACTTGGAAATGTTGTTTGACGTGTGAAAGCATGCATCTAATTACTCCAACAAATTAATTTAAGAGAGATAAAAATAAAAAAGTAACCAGTTAAAGTGGTGTGCTACTCATTTTTTCTCTGGGATAGTGTAATATAAATGTTCTTTTTTCTTGTAAGTAAATAATATAATAAAACTTAATGGGAGTGTGGTTCACAGCAATGAACCTCATGAATGTCAGGTCGCGGAAGAATACAACACGAGTCCGAAGGACGAGTGTTTATTCTGCAGCAGACCTGACATGAGTGAGGTTCATTGCTGTGAACCACACTCCCATTAAGTTTTATTTATATCCCACAATAAAAATAGACCTGCAGTGATAATAATTAATAATTTCAAGAGGCACTATTTTGTTTGAATGGCCACAAAAAGATCCCTAGCAACCACATCGACCAATGAGAGCGTCAAAACATTGTGACGCCATCACTTCACTGCCCATTGTTTACATAACAACGTCAGATAATGAGATGCATGTGGTTCACAACGATGAACCACATGGCTTGAATCACATGGTTTTTTGCCAGAACTACACTGCCTATTGTGGGATATTTATTTAAAACTAAATGCAGTCTTATGAGAAGTGCTTGTTATAGATGGCGCTATATGTGGCATGACTGAGATGTCAAGCTATCTGCAACAACTGAAGCTTTCATGTTTTCACAGCTCAATGTTATGATTCGTTTGGACAACTTACAGCATTGAGCTATCATACCTTGACAACTTATAGGATTGAGCTATCATAGCTTGAAAATTATTAACATCCTCAGACAGCTCAAATTATTGCTTCAACACAGTTTTCAAATTTTACAGTGTAGTACTGAAATTTCTTGTTGCTGTAGACAAAGATTTGCAAGCAGAAAATACAATAGCTGCCTACAGGACAACCATACATTTCGGAGCCAATTATATTTAAAAAATCAAAATGTCAAAAAATAAACATTTACAAACTTCAAAGAAACCTTTGACTCTGAACGAAGAAGCAGTTATCTGCCATTGTTTACTAATTGGCAACATGATTAGTGTGATTTGTGAACATTAGAGAGATCCCTTTTCTGTTGACTACTTGACATGCGAAGCAATGTTTACATGTCACGTCACTAACTCATTATTTCATTATCAAAGAGGGTGCCTCCTTATCGCTGGCCATGCATTCTTGTAAAATGAAGTAAATACACAACCAGAAAGGTAGATTGTTGCGCAGAGACATAGATTCAATAAAATGGTCCCTATGTTATAAGACCACCCCATCTGCAGTCATGAAGCCCTTAGAACTACAGTCATGAAGCGATATCTTGTCCGGGTTCAAAAATCACTAAAAATACTGCTTAGTGCAGGAGGAAGGTGGTCACATAAGGCAAGCCGGTCTTACAACAGGTGGTCTTACAACGCAGGTACCGCTGTTCTGTTTCCTGAAACTTTACACCGATATTTTAAAAAGTGGGTATTGAATAAACAATGTTCACTTTACTGAATTAATTTCTTGAGATCCGTTCCAGAGTCTGTCCACTTTGACAACGATAGCCGCTTTTTTTAGTATAAAAAACTTTAAATGAGTTTGGCTGGAGGATCTACTCATTAAAATATTTCATTGGAACAGAATCAGGAGGAAGAATCATAAGGACTCTAATACAGGAGAGACTCACTCCTGTATTGTGCTCATGCTGCTATGGGTTGTTATTTTATGGATTAGGCAATTCTTGAAACTCAATTAGGCAATTCTTGCAGGAAGACCGCTGTTGATTCTGCCACTGCTGGGACCATTGGATCATAATAAGAGGTGGAAGTGGGGTCCCTTGAGACTGAGACATTATCCGGCATGAATGGAAGCAATTTGAAGGGTCCTGGAATTTTGTTATAGAGTTTTGCATGGTCATGTTATTACAGCCTATCCATTACTTTTGCAAAAAGGGATGACCAGTTCACTGTGAAAAATATTTTGCACTTTGTTACTCATGATAGCCAATGATGTGTCATCATCATACATTTTGACATGGAAAACATAGAAGCTGTTTGACATGATCTAGAGAAGGCCATTTGATTTGTCATAACTGATTTTAGAGTAAAAATCAGATGCATAATCCTTTCATTTGGCGGTCACCACGAAGCATTATTAGTCTCCTTAAATAAAGTAACATTGAATGTATTGGTATTATCATCATCAGTATGATAAGTCACAAAGTGCCATTTTCAGGAATTTATGGTTCAATCAATTCACAAGGGGTTTACGTTATGTTTACAATAGCAATTCACCTGAACATGACATGATGGCTTATGTATGATGCTTAGCCCAGTGTCAAATCTCTGTCTTCGCATGTCATATATTGATCTGTGGTGGCAACGATATCATTACTGCCCATTGTCATCAAATTGCATTCTTATCACACTGCATTATTAGTTTCATCATATTACATTGTCACTTCAAGGCATTGTCATCACACAGGCATTGAGTAAGCCACTTGCTTACTGAGTTTGTCCATTGTGTGACTGAATGGTATTCATTTCTCTTAATCACTTCTTTGTGACTCCTGTCTGCACTGAATACTCACATACACTCATTTTGATAAACTTGGGAATTGTGTTGCACAAAGTGACTTTTCAATTGTTGTGGTTCATACTGAACAGTCCCTTTATTATAATGACCGACTTGCCTTAAATGACCGCCTTCCTTCCTTCTGTGGGAGGAAGGTGATCATATAAGGCAAGTCAGTCTCACAACCAGGGGTCTTACAATGCAGGAACCACTATACTTATTTGCAATGTGGGGCAAACATTGCACACATTTGATTTTTGTGCCATTATTACTGTTGAAATTATGAAACAAAGAATGCAGAGTGATAAAGGAGGCTTACATTTGTCAGTTTCAACTTACAGGGCAGTTGTTCCACCACAGGGGCACTTGCTGACAGTTGCTGCATGTGAATTCTTGCAGAGTTAACTACCGATGGCAGCTCTCTGCTGCTGCCTCTCATGCAGGATGTACTCAGTGAGCAGAGTACCTTTGTGTGGTTGTTACATCATGAGTCACAGTTACTGTAATTGAAGATGACATGCCAATTCATGTTACTTGATATGTTCAGCTCCTTTTCCAGTTACAGGTAATTATAGATGGTGCTCAAGCTCAGTACATTACACATCATGGTGCACAATTAGCAGGCTTGAAGAGATTTTTACCTGGAATGGTAACTGCTACAGAATATCTAGGCTCCAAGAGTTAACAAGAATTCAAACTCATATTTTTTAGTACTACTAGCAATTTCTGTGCTTATGTGAGAATGTGTTGTGCAAAAAGAGAGGACCATTTCACTGTGAAAAATGCACGTTGTGACTCATGCTAGCTGGTGATGTGTCATCATCATATATTTAATATGAGAACCAAGGTGGCTGTTTGATTAGTCATGAATAAGAGAAGGCCATTTGATTTGTCATAACTGATTTTAGAGCAAAAAAAATCGGATGTATAATCCTTTCGTTTGAATGTCACAAACAAGTAGTATTAATTTTTCTTGAATCAAATTTACATTGAAACTATTGGGCATGATCGTGACAAATCATCAGTATGATGACTGATGAAGTGCCATTTTTTACTGTGCAACAGTCCATTTTTTTGCATAACAAATTTACTGACTGTAAAATTATGCATATTTCTTATAATCCTAACTAAAACTAGTGAAAAGTTCTCATGGATACATTCGATAACTTTTAAGACAATTAAGCTCAGATGGAGCCCATATGCTATAATATTCCATTATCCCCTTGGGTAGAGGCATGTTGAAGTAACGTGTAGAACACAATCTTTAATCTTATTCTGCAAATGTATTTGTAAATCTCCCAGGTTTTTCATAGGGATATTATCAAATATTATATGGACTATAATCTCTGAGAAATTGCGCTTTGTATTCTTTTTATAGACTTTTATCTTCTACGAAATACATATTTGTCTAATGTAGTAAAAGGTTTATCTTCATACGGATACTTTGTAGCAAGTCTGAAACTTGTGTACAATGATACTGAGTAGAATGACGCCTACATATATAGCCCCCCAGGGGGCGTTGGAAGGAGACAATTTGGTGGATGCAGTTTCAGTGTGTAAAGCCATTTTAGAAGTCACACTAAAGTAATTTTGATGATACATCAAAAAGAATGTATGCTGCTTCAAAAGAACAACAGGGGGCAGCTATAAATCATTTCACTACTACAATATAATGTTCAAGTCTATGTTTGAGGAGGAATATGATATTCAGAAAACTGTATTTGGTCTTGTTAGCACCGAGGATTTTTCTTGAAACAGTACAGTTGGGTGGCAGAGTGGTTAAAGATCCCAGTTGCTCTGCTGGAGGTCTTTGCCGGCACTGGTTAGAACCCCCGGCAAGGGAAACCTGAATTTTCAGTGGACCTTCATGAGCAAATCCCTGGCAGACCCTTGAGAGAGACAAATGTAAAGAATGAGGGCGGCACTCAATTCTCCTCAAGAATGTTATCAGCTGATCTTGACTGTGACACAATGTACATTATATTGTAACAACACACCTCTTTTACTAATGCCCAGTTCTCACGACACGTTACGGAGAACTTTTGGCGTCGGCGGGATGAATTTGGGTGATCCCGCCGTCGACTTTTCACGTCCCTCACGGGTAGTTTTTGTTTCCTTCAGGGGTTGCTAGAAATGTATATAACTGCGCCGTGGATGTCAAAAAAGTTTCAACATGTTGAAATTTTTTTTCCATGACGCCGGAACAGAGCCCAAAATTTTCCTGATTTTTGGATGTCCGGCGTGGATTTTTTCAGTGAGAACGACTCAAAAACATCTCCGGCCGGATATTAGGACATCCCCTGCCCCTAAGGGGACCTCTCCTGCCCCTTCGGGATATTTTTACTTCCCCTGCAGGACATTTGCAGCCTCGCCGGCAGTTTTTGACATCCCGATGTTGATTTTTGACATCCCCACAGGCATTTAGGTCTTTCCCACAGGGATATGATCTTGTCTCCGCCGATTTACTATCTTATCCCGCTGATTTACGATCTTATCCCGCCAATTTACGATCTTATCCCGCCATGATATGCTTTTAATTAATTATATAATCGTTTTATAAACATTGTGTGTCGCCGTGTTGGTAATTTTTTTCCTAGAATTCATCTCAAAGCTATCCCTCAGCGGTAAAAAGTTCTCCGTAACGTGCCGTGAGACTGGGGCATTACTTCTTCTCTTTGGCATAGACCATGAGGTTTAGGGGAATCAGCACTTTATATGTTCAAGTTGCCTTTTCACTTGTGTGTCAGTGAAAAAACACTGCTTATACGATTCAATTTGTTCCGTGAAATTAGGTGTCACTGTGGCAAGAGAAATTGTCCATTCAGCACCACTTTGTCTAGACTAAGTTTTTCGCTGTTTGTCAACTGAAAAGTTTCTGCCGTAGCAGTGGCAGATCAAGGGGGTCTAAGGGGCTGGGCCTAGGGCCGCCCCCCTTAAATCATAGAACTTAATAATAGTATTTTGAAGAAGACACTCAAAGACGTGGATGGACACATGAATGCCAGACTAACTTGTCTGGATCTGCCATTGGGTAGATACTGGACAGCTGTAATTTTTCTTTCTGACTTTCGGATATGATTGTCAAATAGAGCACCACCTTTTTTTTAAAGATTTATTGGTGAATATCAATGACTGATAATGGACCTTATACTATTAGAACCCTACAGGGGCGGACTGGCCTATGTGTCAAAGTGGCAGCTGCCACGGGCCCATCCACCCGCCCCATGCTAGATGCCAAAAAATGAAAATTTCAAGAAAAAGTGAAATTTAACGGTACACTAGCAATTGTGCAGCGTACGAATTACGTACGTAAATTCTACGTACGAAACTCACAAAAAAGAGCCGATCCGTAGAACGTACGTACGTTTTCGTACGAATTTCGTACGAATTCATAAAAATTTCACACAGGCACTTTTCAGTTACTTTGGCCATTTTAGTGCAATATGGTTATCATAAACGGTTTAAGATTAGACCTTGTAATGGCGTATATGAAAAAAAATCAGCAAAAAAATTAAGTTAATGCCCCAAAAACCAACTTTATACGTATGAAATCCATACGAAAATTTACGTATGTTTTACGTACGTAAATTTTCGTACGTAATTCATACGTGAAAACAACTGATTTACATACGAAATACGCTGCACAATTGGCCATGTAACGTTCATGATTGTGTGTTGCAACAACACTAAATGAAATGAACTGAACTCTCTCATGTGGGGGCCCCCACCATAATTTTAACTATTTGCCGAATTGGGAATGCAGTATTTCGCTTTTTAAATTTTGAAAATCGCCCATGGTAGGGAAGTGGGGGCCCGGTGACTTATGTTGCCACGGGCCCGAATTGCCGCCAGTCCGCTCCTGGCACCCGCTGTTCACAAACCATTGACCCGGCACTTGAACCGCACTTGAACCAGCACTTGAACCAGCACTTGAACCAGCACTCACAGTTTGATCTGAATCTAATCACGATCATATTTTTTGCTTAACTTATATTGGTCGACACCATCTTCCCTCAAGTGAAATTCTGCAATTTCATGCTACATCGTCAGTCTTCCCATTAGAAATTTAAAAAAAGCTCTCATTAAAGAAGTCTAATAGCTCGTTAAGCAAGTGCTATAGTGTGAACACATTACACTCCCATCTACTCCTACGCCTCTTCATTAAAGCTGGTGTTTCTCAGATGATTTACAAGTTAAGCAACAATAATAATCCTTGTGAGAGTCAAATATAATTTTTACTTGTCGACACGTTTGGCGACTTTCGATACAATAAATTAATTTTGGAGCTCTAATTGTGTTACGTTTTATCAGGGTAGTGACATTTTTGCAATAACATTCAGAAATATGTGCTTGTAAATTTCTTATAATAATTTATCCAATGTACAATATGAAAGTATTTCTTATGTTCTGTACCAAGTTCTTCCTACTGATGTCTTTCATGAACTATATGTCTCTGGGGAATTGTACACTGTATTCTATGAGTGTTTATCTTGGCCCGCAAAACTACATATCTATTTTATGTATTAAAGCATTTATCTTCTTATTTATACTTTGTTGTAAGTCTCATACTTGTAGCATAACACCTACACATATAGCTCCAGGGGCTTTACAAAGGAGTTGGTGCTATTTGTACGTGGCCAAATTTGCAGATGCAATTTCAGTGTGTACAACCATTTCAGGAGTCTCAAAGCAATTTTGATGATAGAAGTATAAAAAAGGCATTCCTTCAAAAGAATAACAGGGTGGCACTCAAGTATTTCCTGTAGAGTGGTAAATGTCTATGTTTCAGGAGCTCATAGGCGTACGGTGCACACAATTTTTAAGGGGGGCTAGTAACATTTGCCCGAATTTCAAGATCTAAATTTAATACCATTTCAAATGAAATTGACTTGAAATCATTAATTTTCAATAGTTTTTATGTAATCATCTGCCCGAATTTTTTAGCCTTTTTGCTCGAATCTTACTGTTTCCCAAACTTTGAGGGGGGGGGACAACCGCCTCCTCTGCCCACCCCCTCCGATACGCCTATGCAGGAGCTTCTTGCATATGGAAGACTGCATTTCTTCTTTTAAGCACCAATGGGGTCTATAGAGATGAAGATATGTTGACAGCGATGATCAGGCTTGACCTTCCTTCTTTACATGTAAACTATACAGTATACGTGTATAGTTTCCTTCAAGGGTCTTTTTTTGTATCACTGAACAAGTTTTGCAAAAATGAGTGTGGTGACATCAGAATGTATCCAATCATAAAAAAGTATCACATACTGGACAACATATATCCTTTCCCTGTCCATAGTGTGTCAATGTGTGTGCCTTTTGTAGACATGAAAATTGTGAAATTTTAGGCATGACTTTGGCCTTAGTGTGTCAATGTTGCTTGAAATTTCCTCACTCAGAAAGGAAAGGAATGTGGACAAAAACCTTACTCTGGTGGCCAGACATATTTTTGGAACCAGCAAGCCATAGGGTGTTATGTTGATTTTATTGCCATGTATGCTCCCAGGCCAATGTGTGTTTTGTTGATTCTCTGCATCAGAGGGCTAAATTAATGCCACGAATGCTCCCAGGCCATAGTGTGTTTTGTTGATTTCCGTGCAACAAATGCTCCCTGGCCATTGGGTGTTTTGTTGATTTTACCACCATAGATGATCCCAGGCCAATGTGTGTTTTGTTGATTCTCTACATCAGAACACTAAATTCATGCCATGGGTGCTCCCAAGCCATTGTGTGTTTTGTTGATTTTTCTTCCATAAATGCACCCTGGCCAGTGTGTGTTTTGTTGATTTTCATCATAGGAGGGCTAAATAAGACCTACTATGGCTGTTGCCAGGCCATTGTGTGTTATGTTGATTTTAATGCCATAAATGCTTCCAGGCCAGTGTGAGTTTTGTTGATTTTGAACATTAGATGACTAACTTTGCTGATGCATGTTTTAATTTTCAATGTCAGCGTTATACCATAGCTGCACTCAAGCCTGTGTGTGTTATGTTTTTTCTGCTGCATCTGTCAAATTAAGCAGTGTTTGTTACTCATGGGGCAGTGTCTTCTCCTTGACACCAAAGCGTTTTTTACCAGGTGGTGTTTACAAGTATTATTATGCCTTCTTGCTGAAAACTAACTCAAGGCAATCTTCATCGATTTTATAACCATTTTAAAGAATTTCTTCTTCATGTACCTCACCTAGCATGGCAATTAGGTCAAGGATTATTCAGAATATGTTGATTATGACTGAGATATATCTGTAGGTCGTGGATTTGACAGCTTTATATTAACTTCATAGTCATTTGTATGAAATAACATTCTATATAAATATATCAATAATGATAGTATAAATCAATTACTTAATTGTTGATGATCAGAAACTATCTGCATCATTAATGGTCCATTATTATTCTCAAAACATTTCTGACAAAGACAAAATAAATAGAAATATTCATTTGTGTAGGGAATTGAGCATGTATGCATTTTGTGGTATACAGATGTATTACACTAAAATATGAACAATGGAATGGTTTATAATATATTTTTTAGCATCTGATTGAAATAAATTTA
Organism: Platynereis dumerilii; assembly: GCA_026936325.1. Classification (NCBI taxonomy): domain Eukaryota; kingdom Metazoa; phylum Annelida; class Polychaeta; order Phyllodocida; family Nereididae; genus Platynereis; species Platynereis dumerilii. The sequence goes on from JAPTHN010000032.1 coordinate 2,678,167, forward strand.
TAACATATTCCCCTCTGTAAATTTGAGCCCGTCCTCCTCCCTCCCTCACCAGCGCCTGCTAGTTACACCACTGGTGCACTGTAGTTTGATATAGTCTTAGTGGATTGTCATCTGGCATAATAATATATTGTCAAAAGAAAAATGAAGAAGCATGTTATATTTTATTTTTTGCACTAAAATGCAATTATTTTTCTAAAAAATCAATTTAAAGCAATATTATTATAATAATATTGGATTGTAACTAGGCATTGCAAACCACTGAAGAATGAAAGTGAATAAGTGCCCAGTAAAGAAGTAGGTTTTATATACAGAAGAAAACTCCAGCATAAAGAAGTATGCATGCAAAAGGTCTATCTGCAACTTGGCCAAGCCATGTAGGTTAGTCTGCCAATAAATCTCAAATGCATTTCAGAAACACACATGTGTGAGTGATAGTTGACACCACTTTAAGTTTACTCTTTTCCTGAACTATATCTTTATTTTGTCTCATCAAAGAAAGTATTTGTCAGAATAAAACGACATTTAACCTATTCTACCTGCCAAATTGACTTAACTCTGATTCTCAGGCCAATATATGAATAAAAATTCCTTTATAAATGTAAAGAAATGGGTTTTCATGCCATGGAAAACCCTTGTTTTATTTACAAGATATTCAGTCAAACATTACAGGACTTTCCATTAAGTAATTTTATGTTTAAAATATCAAAAAATTAAACTCACTTATTTTTTGAAAACACACATTTGTATTGCCATGGAAGTGTATAATATACTTTAAATCTATTAGTTTATGATCTATGACTGTAATTTGATTTTATATAGAATTGGCTGACACATTAGCTTCAGAGTTATTAATCAGTACACACAATTATGAAGTAACATAATGTACAGACAGTAGAAGGGATTCTTGCAATCAACAAAACACACATAGGACAAAGTCAGACCTGACAACATAGACACACTATGGCTGGCCTGTTGAGCAGCTGAGAAGAAAATCCTGGCCCTGCACAGACCAACAACATTGAGACACTATGGCTGGCGGGTTCAGAATGAGTCTGGCCGTGGAAAGGATATATTATACTAAATCTGCTATGAAGCATAACTAAATCTGGTTGGCATGCTCCTTTTCGCATACGGGTCAAAACCTTTGAAATATTATTCAACCCCTACTCATATGTTATTCCGATGGAAACAAGGGAGTTGAATAATTTCTGAATTTTTATGTGTAGTACATATTGCCAACCCGGTTTATATCTCCTTCACAGTTGCTTGGCATTATTGTATTGTATTGTATTGTATATATATACTATCAGTCATGCACTGAAGAACATTGGATACAACCCGCCTCCATTTAATGTCCCATGGGCTCAGACCAAATTGAGTTCCAAGAGTGGGAGTTGAACCCATGACCTCACAGCCAGTCTGGCAGCACAAACAAGCACCTTTAACCATTAGGCCACGGTTAACTCTATTATGTTGTCAAATATGTGAACTTTTTTCATGCTTCAATAAATGTTAATGGCACCACACTCTTATTTGACTCCTTAACTACAGAATTAATTCAGAGGGAAAACATAAAGGGGTTGAATAATGTTGCTTCCAACTGTATGTGTCCCAATGTACATGTATTGCCCTTTTGATCTGCTGCATAGTTCTTTCTTTGACTTTGTTTCATTTTCTTCTTTTTTCGCAGATTCCTGCCCTCAACTGTCGTTCCTTAAACAAGCTGCGCAAGAGCCTAGATCGCTTGAATCACTTGACTCCTCCAAGTAGCAACAACAAGTTCCAGCAAAAATCTCAGAGAAACCACCAAAATGACCCCATGCAGGTAGCCAGCACTGTGGTGATGTTATGACAAAGCACTAATATAACAGAATCATGTAATAACAGAGCACACAAACTACATGCTGATATTATGACAAAACACTATTAGCATATTGATATAATAACAGAGCACATAAACTACATGTTGATATTATGACAAGACACGAATAAGATATGATATCAAAGCACTGATAGAATCATACAATTACAAACACACAAACTACATTGATATTATGACAAGACACAATAACATATTGACATTTAAAAAAGCACACAAACTGAAGATTGATATAATGATATGACAAAAATCACATATTGTCATAATTATCAAGCGCACAAACCACAAATTGATATTATGACATGACACAAATAAGATATTGATAAAATTAACACACAAACTAAATATTGTAATTATGACAAGTCACAAACTACATGTTGATGCTACGACAGGACACAAATAAGATATCGATACAATGAAGAAGCACAATCAACATATTGATAAAATAACATGACACAGAATGAATGAGATAATTTACATAATCAACAAGCACGCAAACTACAAATTGACTTTATGACAAAACATAAATAAGATATTGATATTATATCAAAACAAACAAAGTAAAGATTGATATTACGACAATACACAATTAAGATATTGGTATAATAACAAAGCTTGCAAACTAAAAAATGGTATTATGACAAAACACAAGTAAGATATTGATATAATAATGGAGCACACAAACTACAAATTGATATTATGACAAGACACAAACAAGATATTGATATAATAACAAAGCACACAAACTACAAACTGATATTATGACAAGACACAAACAAGATATTGATATAATAACAAAGCACACAAACTACAAATTGATTTTATGATGAGACACAAACAAGATATTGATATAATAACAAAGCACACAAACTACAAACTGATATTATGACAAGACACAAACAAGATATTGCTATAATACAAAGCATGCAAACTACAAATTGATATTATAACAAAACACAAATAAGATATGGATATAGTATCAAAGCAGACAAACTTAAGATTGAGATTACGACAAGACACGAATAAGATATTGATATAATATCAAAACACACAAATCATATATTGATATTTCAACAAGACAGAAATAACAGCTTGTACATTTATATCATCAATCAAACAAAAGCACTCTTATACATATCATACTTGAGTCAGTGCATGTTTTTATGTCTCCGCGCGTGCCATTTCTATCATTGCAGCAATTCACCAACACACTCATGCACTTAGTCGTATAAGTAATTGTTAGACTCCGTAGATATGTGTAATTGTTTCGAAATGTATTGTTTTGTCTGTGCTCTCTATGTATGTTGTGAGTATCATTGTAAAACTGGTTTTGTATGTCATGTGATTTTTAAATGAGTTGTTTACTGTATCTTTTCATTTGACTGACTGACCATAGACTTGTGGCATTGCTATTGACCAGCTGGCTTTCTGACCCATGCACCAGATTGTATGAACACTTAACAACGGTTATCCTGAAGTGTTTAAGTCCTTTTACTGATGTTGTGTCAATGCTGAATTTGGAATTTGCGATTTGTTATAAAATGCAAAAAGAGTGGACTGTTGCGCTGTGAAAATTTCACTTCATGAGTCATCATACTTATGATTTGGCAAGATGATACCAATACTTTCAATGATAATTTGATTTAAGGACACATATACCATTCGACACCTCTGTCAGCCAATCGCATGCCAGTATTGCAGGTAAATAATTCCCATATTCTTTGTGTCCAGTTATCCTCTCATGTTTGACTGTTTGAATGTTTGATCTCATGGTATAAGCCGGTTATTCGCCATGAGATCAGGAATATGTGTTTATCACACCTCGGGCTAAAGCCCTCGGGTGATAAATCACATATTCCCTTTCCCCTGGTGAATAACCTATACTTGTCCCACTTGTTGGTGACAGCTAAACGAAAAGATTAAGCCTCTGATTTTTACTCTAAAATCAGTTATGACAAATCAAAAAACCTTACCTTGATCATAACTAATCAAACAGCCTCTATGGTTCCCATGTTAAACGTATGATGATGACAATTCAACGGCTATCATGAGTAACAAAGTGCATTTTTCACAGTTAACTGGTTCTCTATTTTTGCATAAAAACTAATGGAAAGGCTGTCATCACACTGATGATTTGGCAAGATGATACCAATACTTTCGATGGCCGCTGTAAGAACGATCTTATATGACTCTATTACAGAAATCTTTTAGTCAACCGAAGATGGCATCTCGTCATCTCTTTTGTTCGATATAGTTAACATAAACTTCTAATCAGCCTCCAACTTCTTCAAAAAGCATTTTTACCTGTGTTAGGTCATGTTTTTCATTGTCGCATATCAGGACACATAATTGGCAATTTGCTGCTGAAATGCTGAAAAGGACAATTGTTGCCACACAATAATGTTATTCTATGCATTTCTCAATTTAGCATCCATTAATGTATCTAAGTGAGAAGTTTTGTATGGAAGCTGAATAACCTAGTAGCATTTCTTTATTCCTGAGGAACCAATTAACAATTCCAGATATGAATATGCGTAGGATTCTATCGGGAAAAAAATCTTGCGATTTCGATGCCAAGATGTAAAAATATCACCTACATGTGCTGGTAATTTAGTAGTTAATGTAGAATAAGAAAAATGTAAGTAGTGTAATTGCCCACGCAGTTCCAAAGGTAACTGTTGCAAACTCTGAGCCTGTCCTTACCTCTCCTGGTGGCACAGCAATCAATCAGGTTTGACGAGAGGCCGTAACTTGGTTATCGAGGGTGATATTATCCTTACAGGAAACCTATATTACATAGGCGTCGTAGGTCAATCATTTTTTTGGGGGGGGAGGGACTCTTGACTGCCCAAAAAATTCCGAAGCTCTTTGAAAAATAGCTTTGCTGCATTGCAAATTCATTTTTTTCACCTTTCTTCATTTTCTCGAGAAGTACCCTGTGCAAAGACCTTATCATCTACAACATAATAAAATGTTATAATATCTCCTTACTCGGCACACAAACCAGTCACATGTCTACTGTGCACAGTCAACAGTGACCTGAATGTTCGACAGACACAGATTGCTGCATGAATGAGCACTTCCTGCTCAGTAGCGACATCTGCTTCCTATGCATTGACTTTTTGAGCTTGATGTTCTGTCGCGTTTTATTGTTCGAAGGAGCAGCCGTAAATCGAACCCCCCCCCCCCATCAGTATATACTGTGGTGCCTCCGTTATAAGACCACCCCTTCTGTGGTCATGAGGCGGTCTCTCGTAGGGGTGCAGTCTCTAATTGGGGTGAAAAATGCACTAAAAATACTAAGCAGCTAAGTGCAGGAGGAAGGTAGTCACCTCAGGCAAGTCGGTCTTACAACATGGGGTTTTATGAGATTTATATTGATATGCGTGGTAACATATTCTGCAGTAAATTTTGCAACAGTTGATTTACAAGCAGGAAGAAGGGTAATTTCTGTGAAGAAAGAATGAGTTATGAAACACACAGGGATCAGCATCAATCACTTGCAACACCTGCGAAGGAACCACATATTTGATGACTAAATGTGAGGGGCTGAGGGTCATGCTAAAGTTGACTGATTTTCCTTGAAACACTGTAAAATATGAATTTTGAGTCACCTTAAATGATTGAGTGAGATGGTTGCATAAGTCCTGTGAGCTAAATTAGCTTGTTATTTCAAGTTATGACAATGGATTTATTATCATAACTTGAAACAACAAGCATTTTTTCACAACGAGATGAGAGCCTGTATTTGGCGAGAGCAAATGGCTGCTTTTAAAAATATCGTTTTAAATTAATCGCAACTATTACAATATTAAGAGCATATTATATTTGCGGTTATTCATCAAAAAGATACACTAAAATATAAATGCCCTCAGAGCAGTTGCCTATAATAAGACAAAATTGTCATTTAATTGAGATTTACTGAAAGTGCGATTATCACAAGTTGATAAACAAATGGCGTATTCAGAACATCTAGCATCAATATGTGGTAACTTGATGAAGTGAACAGGAGTCATACATTATTCATTGAATATTCAAGGAGAATGCTCATCAAGCATTCTTTGACTTTGATATTTTACTTTGATAAGGACTTGTGAGGTTTCGAGTGATGTGTGCACATTGCCTAATAATCAGCATTTCATAATATTCTGCCTTGGTGTGAGTATTTAATTATCAGGGGGGGTCTGGAGAATTCTTCGGTTGGAAATTATTTATTTCACGGCAACGGCGGCACAAATTATTTATTTCAAGCGCGCAAAGTCCATGAATATTCATTCCTAAATCAAGCAACCCCTGGTTAAAAAACCCCCCATCAGAAATTATTTATTTATGTCTCCAAATCTGAGCAAGAAATTACTTATTTAAAAAATGCTCCAACCCCCCTCCCTGGATATAAAATGGTCTCCCACTTATAACAAAAATTTCTTAATGCATATACTAGTGGGAAAAAAATAATAATTGGAAGTTATGCATCACATTACGTGATGTATAAAGTTCTGCTAGTTTTCTGACTTATATTATTGCAAGGCTACTTGTTTTGAATAAATATATTACAGTACTGCCATTTTTATGGTTCAGAAGACCCAAATAGACTGTATGATCCTAATCCAATGTGCATCAAATTTGCTGATACATGAGCCAGTAAACCTCAACCACTCTATATGAAGTGAAATTGACCATGAACAGCATCATTCATATGACCCTGACAGTAACCATAAACCATCTCAGACATAGCTGCTTGTCCTTGTGCCCTCTTCAGTCATGTGACAGAGCGGTTCCGTTTGGATGCATGTGCCCGAGGCATGAAACAGGGTGCACCTATTGCAAAAGAAATAAAGTCCTCTGGTTGAATATCTGACAAATCTGTATAATGAGGGAAACAACCAGGTAGGTCTACGCTTTGAGTACACAATACAAATGTATGCAAATTGTAAGAACACTTTTTCTTTTTTGTGGAAATTTTTTACAAAAACATGCATTAACAGCGCAGTCAGAGGAGAAAGTTCAGTTTTCAACAAACATTCCAACAGTTTGTATTCCTGTTCTACTAGTGACTACACATCAGAAGCTCACCAGGGACGGACACAGGGGGGGGGGTGTGTTAATGCATCCCACCAACCAGACCAAAATTTATCTATTTTTACATGTTAATTTTATCAGTGCTCAGTCACGTTATGTCGTGAGCTATGCGTTTCGAGAAGCGATAGCTCGATAGAACCCCCCACCGGAATTTTCTGGATCCCCCCTGAAGCTTGCCCTAGCGAATCAATTGTGAACTCGCAAACCAAATTGTAACTTGTAAGCAAAAGTTGCAAGGAGAAGGAATTGCTCGGTCATGACCCAAATCTAAGAATTCACACAACTTGGAGACAGAAAATTGCTCTATTGTTGACAAGGCATTGGACAATTCCATCAGCCCTGTTTCTTTGCTTGTAAACGCAGACTCCGGAGAGCAACAATAACCTGGTATCTCCTCTGACAAGGCAAGATGTTCTATAAAAATTGTAAAAACAACATAGACATCCAATTTAGATTGCTCAGATGGCTGTCTTCAGGACTAATAACTTCTTTGCCAGCAAATTATAGTTTTTATCTTTATCATAGCTGTGCGTTTTTTCAAAAAGTTCGTTCTGCAGTAAAACCGTGAAATCATTGTATATCTGTGAATGTGGTTGGTCTAATCTTCAATGTGTGACACTCAGTTTTGAGTTTGACATGATCTTTTGTCCAAGCCGAGTGTTGCACCTTACTACAATATTCCGAAAATGGCCCAATAAGTCAAGTTGACTAATTTTCAGGAAGGTGACCTTATATTTTAATAATTTTGCAAATATGTGCTCATTTAAATAGAAGGAAGAGATAGGCCCTACAATTAAAACAATGAAATCTTGGAAAATTGCCTCACTTCAAAATTTCAAATGGAATAACCAAAGTGTCATTGACAAATAAAATCCATCTCATCGATCAATACGCCATTCTTGATATCAACCTTGTATTAATACATAAAATTATTTCGTATCTTTTCTTTGAAACTGTGAATATATATTGAGTTGCCTAGAATATATAAGTGCCACTAGAAAGGAATTGGCACTTCAAAGGAAAAGTAAATTAGGTCCAGAAGACCAGAGCCCCATATAGTGTCTGGTATAATTGAATTTGCCAATAATATTTCATATCAGAATACCGCCCAGAAGGTCACGTAACAGACAGCATCTTCTGAGACTTGATATCCAACTCAAATTGGGTAGTAGCTTGTTGGAGAATTATGAAAAGACTCAAAAGATTGATACAGTTGACAGCAAAATTATTCAACACCTTTATGTTTTCCCATTGAATTCAATAGTAGAAGAGTCTTGCAAAAATGAGCATGCATCAGAAATTATTCAACCCTCTTGTCCCCATTGAAATAGCACTGGCACAGGAGGTTGAATAATTTTGACCCGTAAATGAAATGGAGCCTGCCAACCAGATTTAGTTATTCTTCACAGCAGATTTAGTATAATTATGTTGTATAGTATGTGATGCCATCATACCTTTTATGATTTGACTCATTTTGATGTCACCTCATCCATTTTTACAAAGCCTATATACTATTGGAGTCTACATTACAATGCTACAACAACCGCTTGACTAAATTGACTTCTTAGTAATCGGACTTTCCTGTAACCTCACACGACCTGACTACTGCATATTACCGAGTATATGTTTCACGTGTTGTTTCAGCTAAAATCCTTGTAGTTTTTCTCATGTGCCTGTTCTTGTCAATACAAACACATTTTACAAACAAATTTACGACATCAACTCCTACAATACATATTAAAAAATCAATTTACAAATAACATAATAGATATAAATACATTTTCATGAATTACTAATTTCTTTATTTTGGATTTACTTTACTTATGACGTCATAGCCTCATTGTGAATTTGTTCCAGGGATTTCCCTTAATGCCTCGAACTGGGATAAAGGCAGCCAAAGCATCGAAACCAAGAAAATCGCAGGAAAAGAACAAAATGTGTGGAAACAAAGTAGGTTCAAGAAAAACGTTGTTGAGTTGTCGTTTTGCTTGTTGCATACACATGTAAAAAAGTGGAACTTTTGCACGTTTTGTCCTGGTTATGAGTTAATCACTTTATTTAGTTGTGTGATGTCACTGATGCGTTCCATGGCAATTGCAATTTCATAATAATTACTACAGCAATGATTTTGCTCATATCGAGTACAATAGACGTTTCCTACTGCTACTACTTGAATGATCATTGAATTGGTATCAGGGGTATTTTGCCAGGCTACATTAGCCTGCAAGATCAGTTGCGAGCGCTAGCGAGCAAGCAACAACATTTCACAGGAGGTGTTCTATTTCACATCCTCTCATACATGCATTTTTTAAGCAGCCCAGCTCAGTCCTGCTGAGTTCTGCTGAGTGCGGACCTTAGGGGCAACAGCGCGGACTTTAGAGGCAGCACTTCTAGTGACCTAGAAGCCAATTCGATACCCATTTCGAAGTGAATTTCATCATTCTGCAGCCTCGCTCGCTCGCCTGCTTGTACAGCAGACTGCCTTGTCAGTCAGGTATTTTGCAGGAAATTGGTCTTGACCAAGCAAAAGCACAGGCCAAAGCCAGATTGTATAGTCTCACTTGTCATAATGATATTCAAAGGTGCCTTGCTCTGACATAGCTTGCTAACTTTATCTGGACAGAAAATAGGTCACTTTTGAATTCGACCAATCAGAGAAGCTCTTGCAAATTCAACCTTTGTGAGAACTTCTCTGATTGGCTGATCCCACAAGTGACCTAATTTCTGTCCAGAAGAGTACAGGACTTTTGAATACACTAGTGACAAATAAGAAAAGACTCTTATTAGGCTTTGGCCTGTGTGCAAAAGTCAGTACTCCCTTAGCCAAATGATATTCCAGTGGAGCTGATGGTGTATGTAATTTGCTATAAAATATGTACATATAATAACTCCATTGTCTATGCAAGCACCAACAAATGCTTTCTTAGCTTTAGGTGTTCCTGTAGGACTCCAAACAAATCCAAGGAGCAGGGGCGTAGATCCTGGGGGGGGATGGGGGGGATGCATCCCCCCCTATGATGAGCCTGGTGGGGATGATCATATGATTATCCCCCCCTAAAATTTCAAATCATACTTGGTGTTGAGAATTATTTGCTATATTTTGCTGTTTCTGATAATCTAAAATAGATTGGCTTCTGGGCCCTCAGATGGCCCAGGAAATTCCCCGCTGAGCGATTTTCGGGGTGTCGGGTCTTGCGCATACTACGCTTATGATGAAATCATCCAACCCTACAAAAATGAAAAATCTACGCCCCTGCCAAGGAGGTCCTTAGAAACAGCCTCACACTGGCCAAGATCAATATTCTCTTGTGAAATCTAATTTTTTTGCCCCAAACTTTCTAAACCTGTCTAACCCCAGCAGAATGCAAAACAAATGCATCACATTACACAACACAAATACATAACAGGAGACAAGACAAATACAAAAACTGTCTGACCCTTCCTGAGAAAGGCCATGACAAATGCACGTGGTTCCACAACAGCTATATCACTCATTACTAGTCCGAATACTTCTTGTTGTCTGTCACAATAACAATAAGGTTGAAATGAGCATTGACTCTTTGCAGATTGGTGACCCATTTTAAGCAATTTTAACTTGCAATATTACTTCGTTGACTTTTGATTTCAATGTATATGTAGAGCTGTATATTTTTGGTTGTAATGCACTTTTGAGAAGGGAAGTACATTTTCTTGGTAATTTTAAGGCTTTGCCACGTCATTCACAGTTACCTGTAAATAATGCTAATCCTCTAATCAAATGAGTTGAACACTTTCTCTTTTCAAATCTATGTTGCTGGATGTGACCTGCACTAATTAAACAATAACTGACACAAACTAATGATAAAAAAACCTCCTAATCCATGACATCACCTGGCCAAGTTTAAGGTTCTTTTAAAACAGTTTTGGGCTGCCAATCTGCAAAGAGTCATAACTTCTGCTTTAATTGGAAATATATATTATTCTTGTGATAAAAAGTATTCGGAAAATGATGCCGTATAATTGGATTATTAATTATACCGTAAAGTATGTGAAGATGAAAAATCAACTGTGCACGCCTCTCTTTTTTCTTTTTTTTATATGACACAAAAGAAATAGGAATTTCGTCATTGGTTTAAACAAGAAATATGGGCCACTGTGTTATTTTATGTTTCTAAACATGAGTCACAACGCAAGCAATTTGAGCTAACATAGCTTATTGTTTAGGTTATGACAATGAATAGATGATCGAAAACAACAAGCTCTGTTAGCTAAATTTTGTGCAACCATCTCACTCAATCTTTCAAGCTGACATAAAATTTCAAATTTTACAGTGTAGTATATCACCCAGTCATTCGGACTAACACCAGACAAACAATAGAGCCTCTTTGTCATGTCAATTGTTATTATTGTGACAATTGTTTGTGGCAACGACAGCCAAATTGAGGCTGATTGACATTTTGTTTGCCACAAAAGACGTCTGTGCTTGTTGTTGGTCTTGCACTAATGTTACTATTGATCCAAACAAAATGATACATAAGCACATAATATATAAGCTAAGTGTTTTTGTATGAAGCATTCTGTATATGTGTGCAGAGCTAACCGTCACTTGACCAACTCAAATGTTTAAGCATTTACTGTAGTATGACATTATATTTACTTCACATACTTTTGATTTCAATATACATGTAGACCTGTGTATTAGTGGTTGTAACGGACTTTTGAGAATGGCAATTTTGGAATTTCTTGTTGATATTGCTAATTATTGGCACAATACTATCTTAAAGTACCAGTTTCGACAACTTGAAGCAGCAGTCTCCTGATGACCACTGGAATAACTAATAAAGCTTCTAAAGAATATTGCATGCAGTGATGGGAATTGGGGGGGGGGGGCTTGAGTGAGCTGTTCTTCCTCCATAAAAAACTGAAGGAGCTGTGCTAAGCTTCAGCTCCCTAAATTATCAGTAATTGAAATACAGTTCTCATGCAAACTTCATCATTTTTCCAGGTATTTATAGCCAAAATTATGCTCTGCATGGTTGCAGAATTTTTTCTCTTTTATTTGTTTGTTCTGAGATACATTTCCATGAATAACTGATTATCTGGCAGATATTTGATAAATTCAAAATTAGGTTTCCAATATTTGTTCTGAAGATCAAATATATTCAAACTCACACAGTTTAATGTGGCTCTCTATATGCAAAGTGTAAAATGCAAGACCTCATTTAAAAAACCTGCAAGGATCGCTTAAGTAGCATTTTCACCGTCTTGGGCGTAATTCTATCCGTTTCCTAATCGATTTTGGGCTAACCACCCTAATACTCTTCAGCTCATTTTAGTTCGCATGTAGTGAGATTTGCAATTGGCAAATGCAAGTAAATTGACACCCGCAAACCCAGGTGGCGATAGTTAGAGCAGACAGGTGCAGGAATTAAATGCTACAACCAACGGCTGCAAAATGGTGGGGGGAAGAGGGGACAAGATGTGCCCTTTTGATCTTAATGAATGTTATTCTGCCCTTTTTAGTAATTTCAGGCAAAAATTGGTAATTGTACGTTCAAAATTGTCATTTATTTAAATTTGACATGCGAGAATGCAAAATTGGCACGAATATGATTTGACCTTCTTCGTCCGACCGCCCCTGCCGCCCGCGTTTCCTTCCGGCACCCCTGCCTCACTGACCTTCTTAAACAACCGAAAGTACTTACTTGACTGTAGTTCAAATCCCTTCCTCCAAGTGTCTACTACTCCAAGTTCAAACAATAATTCATTTATGTTTACACACACAAGCAGTCCTATAACTCATGCAGCTGGTTGAAAGTTAATGAAGTACAGTACAACCCAAAATAAAGTAAGAACATTTTCTGTCAGAATTCCTCTGTTTATCTATTTTGCCCTCTTTTCTCTTCTCCAACCCAAATCTCCTTACAACTCCCTTTGACTCCTTACAACAACCTTAGCCCACATTAAGAACTCTATTTAGACAGCTACCAATGTAACTGCAATTAGCACAAGTGCAAAATATCAAGTAAATCAAAACAATGGGGGTAATTGAGTTTAAATTGGTGTTGTTTAAGTATGATTTTGATGTAATTTTAAAAGGTTGTTTCAAGTAGGTAGAAGTAGGAAGTGATTCAGAGGCAGTCAAAAGGTGTGAAAGGGTAAAGTAGTGGCAGATTCTTCCTTCCTGCTGGGGCAATTGTACTTTATTTTGGGTTGTACTGTATAGTGAGAGTACAGATTGTACACTAGGGTGGTCCTTATACAATGAAAAAAAATAAAACTTGAAAATTTCTTGCTCTGACCCCCCAGATATCTTCCTTTTGGTAAAAAAATGAGATTTGCAAAGTTTCACAAAAATCAATGCATATTTAGAGGTAGCTCAAAGGCCTTGAAGTTTGTCTAATTTTGGCTTTCAGTCACCAAATCATCGCCAAAGGCCAAAAATACTGCCATTAAAAAGTGACACCTTTGCAGCAACAGTCACATGCATTTCTTCAGGAATTAGTCTTTAGATATGTAACTGTTCTATTTGACAGAAAAAAAACACATTTTAAGGCTAACAATCATCATGTACATTATATCGAGGACATCAATTAAATTCAATGAGAATCTAACATTCAGAACGACTTTTGTGACCGAGACAGATATAGTGGCACTTATTACTATGACCTGCACATTCACTGTGTTGATGTTAATAAGAGCTTTTTTCAGAGGCTCTTTCTCATTTGAAGTTTCTTTCATTATATTTGGGACTTGGTGTCCTGTGATTCATCTTTAATGAAGAGCGTCAGGACATTGAATTTCAGACAGATACCAGAGGTGATTTCCTATCTCCTGGCTTTGTCACTTACAAATTGCCTATTTGGTTACAGCTTAGTTCTGAACATCTTGGAAAAGACAAAGACTAATTTGTGGTGAACACACAGCAAGAGGATACATAAAGCAGGTCTTGACATGGATCTTTGTGGAGACAAAGACCTCGCAAACTCTTTCTCTTACATGCGGAGAGATGGAATTGTTTCCGTAATACCCACACTTAGAAACAATAAATGACTTAATTCCTCCAATGAATCTGATGCATCACCCTGAGAGCATTGAACTTTTACCAATCCTGATGATGGTGATGAAGAACTCCTACATACAACCTGGTCCAGGGCTGACGATAGTTATCTGATGGTGGGTTTCTGGCAAGCTATTCGTTCACAAACATGATCAAATCCTGCCTGAAACCTTCAATGAGAAGCTGATATTCATTTGGGTCAACATTGTTCCATTGGGACTGAATCTCTTGAAGAGCGGAATCTGACGGCCTGATACAGGTCCCATGCATTATGCAAGGCAGAACCAGCTTACATAAGTTCTGGACCACATATCTGCTATAAACAAGGCAAGACTCCTGTCAGACAAACTGTATTTGAGCTTGTTGTTTCAGAACACATACCACAAACTTGTTTTCTATTCCCCAGTGCAAGGGTGTATCAGACACAGCATTAGCTTGAGCCACACCTGTTCCTGTTGCAAGCTTTGGAACCGTGAGCATTTGATAAAGTCTTTACCCTGAGTCTAAAACTGGAAGACCATCAACTTTCTGGGAACCAATAAGGTCAGCCAGCAGCTTTCCATCCAAGTGTACTACCAGGGGAACTGGACTCAAACAAATTCTTGATTGCAAAATTGGTGAGGTTGTGCTCTAGCAGTTGCACTAACAAACATCTAGAAGCACTATCAGACACACCATGATGTCAGTTCTGCTCTGATTAATTCTGTATGATCTCTTTTTGGTTCTGAAGCATGCGCATCCGGGAACAGGTCATCACAGTCAGAATCTTCAGATTCAGATTGAGAGGATCTACAGCTACTTCTTCAGTGACCTTTTCATTGAACACTGGCTTAATTCTGACTTTCTGATGTTGGATTTACATTGTACTTCACCTTGTCACCTTTTCCTTTTCCATATATATATATCAAAGACCATATCAACACCAGCCATTGAACCTCATAACACTTTTTCCTTTGAGCAAGCAGGAATTCTCTGTTATCAGAAGTCAGAAATTTCAATAAGAGTCATTGCATCCCACTGTGAACTTTGGAAATACTAGATGAAATTGTCCTCTTTCAAAATTTGCTTTTGCAATCTTGGTTTTGCATTTTGCTTTGGGTTTGCCACTCTTCATATTTAGGGTTTTCAGCCTTCTTGATAACATCTAGACTGTATCTTGTAGATATTCTTGCTCTGTTCCAAACTGCTTCAATTTTCTTTACAGTAGGAGTCTAGCGTTGCTTCTTACCTGACAAGTTCCTTGCATTCAAGGTGACGTTAGAGAAAGCAACCGAACACTTGCTATTTCAAGTAACTTCGCACCACAAATATCATATTGTGTTGAACATTTTCTTGTTTTTGAGGTCCTTTTGGGCACAGAAACAATGAATAACAGCCATCTGTGTGAGGTTTGTGACAGAGAGAAGTCGCTGACAATTGATTCACCAATCGCGAGCTCATTGATGGTACTACTATGTCAAATCACTGCACCACCGTCAACTTCTTAGAAATTTATTTCATCACAGTCAATATTAGTTTTGATTGTAATTTGTAGATACTCTGACACAGGAAGACAATAATATGTGACTAAAGTTCCTTGACTAAGGCCATGTATGGTGGAAAGAGATGTAAGGAGAAACTGACACATTCCGGCTATTAACGCCTAAATTGCTTAAAATAAGCAATTTTCAAGGCTGTTGAGCTACCTCTAAATATTAATATATTTTTATGAAACTTTACAGACCTCATTTTTTAGCCAATTGGAGGATTTTAGGGGGGTCAGACCATGAGATTTCAAAAGTTTATAAATAAGGACCACCCTATTGCTAGTCTTCATGAAGAATAGAATAACGTTAGAGCTATTTGCAGATTAGCGGCCCACTGTTTTAACTTTTTAACCTCCGAATAGGCTTTGCCACGTCATTGACAGTTACTGTTAATCTTCTGATCCTCTTTAACAGCTTACACAAGTCTATAGGTTGTTTATTGACACCTATTCTGCTAGTTCTACGAGACATGTTGAAAATTCCAATAAAATGTAACTGACACAAACAAATCATCAAAAACAGGCTGAGTTGTTGACATCATAAGTCCAAGCTGAACACTCATTTAGAAAGTGTGTGGGCCACCAATCTGCAAAGATCTATAAGGAATAAAGTAGAATAGAATATAACACATTTCTGTTTCTGATTACAAACAGTGATATTTATTTTTCTTTTGTTTGTAAATCATGAATTGAATACATGTTATTGTGATTGTCATTGTTATTGTTTTACAACAATTGAAAACGGGTAGCATACAAAGATGTTGATTTTGCACAACTGGAAACTGGTTTCAAACTCAAAGACAACTTCATCCGAGTGGTAGTTGTTTGATTCTTACAAATTTCTTGAGCATTACTTCAGAATAAAGTTTTCTCCTCAAATTAATTTTATTCCCAAATATTGCTTTAGAATCAAAAGATCATCCAATTTCCCAAGCAAGCAGACACATTTTTACTGTTTTCTACTTCATAACAATACTCGCTTGCGGTTTTGTCATTTGTCATGAATCCGTTCAAACCTGAGCATTGAAATCAAAGGACAGCTTGATCGTAAAGACAAACAGAAAGATTTGATCAAAATTATTGTTTTATTCCCAGCTTCATCTGGACATCAAATGAATATTTAACTCATCTCATTATAAAATGAATAGCTTCTCCATGAATGAATGAATTTTATCGTCAGTGAATTGCTCGGATGTCATTTGATTCTGCTTTCAACTTATTCCTTTGTCACTTTTCCCCAAGAAAAACAATTGAATAAATTCATTAAAACACACACTTTTAAAAGTGTCATCACTTTTTAATTACTCAAGTTAACTAGATAAAATACATATTCTATTCAACTAATAATTGACGTAAAGAGTATCCATGCACGGCATGCACTGGGAAGGGCCTGACTCGATACTTTAGATAGAAAATGTATGTTACAAAATAATCCATGTGATAATGCTTCAAACATTATAAAAAAATGTAAACCACTAGATCTTCTCGGGAGGAGTTTATCGTATATTGTTCTGTTGTCCTTCAAATAATCTTAAGAACCGTTGGCTTGAACTTTACATCTGGCTGACAGTTCCTTGGAATTGAGACTTTTGTTTCTTTCATTTCGGAATGTCTGGACTGGCAAACCTTTTGAAAACGTTTCAATGTAGGAAGTTTATCCAATTTTCCTATTATGTTACAAACAATGTCTGAAGAAATTGATATTGACATTTTTGAGAAGAATGCCTATATTTCTATTGAGAAACAAATGATCTTGAAATGCTTTATTTGTGGTCTTTCTAATGCAGAACTTTGAAACTCGGTTATTGCTCCTTGAAAAAGGCTATACAGTAAAACTGTAATGTTGTTTTTACAATCATATCAAAGTAAGTTCTATTAAAAAATAAAAATAAACTATGGTTTTCAGATACTTCGAAATGATATGACTGTTAGAATGACTTTTTTTTTCAATGTAGATCGGTGGTAGCATGCAAGGCTGCTCATCTCTGGAATGTGCGTTAGATTTCCATTCCAGCCCACCCATGTCTGACCTACACGTACTCTGTACTTGTAGATGTTTCACCTGGTGACAACTGTGAGCCTCACTATGAAACATCATGTATACATTGAGGCACCGCTGGATGGTACTGCCTTCCTTGATCAAAATGGTTTTGGTTTTTTTGACGCATCCAAGTGTAAAAGTTAATTGCTTCTTGTGTAATGCCATAATTATATCCAAATTAATGTAGTACAGTCAACTGCACCCTTTGAGCATCTAGATGGAAATTCATGGTATTTTCAAAATCAAAGCTCATCATGGAGTTTTAAAAGTCCATCTCAGCTAGGGGTGAACCTGAAAAAGCGGCATGAAAGAGAGTGTGGTCTTTGATATCAAACATGGCGAAGAAGTTCACTTCTTAATTATGTTTGTGTGGGAAGAGTGTCTTAAAAATTGAATCTATTCTGACAGTCAGACTGGTTAATTTGAATGTTATATGATGAAGCAGAAAAGTTTGTCTTTTCTTCTTCTGACTGTAAATGTTTTTAATACAAAACTACACACTCAGTAAATACTGTATTTCTTGTAACAGAAATTCGACAAAAAACAAAATGTTGCAATAATTATTCAGAACCTTCATTTAACACAGATTTAACAGACTCTTCATAGGCAGATTATAGTCATATCTATAGTAACCATTTAATTTGCTTGACTGCCATTTTGGTGTGATATACAAATAGATAGATAGATAGATATTCTTTTTATTTCGACCATACACAATGATACAGAAAGATTGAATAAAAGAGTTTAAAGAGTAAGAATCACAGTTTTTAGAGAAGAAGTTTAATAAGCATGAGTACAAGATAGGTTTAAAGATTATTTCTTTTGAAAAGTAAACAAATACACTACCCTCCAAAAGTTTGAATACACCTGGATAAGTGCAGTTTTTTCTAAAAAAAACTTGATTTTGAATGGAATTTTTTTTTAGTATTTACGCGAAACAATAAAACAAGTCACATTTAAGTCATAAGTTGTCTTTATTTTGTCATTTTAGGTCAATTTGGGTTAAATTTATGGCCTTTTTCGATATCCCAAATTTTGGAATTTTTTAGAAAATTGTCACAGCCGAGGTATCTTTTAGGTTTATGAAATTTAATCATATTTAAGCGTTTCCAGAGTTGAAACGTGATCATAACAGTTATTTTAGACCCCGAAAACACAGTTTAAAAATTTGACACTGACCACCAAAAAATGCAAAATTTAGATAATTTCGGGTCACCATGAAGTATAATGATAAAATGTATCTTCTCTAATGAAAATTATTTTATTTAAGCTGTTTCAGCATTGTTTTGACCCAAAAATAGCCAAAATCGGTATTTTTGTCCGATTTTTCAACGGCGATTTTCTGGTCTAAAACTACTTGTAAAATCATCACAAACCAGTGGAAATGTGTAAAAAATGATAAAATGTCTTAAATATGGAAGATAACAGTGCTTTTATAGCTGTTTATAAAAAATGAAAAAATGGGATATAGAGAAATTTAAATAAATTTATACCAAAATGATCAAAAACCATGAAATATGGACACCTTATGGCCTGAATGTGAATTTCCATATTGTTTGATGTAAGTATAAAACAAAAGTTGTGTTGAAGCTGAGGTATTTTTGAAAGAAATCGCACCTTTTCAGGTGTATTCAAACTTTTGGAGGGTAGTGTAGGTTTGCTGTGAACCCCAAGTTACGTTTATCTGGGCTGTTCGAGATATTTCTATTATAAATTCGCAAATGACGTTTCAATATTAGTGGTATTTTAACTATTCTGGTTTATAAGTTCTGTAAAGGTCTACTCCTGTCATAGCCTAGAAAATATCTGATTAAGATAAATTCAGTCAGTACTGCATTTGACACATCAATCAACTAATCCCCTATTTGTGTCAAAGTGAGGCTAAATAAGGCACAGTTAGAAACTAACAGTACAAAACAAGATAATTTCATCCTTTCTTACATCTTCCCACTTGTGTCCATTCTTACAAGGAAACTCTATTTTAGGACTGGTCTTATTTTGACCAAGATATGTTTATATCTCCTGTCTCTTCTTGGCAAAACTAGATTTAACACACTTAATGAATATGCTCACACTGCCAAACCTTCAACATGATATATATGTGTTTCCCAAAACAACTGGATACGATTGGGATTATGCGATTAATCACCCAAGGGCTTTAGCCCAAGGTGTGATAAACACATATTCCCAATCCCATGGTGAATAACCAGCTTATACAATGGGACAAGCACTCAGACATACAAGCATGTCATGATAAGTGAAAGTTTGAACTTTTGTTCTCTACACACAAAAATAAAATTCTAACCTGGAAATTTCGACTGCACACTGCAATCTTTCTCAACAGAATGAAGGTGCAAATTGAATTCTCAGTTTTTGTTTACATTTCTCACTTTGCTGTGTACGATGGTGTTGTAGAAGTGAGAAAGCTGGTGTCTCTCGGCGTTGAGTTTAATGTGGGTTGGTGGGCACGGATGTAGATGGCTTCTTTGACTCCTCGTTCAAAGTAACGATGATCCCCATCCAGCGCTTGGACGCTATTAATATCAACATGATGGCCTGGTGAGAACAAAAGTTCAAACTTTCATTTATAGATTACAACCAACACAGATGCATTTACATAATAAACACAATGTGTCATGATCATACTTTTCCCGCGAGAACCGTGAAGCGTAGAGGCTGTTTGATTAGTCACGATCAAGAAGACACCTAGTGAGGTTTCATATTAATATTGACTGGGATGAAGGAATAACGGGGCAGGGGGGCAATTGCTAAGTATATGTATGTATATACTCAAAATGATTTATTGATGCCCTATTTATGGTGGCCCTAAGCCAGCGGCCAATTAGGCCTTTTTGGGGTCTCCGACCTTACAAAGTTGAATTTATTTATGCATGGTTTGTACTGCAAAACTGAAAGGTAAATAAATGAATCTGAATCTGAATCTGAATCTATTTAAATTTTGCTGCGCAAATATGATTTGCCTTTTTTGTCCGACTGCCTACTGGCCACTTATCCTTCAGACACCCCTGACGGTTGACTTTGGTGAAAACACAAACACATACTGAGGACTTCCTTTTTTTAGATTTCTTTTACAATGAAGCTAATAGCATGATCATAACACATAACTAACATCATGACTCACATGGTTGATTTTTTATGGTGAAACTTTCCCCTCTTTTCCAAAAAAAATATTTAGAAATTGCTTGAATCTCATTGCAAGATCAACAGCTCTTTGGAGACCAGTGGCGTCCCTATGAGTGGCACAGGGGGGGGGCATATTGGACCTGTGCCCCCCCATATGAACTTTCCAACTCTGGCTAAAAAATACAGCTAGTATAGTTGGTGCCCCCCCCCCCAAAGAATCGCGTGCCCCCCTGGGTGCCCCCCTCCCCCACGCTCGAGACCCCCCAGTTACGCCATTGTTGGAGACTGTAGACACTCTTAATTGGCTCTACTCATGTTGGATCATTTCTCTCACCCAGAAGGGATTCAAAACGAAACCCGCTTCCACTTCTAATATAATCCACGGGTCCCAGGAGTGACTGAACAAACAATGATCTTCCAGCAAGAACTGCCAAATTGAGTTTCAAGATTTGCAGGCTTTCGATGTGATACAAAGTCAATATCTACAGAATGCAATGTAACAATGAATCATCTTCGAATGTGTAAAGAATTCATCTAAATTTATCTTGTTAATGATGTTACAGTCGACGAACTTCGAGTGTTTACATGCAATACACTTCTAGGCTGTTACTGACATCACAGCCCTATCCCTGCCATGTTAAGTGACCATAACTTTGATACCTCATAAACGTGTGACTGACTCATAGCCCATACATACCATGTTGTGTGATAGGTGTCATAGCATTCACCAGTGACCTCACTCCTGTCTCTCTGAGTAATAGGCCTGCAATCAACAGAGCTTGACCACTGTCAATGCTACTGATCCCCAGCTGATCTTGGCCTCTGCTACTCTTGGCCATCCTGACCACAAGTGCTTCATTTTAGCGAAGTTATAACAAACAGATTAATCTTCCTCTGGTGTGACAAACAGAATTCACAGTTTGAGATATTCAAAGCAATTGTATCTATGTTTGAATGTTTAATTGTTGTCTGTTTGTTGTTCCAAATATTTCTTTGAAGAAAAACACAAACAATTATCTAAATTATAGATATTTCTGGCCAGAAAAAGCTGTGAAGGATTAGAATACTTCAGAATTTTATTGAACTTGTTGGCAGGGCAAATGTAAATGAGCTATGCAATGGAGGGACGCCCCTGGCTTTCTTGTGTAGCTCCCTTGTTCATCAAACAGGTTGCTACATTTTATATACACAAAAACCCTGCTTTGACACAAGCATGCATATAATTCCGTCGCACTTCTGTCATGATTTATAACTCACTATCGCAATTCAGATGGATAAGCTTTCATGTTGACTGACTGTGTCAACACCACACCTTTCATAAACAGAGCAATGATTATTGTCAAATGGGTCAGATTTATGACTCAGTGACTGCACTTCATATGACAACTGTTCTACTGCCCATTCACTTAGCATTGCTCTGATACATGTCACTGAGCCAGATGTTGGTCACTGCTGCATCTATACATGTCATTAGAAGTCCTATGAGTCAGTGAAAGAGCCACCAGTTACAATGGTAAAGATTGAAGCAAAAGCTTTAGTGACCTCATTGATACTCTAAAACCAGTCACTTGTAAGCACTCGAAGTTTTTCTACTGTAAGATGAAATATCTCACTCGAATCAATTTGCTTCTATCTGTATCAATTTTGAAGAAGTTTGCTTCGACCAAACAAGCTCCGTTCAAGAGAAACATGCCGGATTTGGCACAATCTCTTATGAGGTCTGTCGCATATTTCACTCACAAAGTTTGTATCTACTGCATTGGATTTTCTAGAAAAGCTCCGGCAGTCAAAACACAAACATCAGAGAAACAGTTTTATTGAAGGTGCTTCTTATACATGTCCTCGAATTGATAAAATATTTCTTGAATCGTTAACATCCCCTTCCATTATGATGACTTCTCCAGTATATATTCTGGATGGTCCCAATTAGTCCCAACATTGCTCCCTGCGCTACCCCTTGTCATCCATCTTGTAATTTGTGAGGAGGATTCTCTTAAAGATTGCACTTTGCATTGTCTCTTGGTAATTGCTGATGATGCCCATTGATAGTTGGCAGGCTGGGTTCACATTTTGTGGCTGAACTTGGCTCCAATTATCTAAGAGAGAAAGCTCACCCAGGATGTTGCTGGGATATATTTCAAGGGTTGGTGTAAAAGATATCAAAGGCAGATAACCAAAGGTGTACAACTTTCCCTTTACCCCTGACCCCTTATTCCAATGAGTAATATTTATAGCCAGCTCTTTACCCCTCCAGAACACATGTGGTTTGTCTCTGGTACGTTCAGAATGACATTCTAATTTTTTTTTTCGACCCAACAAATGACAGATTAGCAGAAGCAGTTATGCATTTCAATGGAAGTTGAGTAAAATTTGACATGTGGGCCCCCTGCAGGCAGTCCGAGGCACCCTTACTACAATATCTGGCTATCCATCAACAGCAAGAAATTTCGAACTGCAATGTAGTTCATTAGAGATGAGTCTAGAATATGCTAAGCATATTTTCATCTTTATAATATTCTACTTCCTTTTCGGGCTCCCATCTTCATTCTAATAGTTGTACAAATTATTTGTAACTAATGCGTGAAGCATCTTCACCAATAAATTGATGAAGAACAATTCTGTCGATATATATATATGCGTTTTAATGCAAATGACTTAATTCTTATGTTTTATTTTTCCTACAGCCATGTGATGCCTTGCCTACTGCTAAACGCCTTTACGAGGACCTGATAATTGACCCAGCATACAACCCGGCCGTCAGACCAGTCCGGAAATACGGAGAAAACGTCACCGTGCAGATGGGAGTTGCATTGGCCGAGATCGAGGATCTTGAAGAAAGGGCTGGCAGACTGGCCTTCAGGTTTCAGTTCAGATTTGTAAGTGTACTTCAGGTTTCAGTTCAGATTTGTAAGTGTACTTCAGGTTTCAGTTCAGATTTGTAAGTGTACTTCATTTTTTCAGTTGAGATTTATAAATGTACTTCAGGTTTCAGTTCAAATTTATAAGTGGACTGCAGGTTTCAGTTCAGATTAATAAGTATACTTCATTTTTTCAGTTGAGATTTATAAATGTACTTCAGGTTTCAGTTCAGATTTGTAAGTGTACTTCAGGTTTCAGTTCAGATTTGTAAGTGTACTTCATTTTTTCAGTTGAGATTTATAAATGTACTTCAGGTTTCAGTTCAGATTTGTAAGTGTACTTCAGGTTTCAGTTCAGATTTGTAAGTGTACTTCATTTTTTCAGTTGAGATTTATAAATGTACTTCAGGTTTCAGTTCAGATTTGTAAGTGTACTTCAGGTTTCAGTTCAGATTTGTAAGTGTACTTCATTTTTTCAGTTGAGATTTATAAATGTACTTCAGGTTTCAGTTCAGATTTGTAAGTGTACTTCAGGTTTCAGTTCAGATTTGTAAGTGTACTTCATTTTTTCAGTTGAGATCTAAAAATGTACTTCAGGTTTCAGTTCAGATTTGTAAGTGTACTTTAGGTTTCAGTTCAGAATTATAAAAGTACTAAATGTTTCTGTTCAGAGCTGCAAGTGTACTTCCGGTGTCAGTTCAGATTTGTAAGTGTACTTCAGGTTTCAGTTCAGATTTGTAAGTGTACTTCAGGTTTCAGTTCAGATTAATAAGTGTACTTCAGGTTTCAGTTCAGATTTGTAAGTGTACTTCAGGTTTCAGTTCAGATTAATAAGTGTACTTCAGGTTTCAGTTCAGATTTGTAAGTGTACTTCAGGTTTCAGTTCAGATTTGTAAGTGTACTTCAGGTTTCAGTTCAGACTTATAAGTGGACTGCAGGTTTCAGTTCAGATTAATAAGTGTACTTCAGGTTTCAGTTCAGATTAATAAGTGTACTTCATTTTTTCAGTTGAGATTTATAATTGTACTTCAGGTTTCAGATCAAATTTATAATTGTACATCAGATTTCAGTTCAGATTTGTAAGTGTACTTCAGGTTTCAGTTCAGATTTGTAAGTGTACTTCAGGTTTCAGTTCAGATTTGTAAGTGTACTTCAGGTTTCAGTTCAGATTTGTAAGTGTACTTCAGGTTTCAGTTCAGATTTGTAAGTGTACTTCAGGTTTCAGTTGAGATTTGTAAGTGTACTTCAGGTTTCAGTTCAGATTAATTAATAAGTGTACTTCATTTTTTCAGTTGAGATTTATAAATGTACTTCAGGTTTCAGTTCAGATTTATAAGTGGACTGCAGGTTTCAGTTGAGATTTATAAATGTACTTCAGGTTTCAGTTCAGATTTGTAAGTGTACTTCAGGTTTCAGTTCAGATTTATAAGTGGACTGCAGGTTTCAGTTCAGATTAATAAGTGTACTTCATTTTTTTATTTATAATTGTACTCCCGGTTTCAGATCAAATTTATAATTGTACATCAGATTTCAGTTCAGATTTGTAAGTGTACTTCAGGTTTCAGTTCATTTAGGTTTGGCTCTCTCCTCTGTGTCAAAACCCATTAATGTCTTTCAACCATCAATTAGATTTTAAAATTCATATCATTTGTCATCAAAGAGCAATTAAAATCTGATAATGATATTGTTGGTCATAAGTAGTTTTGAACCGTCACAAAATTTCAAGCATTAGTTAATTACATCAGGTTATGGTATTCATTTAACATATTTTTTGCTAATTAATTGTTTCATTAATTATAATAAGTTCTATTAATGTTTCTTCAGCTGTGGAATGATTACCAGTTGAGTTGGGATCCTTCTGAGTACGGTGGAATCAGAGAGATCGACATGACGCCCGACCAGATTTGGACTCCTGATATCGACCTCTATAACAAGTAAGTATGTCCACATTGCAGAAAAAAATAAAAAATAAATGTGCTAAAAGGTTAATCACATTGAAGAAAGAAATAGATAAATGCACTAAGAGGTTTAATCACATTGAAATAAGAAATAGACAAAATAATGTGCTAAGTGGTTGATTGCATTGAAGAAAGAAAGATACCAATGCGCTAAGTGGTTAATTGCATTGAAATAAGAAATAGATAAATGCGCTAAGAGATTAATCGCATTGTGATTCAAGCTATTCAGATTTGGTGACTCATACCAACCCTTACCCAGGTCAAAGTTATCCTATTCTCAATACAGAATTCTTTATTTCATATTTCACTTGTCCACAAAATATTTATTGGCAGAGGCAATTCAGTTTTATTTTCATAGGAGTTGTATGCTGTTAGTATTGATGGCATTTTGGTTACCACTCCCTCAGCAAATTCCTTCAAAGCGTTCTTTCGAAATAAATATTCTACTGGACTGGGCTAAGAAGTTTTTTAATGATTTGTTTCTAGCTACTAGTTTATTTAGCATTTTGTCATATACATATCAGCATAGGTGCCAATGAACAAACTGTTACAGTACACGAATGACGAGTACTAACATTGAGCTGCTAGTGGCCATCAGTGACCTCACAGCAAGCCCTATCAAATACCTTGAAATAATCTGTGAATTTGTCATAAGGGAGCTTGTGACCGCATTGATGAGTGGTGTGGCACTGCAAATGGCTTCAACTGCCAACATTGCAAGTATGAGCTATGACCTCATAAACTACTTACGAGTCATAAGAAATAACATGGCTGAGATATGGCTGTGACCTCACAAGAGAAATTCCAGTACTTTTCTGTAAGCACTCGTTCTTCGTCTACTGCAACAAAAAGAGGATATATTTACTGAAGCTTTTTTATTATCTCGGTTATAACATATAAATTGTGTTATGATGACTATTTTTTTCTAACATTTTGACTTTCAGCTGGTAAGAGGCCTAATCTGTTTTCTTTTTTTATATCTGCACCATTTTTAATTCAAAGTGCACCAACTGGAAATTTTCCACAATTTCATCATTTGACCAACATCATTGCCTTTTCCCCCTATTCTTTTCATAACTCAGTGTTTAAATAATTGTACAAAACCAACAATAATATTTCTAATATTTTGCCTTTTAATTATCTCAATCCCAACACAAGTATTTCTTCAATCACCCACCAGATCACTTTTATGACTTGTTTCAAATATATTATTTATGATTATGAAACATGTCACATGATGTTGTAAAAGTCTATATTTTTCCAATTTTAGTATTTGTGTTAAGTTGTCAAGTTTTTGATGACAGCTCAGCTAACCTTAGATTGTGACAACAAATTAGTATTAATGAACTTCCATAGTGCTAGTGTAAAAGATTATTTACAATTAGGCTCCGACTTGTCAAAGCTGAAATTTACTATCCAGCACTGACTATCCATTCTTCAATCACAAATATTTATTCGAAGTCAATTCAATAATATTTCTATAGTAATTTGAAGACTAAATCATTAGAAAAAGATGTAAAACAGCTCGATGCCTAAAAAGCAATCGATGAATGTTATACACAAAAAAGGCCAGATTGCAGGAACACTACAACTGCAATAAATTCAAGCACAGTTTGATCATTGCTTCCATCTTCCAGCCACACTAAGATTCTTCCTTTAATTTACACTCACATCACTAACCACTCTGTAAGACCAGCGGCAACCATTGTTATGGCAGTTACTACCAAAGAACATCTCATCTTTAACATCAGCTCATCATAACACCACAAAAAAAACACACTGTAAGACAAGCGGCTACCACTGTTATGGCATTTACCACCAAAGAACATCTCCTCTTAAACAACAATGTTCAGTTTCCCTCAAGCCAAAGTCAAAATATTGAAACTAACTCAGAGCAATGATCACTGTAAATTTGAATTTTGAGAGAGCTTCTGTTTTTTTTAATCTTTAACATTTGCATTAACACTTATAAATACCTGAGTACACGTGGCAATCATGTCACAGGGGGTGAATGACATCACGAGCCTTTCGGTGTTAATGTTGAATTTTTAGCAGCACAGTGCTTTTACCTCAAGAATTGTATGCAAATCTTGTTGGAACTGTGGAGGTCGCTCTCTTTGACCAATCTCATTCAAACTTACCGTACTTTCTCAGCAAGTTATTAACTTTCGACCAGTCACTTTTGGTGCCCTTCTGTGATGGAAAAAAATTGATAATGAAACTAAATGGACTGGCTTTCAAGGTTCAAATGTCAATCATGCCTTCTTCTTTTTCTTCTCCTTTATATGTCCATGCCTATGTTAGAAACACTGTCTGTGCTGCTTAAAGTGCTTGCAGTGCCTTGCACGTTGTTTTTTTAATCACCGAGGGCAAATAAATAATTTTATACCATTCGACACCTCTGTGAGCCAATCATGAGCCAGTATTTCACTGCAATAAAACCCATATTCTTTGTTGTCCAGTTATCCTCCCATGGGAGAATAATAAGAGAAGCTGTGAAAAACCCACAGCAACAAATCACATGGTTCAGTTTTGTCTAATGGTATAAGCAGGTTATTCACCGTGGGATCGGCAATATGTGTTTATCACAGCTTGGGCTAACGCCCTCGCTGGATAAATCACATATTGCCTCTCCCTAGGTGAATAACCTATACGTATTCATGATGAGATGGTGCTGGGTTTACAGTGCTGGTTCACCTGAAACAAATGCATATATATACATACCTAAACATAGCATTTACACTGACTATACAATAATCATAAAAACACATTAAAGCAACCTCATTTAGCAAATGAACATCAACTCCTTTACGTTTTACCATTTGCGTAGTTGACAGTTCCATCTTATCTTTTCATCCAGTGTTGAAAGTGTCGTCAAGAAGGATATCAAAGCAAGGCTCTACAGCAATGGGGATATACTCTGGATGCCTACGGGACATTTCAAATCATCTTGCAGCCACAACATCCGAACGGACACTTGGCGCTGTCCTCTTCTCTTCCGATCCTGGATCCACACGGCTTCCGAGATGGACATCATGCCATACCAGGTAAGGCCACACATAATTGATCTTTAGCTTCTCTGACCCACTCAAGGCACTTTTTCTAGGTCAGTCGGTAGGACAACAAAAAAAAGGTGAACACATTTTTTTTATAATGTCAAAAAATAATAATGTTTTTTTCAATTTTTTTCCACGAAGCTAAGAATCAATTATTTGTGGCCTAATGTTTAAAACGAGTGGAGTGGATGGATGGCTGGGTGATTGGGGCTTCACGTCCTGTATTTATGCTTGTTAGGCTGCTTTTACAGGCAATTAGCCTACCAAGTGCATGAATACAGGACGTAAAGCCCCAATCATCCATCTATCCATCTTTGCTCGATTGTATCAGTGCTTAACGTGGGTTATCCTAAAGCGGATAACTCATAATACTGATATCGTGTCAATGCTGAACATGAGTTAGGTAACTAAATTTAATTAACTGAACTCATGTTACAACATGACAACATTTTTTGCCACTAACCCAGTCAGAAGATAAGTTGTAGGAGTTAACCACTTTAGGTTAACAGGTGTAAGCATTGATACAATCGGTCACTGCTCGGTCATCATAGAGAGGTTCCACAGTCTCTGTTACTTAATAATAACAATAAGTTGAATAATGATGATTTTATTCACCATTTTTTCTAACAGGGAGAAGTTGCAATGGACCTTGAGGAAATGAGGCATAATCCTCACTGGGTCGTCCTGGAAACGAACGGAGAAAAGATCATGGAGAGATTTTCGTGTTGTGGCGACGCTCTATTCCCGGGCATGAAGTACCAGTTGACGGTAAGTGAATGATTGCGATTTTTTTTTCACTATGACAGCAGTTGAATTCTTTCTATTGATTGAAATTATGCTGCATTTATAGATTTATCTTATTCTTTAAGTCTTTTTTGGCATAGATCTCCCTGTCATGGCTGACTTTTTATTGTCAAGGGAATTCAATGACATAATAAGCAAGTCTCCCTTGTATGATAATAATCTATCGTTGTGGAAATAAGAATAATATTAATAGCTATACATAGATGGGGCAAGAACAAGCAATTTATCTGGAGTGATGTATACTGGATTCTTCATCTATAAATTGTGTCCCTTTTCGCGGCCGTTCATTTAGAGTAGACGAAAAATGAGTGCTCGCAGAAAAGTCGTCGGTGTACATCAGTGACCTCAATACAGGCCCTATTCACTGCATTGAAATGAACTGGCAATTTGTCATTGAGCAACTTGTGACCTCATTGATACTCAGTTGGTCACTCATTTTGATAGCATTGCAAGTACCTATACAGTGAGGCTATGACCTCATAAATTGCTTATGACTCAGGGAGATTAACATGGCATGGATAGGGCTATGAACTCACAAGGAACATTTCAGGCATGTCCCCCCCTATTGGACCTATGCCCCCCAGGTGCCCCCCACATGAACTTTTTCAACCTTGGTTAAAATACACAATTAGTATTATGGGTGCCCCTCCCCCCAGAGAATCGCGTGCCACCCGCTCGAGACCCCCGATTGTTACACCACTGAGTGGGCCAAAATGCTGGAATGCAAGTCCTGATCTCGTTACAGTAGCTTAAGCAGACACTGAAACTTTAATTAAGACTCATCTCTTCACATTAAATTGACAATAGAACAGCACCATTAAATGATAGGCCGCTACAAATTTATACTACTACTTGTACCGCTTCATGTGCTTTTCTGTTTTACTATTTTTAGGTGCGCAACAAAATTGGCCATCCTGCTCTTCTCGGAAAACGCAGCATCAGAACTCTTGAGTTTTGATTATTTAGAGCAAAACCTGGATCAAAGAACAACACTTCTCAAAATATAGACAAGCAATCAAAAAGAGATATAACAATGTAAATTATAGTTAAAAAGGTATATTTATTTCACTCATTCAGTTTGTTTGACATAATATATAAGGCAGGACATTGTATGTAACAAGGTGCTATATTTCATCTTTAAAATTATGGAAATGATTGTTGACTAAATCACAAATATGACAATTGTGTGAGTCATAAATTTTAAGCCATGTTTGGGGGAACATGAGGTTATTAATAAAGTCTCCTCAGCCCCTTTCATATCGAATTAATACCTGAAATCATTAAAGGTTGTTTGTCTCCTCTTAAAAAAAGTTTTCAGTGGATTACACTGTAGCATTTTAATTGTTTGAATACCTGTCCTTGTCATTTGTAACATTTGAAACATTGTAAAATATTTTTCCTGAAAATGTGTCAATAAGTTCAATATATATTGACATCGCATGAAACGACATGTATTTAGATAAGGCGGCTATATGTTAAAATTGAAAAAGTAAACAATAGACTTGTTTAACGTTTGTATCCAATTGGACAAAGTGCTTTTAGGGCGATGTCTAATAAGTATAGGTTATTGACCACGAGACGGGGAATATGTGATTTATCAACCAAGGGTTTTTGTCTGAGGTATGATAAACACATATTCCTGATCCTATTGTGAATAACTGGCTTTTACCATAAGACAAACAGTCAAACATGAAACAATAAGTGGACAACAAAGAATATAGGAATTATTGCAATGAAATACTGGCATGTGATTGGCTGACAGTGGTGTCAAGTGGTATAATAACAACTTCTTTATTTCTTGCTTGTTTTCTGCTACCCTAGTTTTGTCTTTTTGAAGGAGATCACAAAAATATGTCAAAGTTCTATTCCTATCTGTCGGTGACATTACTACCTTAAAATTTCAATGCACATAGGCCGATTGAGGGTATTCTACGAAATTGTAGAGAAACCATTCCTACAGACGTGTAGAAATATATAATCATTGTTTTTAAAGCTGTTTGACACAGATCATTTGTAACTGTCAAATTTATATAACTCATAATCTGCTGATGTTTTAGCTGTTGAAAATAAATTTCTGATCTATTTTTGATTTTTGAAGAGTAATTTATGTTTGTCATTTATGTGATAGAAATATATTCTAGAAACTGGCAAATAATGAAAATATAAATGTAAAAAAAAACAACAAATAAAGTTTGTCAGGATGAACAATTGTTTTGTGTTGCTCATTTTCAAATCGATCGTAACTGATTTGGTCAATTCTACGGAAGTGCACCACTTTTGGTGATTTTTGAGATTGCTCTGATTTCCAAGTTTTTAGCACAATTAAAACATTTAAACCGGAATTGAAAGAAGCATGTTGTAATGCAGTAAATCTGTGCTTCAGTCACAAGAAAGCAGGATTTTCCATTTAGCTGAAAATTTTAGCAAAATCCATTTTTTTGTGAAATGTGTCAAAATGGGGGAAAATTAAAAATTCCTTTTTCTGAACAATGTTGGGGTCTCGTCAGGTGTGTGGAAGTCTCGCAAAGGCGCAAAGGTTTCATGAGATTTTTTTAATTGTCTTAAGGCTTGTTGAGGTCATTCCTTTTGGCAACAAATTGGAGTGAGCATGCTGTAAAACAACCAAATGATAAGAGAACAAGACCCACCCAACTAAATGACATTCAAATCAAAGAAGACAGATATGATGTATTGGAAAAGTTGACAGATTTGTAGCATTGCAATTTATTCAGAGGATGTACATGTCAGCAGTTACAATTCTCAAAAGGGTGGCAAATGTCCCTAAAAATATCTAAAATCCTGGAATATGACAGTAGACAGGACAATCAGGACATAAACTTCAGATCAGAGACTCTCAATATATCTACATTTTCCTAGGAAAATCACACTTATCTTAAAAAGCTTCTTCAGGAGCACATGATATCATTGACAGTCAAACTGTTATTATGTATCTTACTACACTTTGTAATTTAACAATAAAAATCCAAAGAACCTTGCATAGTTTCCATGTATTAGTTGTGTCTACAGTAGCTCTGTCTCTTAAGAAGAGGCTTCTGCTTAAGAGACAGAGCAGTTAGCCCAGATATCTGTTACGCACCACATTGGAGCTGTGCTTTCAGCGAATCAATTTACTTAGTGTTTGTTCTTTGAAGCATTTACAATTAGCAACTGATAGGTCCAAATGGACTGAATCAATAGCTTCAAATCCTCGGTAAACTTAAATACATCTCATTTTAAGCATCTGCACTTAATTGAAGATTGTCTGACATTATCGTTGCAGTACTGATTTCCTGACTGTGGTATTCCTCTGAAGTTAATTTCCAAGAAATTTTTCTTTTCATCATTGATTGAAAATTCCTTTTACTTCAGCTCTGAGCTGCTTCTGTTCGTTTTCCTCCATATAAAGAACTTAATTGAAACTACATTGGATCTAATTGCATTAAACTAAGCATTGTAACAAAAAAACAATAAGCCGCATTTTTTATCCTTTTTAGTGAAGGACTGTTGCCTGCATTATTAAATCTATTGTTTTGAACAGAATAGAAGAAAACATGCGATTTAGGCTGGCGATTCCTTTTAAAACATTTCATTTGTCTTTGTCTTTTACTTCTATTTCCCTTTTAACTATTTCTGTGCTCTTGTTATGGGTTTTATAATTGACAACAAGCCCTGAATGGTTACAGACAGTTCTCTGCAGAAGTTTCAGCTTGAGGGGAATGCCACCGATGACTTTTGGAACTCGTCAATTCTGCTGAAGTCTCGCAAAGTCTCATAAGGTCTCGTGAGACCTTGTTAATTTTCCTGAGGTCTGGCTAGATCATGGCTTCTGGTAGCAAAATGGAGTTAGGGTGCTATAAAACAAACTTGTGATAAATTGACCAGTCCTACCCAACGAAATGACAATGTATTGCCGAACAATGTTCGATCTTTATCACAGAAGTGTTAGAGTGACTTTGGTCGGTTCACTGAGCAGGTCAGTGAGACTGCAAAGGTTTCTAATGTTCACCCTGACATCTGAGTAAATCCATTAACAGCTCTGCAGACCTTAAAAATTGGCTTCTTAATATATATGAAAGAAATTTCCTTTCAACAGGATTTCAATAGATGGTCAATTGCTTGATGGCTTTAGTTTTGGCTATATAAGTTTATGATCTTTAGGGTTTTCTAAATGAAAACTGTTGTATTACACTTTTGTCAGAGTTAGTAATTACAATGCTGGAAAGGGTTGACCATGTTCCTGAAAATAAATTTAATCTGGACGTATGATAGTATTTAGGATATACTCTAGACCAGAGACTCTCAATATATCGGCATTTTCCTTGGAAAATCACATCTGTTAAAGCTTCTTTAGGACCACACAATTCCAATAAATATCAAACTGTTATGAATTATCTGAACTCTTTGTAATTTAAATAAACAAACCCAAAGAACTTTTCTTACTTGGATCTAGAGTAGCTCTGTCTTTTAAGGAGAGGCTCCGAAAAGCTTTGCTCATGGCAGTTCTAAGCCCAGATATCTGATACACACCACATTGAGGCTGTGCTGTCAGTGAATCAATTTCCCTAGTGTTGGGTCTTTGAAGCATTAAAAATTAGCAACTGATAGTTTCAAATGGACTGAATAAATAGCTTACAATTCTCTGTAAACTTAAATGCATCTCATTTCAAACAACGGCGCATAATTGAAGATTGTCTGACATTTTAAATACTGTTCCTGGTTTTCAGACAGACAGTAGTATTCCTCTACAGTAAATCTCCAAGAACTCCTTCTTTTCTTCGTTGATTGAAAAATCCTTTTACTTCAGCACTCATTTGTTTCTCAGCTGCTGTTGTTGATGAGTTGCTATTCTTCCATATAAAGAACTTAACTGAATCTGTATTGGATCCAATTGTTTCGAATTAAGCATTGCAACTAAAAAAAATGTTTTTTCTTACCCTTTGTAGTGAAGGACCTTTAGTATTTTTCATTCCTTATTGTTGGCTGCATTCTTAACCCTATTCATTTGAACAGAATAGAAGCAAACAGGAGTGAAGTTGCTTGTAAAACTTTCAATTTGTCTTTTGGAAAAGGTGAAACACTAACGAGTCACTTTCAATTAGCATTATTATTTACTTAGAAACAGTGAATCGATATTAGATATGATTGCACTGTAGAACAAAATAACTTTTTTTGAAACTGATGTATTATATTCACTTTGCGCTCAGGTATGCATACAATCAACATTGAATTGTGAAATTCCTTTCTGGCAGCGATATTTCTTAACACAGTGTTGTTTATTTTCAAAACACATATTTTAGTATGATTCTATCTGTCTATAGCTGTCTGTCTGTCAATCTATCCATACAACATTTCTATGCACACCACTTTGTTCTTTGCAATACAACATGCAAGCATCTGATACTTGGACCATTTCAAAATGCATGTCTGATTTCACACACTCCTAATGAGGCCACTTGCAGCAAACAGGGATGAAAAATGCAGGAACAAATGTAAAGGGTGCAGCTTCATCATCATCATACTATTAATTCACAGACCCCTTACGCTACTCCTGCCAAACTATTGATTTCCCAATCATGAAAACTTGTAACAGACTTTCTATAACACCCTACAATGTCCTTAGCTATGTTTTACTTCCAAATTACAGCCATGGAATTTGAAGTGGTGTTTTCTCTACATTGTCCTCCTCCCCCTCCCCTCACATGCCTACACGGGTGTTATGCTAGTTAGTAGAATGCTCAGAGCCACATTAAGCTATAGAATAATACACAAAGCTTGAGGAAGGGCAAATCACAAAATGTTACTGCAATTTCAATAAGCATGAGTTGCAAAGCCACTTGCTACGTAGCATTTTATCTTCCTCTGATTGGTCCTTTCCTGATCATCATCCAATAAGAAGAAGCTTAGAAACTACGTTGCAAGTGGTCCAAGCAACACATAATTGTTGAAATTGCAGTAAGTCAAAACCTGGCAAGTAGACAAATAAAATGAATAAATTGATCAGACAGACCGAAAGATGGATCAAACAAACAATTACTGATTGCAAAATAGCCGCTTTAATAACAACAAATTAGTGATGTCAGCTCATATCTCAACACTAAGGTAGTCAGTTGTTGGTATGAATTATGAAATCATTTTGTTCTACATTGACCTCTGCCTATCTTGCTTTCTGAATATTTTTGGCTCTTGCAAAACAAAGCCTTACAGTAACCACAAGTTCCTTACTTTGCTACATAGGAACAAAGAGGAAGAAAAATGAGCGTGCATTCTTCATGTATATCTTGTCGCTCGAAAATATAATCAAGCAGCCTTGGAAATTCATGATTAACTGAAAAAAGCAGACAGTCATTTTTGAAAGATAGACCAAGAAATAATAAGGCAATATGTCTTATTATGTGTATCATATGGTAAGGAAATAATTAACTGTAAGATCAGCCTGGCAGTCTATTATATATGTACAAAAAATGGAGGACTGCAAGGTTCAATCCCGGTATACTATACATTAACATCTAAAGCGTGCCAAAATAAATCACTGAATTCTGATTCTATATTCACTTTGCATTAATCCCCTCGAGGTCTGGTTAGACCATGACTTTTGCCAACAAAATGAAGGAAGGGTGCCATAAAACAAACTAACAAAAGCAAGAACATTGTTTCACCATATCTTTCGCATAATATGTGAACCAAGCCTCTCAGCTATCAATAGACATCATCAGCAATTACCATGAGACCATGACATATATTGTAAAGTGCAATCTTTAAGAGAATCCTCCTCACAAATTACAAGATGGATGGCAAGGGGTAGCTCAGGGAGCAATGTTGGGACTAATTGGGACCATCTAGAATACTGGAGAATTCATCATTAAAGGTAGGGATGAATTGGAGGAGGCAGTGTCATCTAAAAAGACAGGTTATCTGTGTTGCTAATGTGGAAAAGTTGAGATTGAACGATATCTACGGTAAATTGTTTAGGGTACAGGCTGATATTTAGACAGATGGCTATTTATTTCGATTGATATGTATATAGTTGCATAATAAACTGTATTGATACAGATTGATTTAATTGATACAAGAAAAATCATTCCGTCTGTTCGATTTTGCAAATCAAGCAAATTGACGCAAAAAAATAACAATTGGACAGCCAGCTTTCATTGTTGAGGTTTACGTTGCACTCCAACAATAAGTGTGCTGTGCAAGCAATCTAAGACTTATATTGCATTTGTTACTTTCTTTTTTCAAAGTTGATTTAAAAAAAATGAGGATAAGTTATGAAAGCTGGAAACAATCCCCATTACAGCAACCTGTAAAAAAAAAGATTTATTGGTAATATTGCGATTCCATTCATCAAAAAATCAAAAATGCAATATATATAAGTCGTGGATTGCTTCTCCTTCATTCTTTATGGTATTTACAATCATTGTGCCTGTGACTGATATTCTACATAGTGTGTTTTACTGTGTTCCCACCAGACAAATCCTTTGTCATGCGAGCATAGCTTTGATTTATTTTAGTAAATTCATCGATGTTTCTGAAACAGCCTAGGGACCGTTCAGAATTTATGACTGGGGGGGTGGGAGCTTAGGCCGATGGGGTACTAACTTTTCACACGTGTTTCAAGGGGGTATTAATTTTTGACAACTCTTCCAAGGGGGGGGGTAAGAAATTTTAACAAAGAAAAAATGCTAATAAACACGCATAAACTCATTTTATTTGGACTGTTTTACGCGCAAAAGTCCGCGAAATGATGCAAATCTGTATGCGTGGCGGTGTATAACAGTATATATATGTGTCTATTGTTTTGTATGGCAAGGGGGGGTACTAAAAATACGCGTGAAACCTAGGGGTTGGGTTCTAAAAATCCGCATGAAACTCAAGGGGGGGGTATCAATTTTTGACGGGAAGTTCCAGCAAAACTCCCACCCCCCCAGGCATAAATTCTGAACGGTCCCATCATATCTGAAGAAAACATGTGATTGACAATTGTTGATGTTATATATTAAATTATTTGTTTTTCGCTTGATGCGTTGCTTTTATTAAAATGGTGTATAATCCATTCTGTTTTGGTTACGACAATTTCAGCCTCAAGGATAGGCCTACGCATAGCTCCTTGCATTTAGTGGTCTCTTTGTTGAGAGACCTCCCCTTCTGTAGTCAGCGGTGTCTCATTGGTGCGATCTCCTATTGGGGTGCAAAATGCACTAAAAATACTACTCAAAGAGAGGAAGGTGGTCACATACGGCAAGTCGGTCTTACAACAGGGGTCTTATAATGCAGGTACCACTGTACGCATGTTCGCTGTGTTTATCTGCCTATGGCCACAAAGGTGTGATATCTGTCAGGTCGCAATTAGAGGGTAACATAACGGAAACCATCCTGCCATTAGCCAGTTATTTTGGCCTTGGTAATTTAATGGAGCTCATTGCTCAACCAACTGTGTCACAGGGGAATTGGCCAGCTGCAGTTATCGTTCAATAATTCTCAGGGCTCTTTTCATTTCTATCCTCCATACTGGGTGTATCATGTAGAATCATTGCAGACGCCTGAAGCCTAATGTACTGATAATTTATGTGACTCAATTTGAATGTGACAATTCATTTCCAACTTCCAAAAATTGCAGCTTTGGTCCATAATCTAACATACCAATAAACTTCACTTTAATCCAATTATTAATTCCTGGATGCTTTATATAACGCCAATTCAGCCAAACTACTGATTGCCCACATTTGAACTTTTAAAACAACTTTTGTAAACCTCCTACAAGAATGTTAGATGGGTTTGGTCCCTCAAACTTCACTTATTATACCAGTATATGTATCAGTAATTTCTGGATGAGTGTGATTCTTCTTCGGTCTTTCAACCTCCATTTCAGTATCGCCCCTGCATGGTACGTTTTTTATTCTGATTATAAAAAGGCAATTTCCAAAGATTCTCAATGTAAATAGACAGATTGCCTGCTTCACAGGTACTATGCTAGTGTAAGGCAATTTATGGAAAATTCTCAAGCCATGTAGAAGGGAAAATCTGAATCTTATAAGTACCGCAGATAATTGTCAAAAGATCCACTTCTTTCATCACTTTGATGAGAAATTCCACTGCAATTAAGATATAATTCTAACTGACTTCGCTTCATTTCCACATGATATGATCTGAAGCCTGTGTTTTTTATTGGAACACAGGCACATTTTTCAAACAAACATCAATTTACACACACATTGTACAGCCACTTTCGTATATATAAAGCTACTTTTATGGTAATCCTTCACTGTATCAGACATGCCATTTACTCTCAAAGTTGTCTCTTATAACTGTGTTTTGACAAATCTACAGCCGCTTTGTCATTGTGAGATACTATCTGAAGTCAATTTTCTCCAAGATTGCTCAAGTTCTAAGAAGTAAAGAGAGTGATACAAACCACATTTCTGGAAACAAATGTCAGCACATCCAACTTTTTTCTTTAATTTGATAAGCTACTTCTAACCAGCAAAGACAACCCATCTTCTGATCTATATAAAACTCCAAGCCATGATCGAAGCCACAGCTCTGCAGCCTACTGCCATACCATCTGCAGAAGAGATCTGCACAGCATCTCAGAAGCTATAAGTTCCCTTGGGAATACATTTGTTATACATCACAAGGGCATAGGAAGCAATTTCATTCCTACATATAATTCTAGAGAGGAATGAGCAAACCATTGGAACAATGGATTTTATTAGACAATTGCATTTGATATTGAAGATGTCAAATATAATCTTATTGACAGTTGCAACAGCCTCCAGGTTATAGAGGTCCCTTTGGGTGGATTTTCTGGGTTATCATGCACTACTTGGTAGAACTATCTAGTTTAGATATTCTATTAGATTGATATTCTTGGCCTCTTATAAATATGAATAGATCAATCTATCAATTGATGAAGCTAGAGAGACACAGATATTGAAAGAAAGGTGGATAGACAGTATGACAGCTAGACAGATAAATAGACAGAGAGATAGATAGATTGATTGGCTGCTTAAAGTGATGTCCAATGATTGGTTGATTGATTGGTTGATTGCCTTTATTTGTTAATAAAGCAAAAAGCAATTCATTCAGTATAACCAGCAAAGTTACTATTATACTCCAATCATTATCTTCTTGGGTTAACATTTTATAACAACAGAAGTATACCAATTATGTGCAGTTTTGTACAAAAGTGTCAGGAAATAAGTGCAGCGAAATCAATCATATTATTTTGTTCCCTGTCTCTGTCTTTCACTTTATTCCACAATTATGAAATCTGTTTCACTGGAGACAAGTACTTTGATGTCCTTCACTCTTAACGAAAAAGTTTCTTGATGGTTTATATATATAAAGAACCCACATACGAAAAAAGTTCTACTTTTTAAGGGTTCAACTGAATTGAAAAGGTTCAATACTGGTGGGAATGCCCCTTGAAAGGCCCCTATGCTCCCAACTTGAGAGAAATGGGTTCCATTGTGCGAGTTCAGTGCAGCTTGATTATCTAAGTGTTGTTCTCGTTTGCTGTTGGAACCATTTTAAAAGTAGAATAACGCACCTTTGGGGTTTCTTTTCTATACCAGCTTATAGAACCCTTAATGGTATAAAACCTTTTTGTTAAGATAGACAGATGGACAGATGGACTGATAAATAGACAGATACTGGACCCATAGATTGATTGGTTGATTGCCTTTATTTGTTAATAATGCAAATAGCAATTCATTCAGTATAACCAGCAAAGTTCCTATTATACTCCAATCATTATCTTTTTGCGTTAACATTTTATAACAACAGAAGTATACCAATTATGTGCAGTTTGTACAAAAGTCTAAGGAAATAAGTGCAGCGAAATCAATCATATTTGTTTCCTGTCTCTGTCTTTCACTTCATTCCACAATTATGAAAATTGTTTCGATGGAGGCATGTACTTCGACGTCCTTCCATTGTCATTGTCTTTTATTTCTATTTTTCTTATAAATTTTTCTGTACATCACATTATGTCAGGAACAATGGCGGTTGATTTGGCTTCTATAACTGACAACAACCTCTGAATGGTGACAGATAGTTCTCTCATTGGTTTCCGCCCCCGTAGAATACCACCAATGGCTTTGGGGTTTCATCAAATCTAGCGAAGTCTCGCAAAATCTCAAGACATCTCGTGAGATCTTAATTCCCTCTAGGTCTGGCTAGATCATGACTTTTGGCCACAAAATGGAGTAAGTGTGCCATAAAACAACATAATGATAAGAGGACAAGGCCCACCCAAAGCAATGACATTTGTGAACATTGCCAAAGAAAGTAGAACTGGTGAACATTGCAGAATAAAGGGAGTGATCACAAGTATTTTCTAGGACAAAATTGATTTTTTTACATACCAAAAGTTGTCAGTTTGCCATTAACTTATTAACTTAATCAATGGAACTACACTGAAATGTCAGATACTATGTTGCATTTAAAATAATAATCTACAATCTAAAAAATAATTATCTTGTAACTAAAACCCTGATTTGTTTTCGGGCTAATGTAGTTGGTTTGTGGAAAAACCTAACTTGTGCAGAAAGCCGCCTGATATTTCAGGAAACCAATTTTGTCCTAAATTTTTTAGAGTGTATGTCATATTGTCAGACCTTTTTTCAATGATTCGATCACTTCTTTCCAGGATGATATGTCAGGTTGACATTTCCTCCTATGCCCCTGTGATGTATAACTAATGTATGCCCAAGGGGACTTCTTGCCTCAGGGAAACCATGCAGGCTTGGGTTTGGCTCTCTCTGACAGTTAGCCACAGAGCTATGGTTTGGATGACTCTTCTGAAGTGCGTAATGGAGTCAGGGTGGTCCCACTGTCAACGTGACAAAGATAATACAGTAGTTTAACTTTGTTAGAAGTGCAGGCTTTTGTAATACCATTTGTGATACGTGTACGTTGGTCCCTGCATTATAAGACTGATCCTTCTGCCGCCATGAAGTGGTCTCTTGTGAGAGTGGTGCAGCTTCTCTTCGGGGTGAGAAATGCACTAAAAATACTATGTAGTGCAGGAGGAAGGTGGTCACATCAAGCAAGGCGGTCTTACAACAGGAGGTCTTATAACGCAGGCACCACTGTAAGCATGTTCGCTGTGTTTATCTGCCTATGGCCACAAAGGTGTGATATCTGTCAGGTCGCAATTAGAGGGTAACATAACGGAAACCATTCTGCCATTAACCAGTTATTTTTGCCTTGGTAATTTAATGGAGCTCATTGCTCAACCAACTGTGTCACAGGGGAATTGGCCAGCTGCAGTTATCGTTCAATAATTCTCAGGGCTCTTTTCTTTGTCCATCCTTCGTACTGGGTGTATCATATAGAATCACGGGAGATGCTTGAGGCCTAATGTACTGATAATTTATATGACTCGATTTGGATGTGACAATTCATTTCCAATTTCCAAAAATTGCAGCAATGTCCATAATCTAACATACCAATAAACTTCACTTTTACCCTATTATTAATTCCTGGATGCTTTATATTATGCCAATTCAGCCAAACTACTGATTGCCTACATTTGAACTTTTAAAACAACTTTTGTAAACCTCCTAGAAGAACGTTAGATTGGTTCGGTCCTCAAAATTCACTTAATATACCAGTATATGTATCAGTAATTTATGGATGAGTGTGATTCTTCTTCGGTCTTTCAACCTCCATTTCAGTGTTTTATCACAAGATGTCGCCCCTGCATGGTAGGCTTCTTATTCTTATTGTAAACAGGCAATTTCCAAAGATTCTCAATGTAAATAGACAGATTGCTTGCTTCACAGGTACTATGCTAGTGTAAGGCAATTTATGGAAAATTCTCATGCCATGTTGCAGGGAAATTCTGAATCTTATAAGTACTGCAGACAATTGTCAAAAGATCCACTTCTTTCATCACTTTGATCAGCAATTCCACTGCAATTATTAAATTATTCTATCTGACTTCATTTCATTTCCACATGATATGATCTGAAGCCTGTGTTCTTTATTGGAACACAGGCACATTTTTCAACAAACATCAATTTCAATCACACATTGTACAGCCACTTTCGTATATATAAAGCTACTTTTATGGTAACCCTTCACTGTATCAGACATGCCATTACTCTCAAAATTGTCTGTTATAACTTCATTAATTTTTGACAAATCTACAGCTGCTTTGTCATTGTGAGATACTATCTGAAGTCAATTTTCTCCAAGATTGCTCAAGATCTAAGAAATAAAGAGAGTGATACAAACCACATTTCTGGAAACAATGTCAGAACATCCAACTTTTTTCTTTAATTTGATAAGCTACTTCTAACCGGTAAAGACAACCCATCTTCTGAGCTATATAAAACACCAAGCCATGATCGAAGCCACAGTCCTGCAGCCTACTCTCATACCATCTGCAGAAGCGATCTGCGCAACATCTCAGAAGCTAGAAGTTCCCTTGAGAATACATTTGTTATACATCACAAGGGCATAGCAAGCAATGTTATTCCTACATGTCATTCTAGCGAAGAGCGAGAAAACCATTGGAATAATGGAATTCATTAGACGATTGCTTTTGATACTGAAAATGTCTAATATAATCTTGTTGATAGTTGTAACAGCCTCTAGGTTAGAGATTCCTTTCGATAGATTTTAAGGGTTAATAACTCTTGGTAAAACTTTAGTCTTATGTAAATATTCCATTAGATAGATTTTCTTGGCCACTTATTAATAGAAATAGATCAATCTATCAATTAATATAGAGACAGAGATATGAAGAGATAGGTAGATCTAGACAGATGGACAGATAAATACAATGTAGATAGATTGATTAATTGATTGATTGATTGATTTTTTCTTGTGATTAATACAAATAACCATTCACTCAGTATAACCAGCAAAGTTCCTTTTACACTGCAATCATGATCTTTTTAGGTCAACATTTTCATAACAACGGAAGTATCCCAATTATTTGCAATTTATATAAAGGTCTGAAAAACGAGTACAGCAAAAGTCAATCATAGCATTACTTCGTCTTCTGTTACTGTCTTTCACTTTATGTCCACAATTATTAAGTCTGTTTCGTTGGAGGCATGTACTCTGATGTCCTTCCATTTTCCATGATCTTTTTTTCTATTTATCTTATAACTCTTTCTGTACATCACATTAAATCAGTAACAATGGCGGTTGATAGGGGTTATAACTAACAACAACCTCTGAATGGTGACAGATAGTTCTCTATAATGGTATCCATCCCTGTAGAATACCACCGATGGCTTTTGGGTCTCATCAAATCTAGCGAAGTCTCGCAAAGTCTCACAAAGTCTCAAGAGATCTCATGAGATCTCATTAATCCCCTGGAGGTCTGGTTAGATCATGACTTTTGGCAACAAAATGGAGTAAGGGTGCCATAAAACATTGTGTTGTCAAAGAAAGTAATACTGGTGATCATTGCAGAATAAAGGGAATGATCTCAAGTATTTGTTTAAGACCAAGTTAAAGTCAAGACATTTTATTTTGGCAGTAAGTTTTTAGCCAATAAAACAATCCATGAATATGTCTGAGGTTTAATTTTTGGTTTATTAGGGTGGGTACACCATGACCAAGCAAGATTTGGACTAAATTTATGTCCTCTGATCCCCCAGCTCCATCATGCAGGCACTTACAATGCTGAATTGCTGCTGCTCTTCAGCACATTTAGAGCTATTTTTAGCCTTCTGTTGTGATGTCATCAGCATTGTTGGCTCTATGACATCACTGAAACAATGGTGACATCACAACAGCAGAAATAGAAGAAAATGGCTTCTTGGGCAGTGTTGACAGCTATGTTATTCCAATAGGATTACCTCAAAACTAGGGCTACAGCATGTCAATACTTCCAAATTTTCATGAAACTGTTTGGTCAAGGTGTCAGGAACAGGAGGAGACAAGTATTTTTGTCAAGAGTAAGGTATGTTTTTAATTATCAGCCAAAAACTTACTGCCACAAAAAAATGACTTGACTTTAGTTCTTTTGAAATAACAAAAGATGTCCTACGTATAATTCCAGTTTTAGGTTTTGTAAATACCCTACCACTGCATTGTCATTAATGTAGTTGGTTTGAAAAACCTAACTTTTATGCAAAAAACCACTTTGGTATTTCAGGAAACCAATTTTTTCCTAAATTTTTTAGAGGGTATGTCAGATTGTCAGACCATTTCAAGGATTCTATCACTTCTCTCCAGGATGATATGTCAGGATG
This sequence comes from Platynereis dumerilii, assembly GCA_026936325.1. Lineage (NCBI taxonomy): Eukaryota > Metazoa > Annelida > Polychaeta > Phyllodocida > Nereididae > Platynereis > Platynereis dumerilii. Next base: position 2,722,765 of record JAPTHN010000032.1, read on the forward strand.
ACATTGCTGCCTATGCCCCTGTGATGTATAGCTAATGTATTCCTAAGGGGACATCTCGCCTCAGGGATGCCATGCAGGCTTTGGTTGGGCTCTTCTTGACAGTTGGCCGCAGAGCTGTGGTTTGGGTGACTCCTTCTGAAGTGTTTTATGGAGTCAGGGTGGTCTTGCTGTAAAATTTTCAAAGATGATACAGTAGTTTAAATATTTTAGAAGTGCAGGCCTTTGTAATACATTTATTGATATGTTGGTCCCTGCATTATAAGACTGACCTTTCTGCGGCCATGAAGTGGTCTCTTGTTGGAGTGGTGCAGTAGGGTGTGTCAATTTTTAATTTTTATGCAAATTCAAAAAGCACTAGAGCCTATAATGTGCCATTTGATCTGGATAATCCAAATCTGTTCTCAAATGGCGATACGACAATTCTTACCTACTTCAATTTTGGTTCAAAGTTTCAATGTATTTTTCGTTTTCGACCATTTTCGCCAATCCGCGGTTCTCTATAACTTTGTCAATATATGTCATACAGCATTCTAATTGCCATGGTTGGAAAGCTCTCAAAAAGACCTTCATTTTGCATACCAACATCAATGGTCTGGGACGATATCTTGATTCCCATTGGCCCTTCAGCCTGCACTTTTTAGAATGAAAATGATGCAGATAGTCTAATCCTGTTAAAAAACGGCATTGGACTTTTTTTCAATGACAGTTCCAGTGATTTACATTCTCTAAGTTTCAGAATGACCTAACACAAAAAACTTTTTGATTTTCACCATGGGAGTGCCTGGCTTGTAAGTGATAAAGTTTTAATGTTAATGTTAGTTAAAAACTCGCAAAATGTGAGATGGGGTCTGTCGCATTTCATATCATATCTTTGTCAGAATTTATTGCAGGGCAACATGAGTATAAAAGTCCCGCCATGATTTATTCCAATAATTCCCACAAAAATTTGCATTAAAACTTCCAAGCTAATAAAGCAGGAATTTCCATGACCAAAAATTTTGAAAATATTTTATTTGTTTATTCTGGAACTTGCAGAATATAAATCACAGCAATTATCAGCGAAAAAAATTCAAAAGCCTTTTTTCATCAGGATTAGACCGTCAGTAACATTTCATTTCTATGAAGTGCCGGCCGAAGAGTTAATGGGAATCAAGATATCGTCCAAGACCATGGATGTTGGTATTCAAAATGTAAGTCTTTTTGAGAGCTTTCCAACTATGACAATTAGAATGCTGTATGACAAAGACTGACAAAATTACAGAGACCCGCGGATCGGCGAAAACGAGTGTAAACGAAAAAAACATTGAAACTTTGAATCAAAATTGAAGTAGGTAATAATTGTCATATGGCCATTTCGAGAACAGATTTGGATTCCCAGGTCAAAACGCACGTTTTAGGCACTAGTGCTTTTTGAATTCGCATAAAAATTAAAAATTGACACACCCTAGTGGTGCAGTGTCTCGTCCGGGTGCGAAATGCACTAAAAATGAAATTTGGTGCTGAAGAATGGTGGTCAAATAATGCAAGTGGGTCTTACAACAGGTGTCTTGTAACGCTGGTACCATGTGCTGTCTGATGTTTCAGATTATTTAGAATACCATCAATGCCAATATTGAACTGACCAATTACAGTTTCAGAGCCCTGCACCTTGACTTTGATTTCTTTGATGTTTCTTTAGTATCTATAAATTTGGTATTGCTTTTTGAAAAATGGTAATTTTCATAAATATACCAACTCCACGCGTTTTCCTCTATGCTCCTAGATTGTCTTTAGATACCTTGTGGCAGTATCAAAATAAGGTTAATATTTGCTTGTGAGTTAGTTTTTTGTGCTCCTTACCAGTTCCATTATATAAATGTGTTATCTTTGCTGATAATCATATTCTGTTGATCAAAAAATGACATCTCACTGTCTTGATCTCATATGAAGTCTGGCAGAGCCATTGCTATCACATTTCTCCACCAGACGACATATATTTTCTTGCTTTTAACAAATTATTTCTGGCATTAACCTTTGGTATATGCCTTGTTCTGAAACACAGGTGCTGTGAGAAGCTAATACACACTACTGAGTGTGCACCCAAAAACTCAGTATCTCTCTGGTTGTTCTTTTTTTGTAATTACCAAGATTGTCTTTCCTGCCATTTCTGCAGTAGGCATCTACTTGATAACCTATATCTGGTTTCATGTATGCGTGCACACGATGAACTATTTGTTTGCTAGCAATATGCGATGAGGTTTTTGTGAATATATTGTCAATGAAGTATCTAATTGAAAAATCATAGCAAATCATGCTCGCTGCTAATTTCAGGTCAACTTTTTTATTTGTTTTGTTGTTCATAAACTGACACTGATAGCTTGTATCGTACAATGTATATCACTTAACAAATCTAAGCTTTGTATTCACCAGACGCTAATCGTGTGGAGCATGTTCTCTCACAGTGGCTTGCAGTACCTTGTAAAAATACAAGTACTTTTTTATTATCTAAGATCTATACCTTACCTTGCCTTTAAACATATGTTTCCAGTGGGTCCGGTTTGTGACCATTGGTTTGTTTGATGATATGATGCCCTAACAGCATTTTCTTGCTGAAAGTGATGATCTCGCGAGACCCTAGTTGGATAAACAAGATCTGTTGTGACCTCACGACACTTTGCGAAACTTCACCAGACTTGACGAGATCCTGAAGACATTTGTGTCATTCGCCTGGGGCTCAAACTACTGCTGAATACTATCTGTCACCATTCAGGGCTTGTTGCCAATTATAGAACCCATAACAAGAGCTGTTGTAACATCCATATTGGGATTTAAGACAAAGAAAATGTGCACACTTGTCTTATTAGTGAATGTTGAAAACAGCAAATACTGAATCTATTTAAAACTGAGGTTTGTATTACTATACTTTCTTAAATTTGGAATAAAAATGGATAATCAACTGCCACCTTTGGACTTGTCATCCAGATTATCTTTAATAGGATTAAATTCTTTTCAATATATAAAAATCATGCCAATGTTACATATGACATCACCAAATACGGTCATTGTCATTCAGATATGCTTGCCACTTGCATGTTTTCACATTTTATCATTTTGAAATTTTGTATTTCAGCATGAAACTCAAGTTTGTCATTTCTCAAATCTAACTAGAGTGGCTCTGAAGTCGTAAGTTCTGGACTCGCATACACTTTTGCTTGTATGAATCACAAAAGACAGACAGACAAACAGATGTAGTTTATTTTACCATAACAATGATTGATTACAGTAATATGAATATATACTACTAGCAAACCCGTAGAAGCAGGTATTTGAGCCATTTAGGCTAGGATGTGTGTACCTGAATATGAGAGTGAAGGAGGACATGGTGGTCCAAATTGATAAGCATAAATTGATATTAATATGAAACAGTGTGTAGCATTAAATGGATATGTAAAGGTTATGTGTGTCTTGTTGATGCAAAATGTCAGACTGGACTTGGAAAACAAATGCGCTTTGTATTTATGAATACATTGTGGGGGCAGCACTTGCCAGTGTGCCTGGCTGATGCTGCCACCTGGATAGCCTGACAGAGAGCATATGACCCAGTTCTGCACATTGATCAAAAGTTGAAGGGAAAGGTGCATGTCAAATGAAGGTGTATTTTAAAGAAGGTAGAAATGTTTTAAGTATAGGGCCTATTGCAAAACAAAGTAAATGTAAGTAATATGGCACATGCAACGTTTGATGAGTGTAATGAGAACAGGGACAGAGTTATGCTTGAAACATGGACCTAAGAGAGATAACACATTTATGTTTGGAAAGGCCTACATAACATACATTAGCATAAAATCGGTCTGGGATGCATACACCTTGGCTTGTGCTTCTTTCGTGTACATAAATACAAAAGTGTATCATGTATATTTGAAATTTACTGCACTAGAAAAAGGAAAGGTAAAAGCTCCGTATTCTTATTGCGAAGCAATTACATTTTTTTTAGGCAACATAATGATCCTATGGAGCATGATGTCTAACAGCGACAAGCAGTGACTTAGTACAAGACCCTTTTCATCTGTCTGGAATGACAACATGACGAGATGAAAAGGATTTCTTCAGCTCAGAGGACGGTCTTTGCATAAACTTGGAAGCCATCTGGCTCTCTAAGGTTTCAGACGGATCACACAGTGGTAATGATGTGCTCGGAGCATAAGGGGTGGGTTGAATCAGCTATGCCAGTTTGTTTATGGGTTTTGTGAGGTGGTAATGATGAATATACATTGGAGTGATGTATGGGCTTTTGGTACATTATTGCGTGTGGATTGGCAGCGTCCTCAGAATTGTTTTTTCCTTTCGTAGATGTGAATGTCTTTCCTGTTCATTCTTTAATTTTTGCTCCAAGACTAAAAGAATAAATATTTCTGTGCAGATTTCTAAATTTCAAAGTTTCTGCAAAACTATCTGCCAGAATAACTGTCTACCAGAGTATACATTTAATTATTTTGAGTGCATTTATATCATTCTCCAACAGAAACCTGACCCTACATGATTCCCAAATCCAATCAATAGGCCCTTAAGGGTGACAAAACAAAAGAATGGAATCTGCTTTTAGCAACTATTTATACACTATCAATAAGAGGACTTCCACTTCACAATGACACAATATTCATGGTATCGGAGCAATACATCTTTTTATTTCTCTTTGCTTTCTGATGGCTGAGTTATCTTGGGCCTATTTTTGCTCAGGTTGTTGCCTTTTCACTTGTTGTGACAGTAAAAAACACAAGTCAATTTGTTTTGTAAAATGAGGTGTCACTGCAGCAATTGAAATGTCCGTTCAGCGTCACTTTGTCGAGACTAAGCTTCTCATTGTCTGCGAACAAAAAGCATTTTGGATTTGATAGCTTTCTTTTCCAATGTGCTTGTCAAATATTAATTATCCATCTTTATTTCAGTTAATAAACAGATATGACCGCAAAATTAAATCTTTTTGATCGAAAGCCTTTAAAAGAGAATAGCGTAAATTTGAAGGTATGTGGGAAGTACTATGCTCCTATTCACTGTCTACGTAGAATTTTCAGCTGATCTGATTGGACCATGAGCAATAAAACGTCCTCCAAATGTGTTAGTTGAACGTAGAAAGCTATGAAATATTAATTATTCTGCTTCAGTGAGCAGTGGAGTTTGACAACTTAAATCAGATTTGCAGGTAAATTCAGGCAGTCATTGCTGTTTCAATTCAAATACGTTTTTATGTTATTCAAATGAGTTTGTGGTATGTATTGCAGTGCCTCAACCAATCACATGAACTGTGTTTGCTACGTTTCACTATCCTTCAGCAGAAACTCATACTTCTTGAAATTGCAGTAACATATGAGAAGGACAACATAATGCGCAGCTTATTTATAAGTGGCTAATTTATAATTGACGCTTTTTGAGGATTGAACCTCCACGACATGGTATCCTTTACTTATCATCCCCATTAGTGATCAATGTCAAAGCCATTATGCTTACAGGGATAACAAACCTTTTCATCCATTGGGTTTTAGCTAAGAATGGCCGGAACCTCAGCGGTATTGACATCGAAGAGAGTGTCTATGCTTTTGGGTCATATAGAGAAAGTAATAAGAAACAACTTTTCAAGGGTATTATCTGAGTATCTGAATGTAATACATAATGCAGTGATAGGTGAAATTAAAAAATACAAGTCATTTGAATAAATAGGTAGATTGATCGATAGTTCAAATATAATCAGAAAAATATGCTTCCAGGACAAAAAGACTATTATTTATTGTATAAAGGTATATAATACTCTGTTCAGACATTGATTTTTCAATCATGTGTTTGCATAAAAGGACTGATTACTCAACTTTCCTGTCATAAACTAACTTAAAACACAAATTGTGGATAATTGACTGCACATTGCTCTGTTCTCCTCATTATCGAAATTATTTATGCATCTCTACTGTCATTGTAAGAGTCAAAGTGGCTCCAATAATGAGTAATCAATCGCCATTACACGCAATTGACCATTTCATACAGCAACTTTCTGTAATAGTTGAGAGATGTAATTGCGCTTGGATAATTACACTGTACAAATTACAGTCGACGAAAGATGAGTACTTACATTTGGATGCTAGTGGACATCAATGACCTGATTGACCTCACAATAGGACATATCCATAGCATTTAAACAAGCTGCCAACTTGTCATTGAGTAACTTGTGACCTTATTGGTGAAAGCTGTGACTCAGTAGGTGACTTGCTTAGATAGCATTGAAAGTAAAGGATATGACCTCACAAATTGCTTCTTTGTCCTCAAAAGGAACATTCAACATTTAAGTCCAGTTCTGTAAGCACTTGACATTCGTCGACTGTAACTTTCTTCATCTGTCTAATTGCAATGGGGTGCTTAGATGTGATGAATCTTATATTTTGGAGTCTTTAAGTGGCTTCGAATATATTAAATAACTCTGTACATGGCAGAAGTACTTCAATAAAACAATTTTGACTTTGACTTTGACTTTGGGAATTTGGGTTGGCCCATTGTTCACACAATTGAATCTTCGACATGACTCTGAAGTTTTTTCCAGGTATTTCTCAGATGTTTTCGTATCAGTTGATACTGGTCTTGCAGTTTCTGTCTTGAGAAGAAGCAATCCATATGCATGAAAAGTCTGTTGGAAACACAAGGACCAATCGATATAGATAGACAGTTAGATAGATAGTAAGGTAGAAAGATAAACAGAGAGATGGATTGTCAAAGCAAATTGTCACGGGCCACATGCATGTATGGTTTGTAACCCTGGAGGCATTTTGTTTCAAATTAAGAAATCTACACTTCCTTCCTCCAATTTTCTTTTTAAGTTCCTTGAAACAGGCACAACTCAGTAGTACAGTGGTTAGTAATATTTTGTACAGTGGATGTGGGTTCAAATCCTGCTATGGCAATGTCCAGAAGTTATCACTTACTAATTGGAATGATTGCGTGGTGAGTTCCTGAGCTGAAATGCTTCGACATTTCTATGTTTTCCCATGAAGTTTCCACTTTGCAATATATATCCCACATATGAGCAGAAACATTTCCCAAACAAAATGCCTGGGACAAATTCCAGCTGCTCATGATTTGCAAACTTCTCTTTTGTTTTAGACATGATTCACACGCATGAAAAATGTGAAGAAAATTCATCAATTGTGAAATATATGCTTGCAAAGGAAGACTTTATGCATTGTATTTTTTCTCATCTTGACTGGCATGTTTCTTGTTGGAAATGTCAATTGGCCTTAAAACATACTTCTATTTACCGTGTGTTTTCTATGGACTCCGGGAAAAGAAATAATTGTAATATATGAAACAATAACACCTTGCTGTCTGCAGATTTACCTGGAACACACATATGTGGATGCTCTTGTGTAAAGTACAATTATCACTATTAAGGACATTTTGACGAATGTAATGGCCTTGCAAGAAGGAGAGTTCTGCCTTGAGTCCCAAAAGGAAGACACAGGGAAAATTGGAAAACCAAATATTCCGAAGAAATTGAGATAAACACTGGATGCTATTATTTTAATATCATAGATATGTGATGCCTTTGTGATTCTAGAGAATCTCAAAAGCCTACAATCCCCAGGGCTGCTACCGATTATTCCCATTGCGTTTCAAGCTAATGGTCATTATAATTATTTGAAGGATCACCAAGCATTTTCGCCTTTAGTTATCTGGGTGTTAGCTCAAGAACAGTAGGATCCTCAAAGGCGGTGGTAGACACATTTTCAACTGTCACGACAATTACACTAGTAGTTATCATTTGTTGTCAAAAGGTATATTGTTACCTGTGTATACATTTATTGATTTTTCAATCACAAGTTTGCATAAAAGACACTGATGAGTCAATTTTCCTGTCATAAATCAGTAACTAAAGCACAAATTGTGGATAACTGCCTCTTATATACTTTGTTCTTCACATTAGTAATATGCTCAAGTACCTCTACTGGCAGTATTTGAGTCAAAATGTCTGTAATAATGGCAAATCAATAGCAGTTAGGCCTACTTACAATTGACCATTTTGTACAATTGCTTTTCTGTCATAATGGACTAAAGTATCCACACAGGAATAATAACACTGACAACAATAACCCAGCTGATGATTAGTGTCTGTCAATTTAATATGCAAACGAGTGGCAGTTGCTCTGTGAAAATGGCACTTCTTCAGTCATCGTACTGATGATTTGTCATTATCATACCCAATACTTTTGATGTTATTTTGATTTAAGAAGATTAATCCTGCTTGTTGGTGACAGGCAAACGAAAGGATTATGCATCTGACTTTTACTCTGAAATCAGTTATGACAAATCAAATGGCCTTCTCTTGATCATGACTAATCAAACAGCCTCTATGTTTCAGATGATCATTGGAGTGGGCAACTTGTCTCACAAATATCATGGTTTGCCTAATTTCCTATTGTCCCATGACAGCTAATGAACCACCAAATACAATTTCTTTTATAATTAACACTGAAACAAAACGTGAAATCGTTTACCAATTCTCTGATTTAATTGGACAAAAACCAACCAATTTGAATTTCTAATGACATTTTATCTCCAATAGAAATCTGCAATGTTCATCTTGACGACAATGGCAGCAAATTGCTGTGAATCTGTCTGATCAGGCACGGATTTGGAGGAGGATTGTCACAAGAAAATATCAGATTCCAAGTCTCACTCAAATGAATTCATTTACAATCTTGTTTTGTTCCTCCTGCAAAGAGGAAATTATAGACAGGACAGAGCCACCGGCTCACCCCAAAAAAAAAAATGTTAGAAAAAAAAAAAAATTTTTAAAAAGTTCGAAAAAAAAAAGAATTTTGGGATAAATAAAAAGTACGAAAAAAAAAAAGATCCAAAAAAGAAATGTTAAAAAGAAGTTACTTTTTTTAAATATTTTCTTTTAGAATATTACCTTTCCACCCTATTTCTCTTCGTCCCAATTTTTTTCTCCAAACTTTTTATTGAACAAACCAGAATACACAAGAAATTTCGAGAAATAATTTAGATAATTACAATTAAGAGTCTTTGAAAATTAATTTTTTTTGTGTTCATGCGATCGCGTCTTCCTGCTTTGGCATTTACATATTATGATATGTTTCACTCCTTGCATCATTGTTATTACCAACAAGATGATAGTTGGGGGGGCTATGGATTTTACCCACAGGACAAACTTTTTTTTTGCTCACAAAGCGTTGACTATAAATTTTTTACGCATGCGAATGCGTGACAAACTTTTTATTGCAATTTTGACATTACAGTACCCTAGCTTCAGGTGGAAACAAACTTTTTTCTGTTCATGTGCTTGAAACAAAACATTTTCTTTATTGTCAAGTGGGAAACAAACTTATCTTTTTCCAAAAATCAATAGCCTCCCAAAGATGATCTGGTCGGCTCCTAAATCCCTATGAAGAATTGATATATCTTTAAGACACTATTTTCAACTTCGGTTGATGGGATTCCTCAGGGATACTCACTTAATTTGTGTGTATTTAGGCTTCCCTCTTTCTTAGCAGTAAAAGCCCTGCCAATTGCATTCAGGGGGATACCAGTTGCCCCTTTTCCTCGCGCAATTGAATCTTCCACTTAATCACTCGGAATATTGTTCACTTGGGTGTGATATTTATGTTTCTGGTGTTTCGCAGCTGTTTCTATTAGTTTATAGGTCTTTGTTACTTCTGCGTTTTGGGAAGAAGTAATACATGGATAGATAATGTAGATTGGAAACAGACAGACCAAAAGGTATATATAGCAGTAGTTGAATGGATAAGTATCACAATAAAGTTCACAATGCCAACACTGCAGAGTAGCCTCAATTTGGTTAAGGCTGCATAATTTCAGTGTTGCTAACTGCCAGTACAAGCTTCAATTCAGTTTCTGTGATATGTGTTTTTGAGGTTTTGGTAATATCAATTTTACTGGAGTTTTTTTATAATCAAAAATTAATAAATAGTTGATAGTTGACCAATAGCATTTGAAGAAACCAAATCATTTCCTTGGTATTAGAAACCTTCATTGATGTTGTTGACATGAAAGGCACTTAAAACTGTTCCATGTCTTAAGAGAAATGAAGTTTCCGCTTTATACTACGTGTATCCAGCATACGATTGCGTTGTGAGTGCCTGAGCCAAAAGGCTTCGACTTTTTTATGTTTTCTCATAAGGTTTCCACTTAGCGCTATACATCCTGTATATGAGTAGAAACATTTCCTAGCAAAATTTCTGGGACAAATGTCAGCTGCAGATGATATGCAAACTTCTCTTTTGTTTTAGACATTATTCACATGCAGGAAAAATGCGAAGAAAATTCTTCAATTCTGAAATATGCGCTTGCAAACAGAGATTTGTGTGTTGTATTTTTCATATGGAGACTATCATATTTCTTTTGATGAATTCATCGATTGTCATAGACAAGTTATCCTAATTCTGTCATAAAAAAAGATGCAATGTAATAAACAGACATTTGGTTGATGGATGATTGGGGCCTTACATCCTGTATTTATGCACTTGGTAGGCTAAATAGGACAGGAAGACACAGCAATGAGGCAAATGATGTTTCAAAGAGCCATCCCTGGACCAAGCGATTGCCAGCCTACTTTCGAACGCTAGACCAATCCTTCCTCCCTGCCACAGAAATGCGACAAAACACAGATAAATTGCATGTTTCTATATACTGAGGCCGGAAGGTACATCCTTAGCCACGTCAACTTTACAATGTCAGCTACTACAGTGTGCATTCTGAAAATATACTAATCCTTTTAGGACCTCTTGTACAACTTGTCAACTCTTATAAATAAAAGTAATACCGTTAATTTTGCTCTTTGAAATACATGTTCATATGCGATTCAATGACCATGTTCCTGTGAATTTACCCCCAAATGAAGTGCACTATCATAGAATGATAATAACCCTGGTAACTTGATAAATGATACCCTTGAGACCTTGGAAACCAGAACACTTTTGGAGAAGATTTGCCACAAGATGTGCCACAACCTGAATTTTGTATGGCCCATTATTGAAAACCAATATTTACAAATGACCAATGTAGCCAAGTAATGGCTATGGGTACAACCGATAGAAGGTTTGAGCCTTGAGGCAGTGTAAGGCTCATCTCTGAAACAAATCTATGTAGTTGCCATGATTATAATACCATTACTTCTATTTTTCAGGAGTCTATAGTAGACTAACTATACCAAACCGGTGAACCAATTCAAGTGTTTTATTTAGTTTCAAAATAGCTACCACCACATTGCCTTTCTACTTATAATGAAAATATCTTGTTTTGTACAGTGTAAAATCCTGCCACTTAATATAATGTAGCTCTAAAGGCCTCACATATTCAGTCACAATGAAACTAGATTTTGACCATGACATTAACAAAGTACATGAAATAAGTGAGGCTTACACAGTGTACATAATAATGGTGAGGCTTCAATCATGGGAGCAACCCAATAAATATTGGCAAATCATTGTATTTACCTAAAATCCTCAAAACATACATACTGGTGGAGACCATCCCCTCTGGCAAAGATTCAAAAGAGATCATTCTATTTGCACTATTCTCCTAGGAAAAAGCTAAGGTCTTGCTATAAAGTAATCTGATAGCTCGTTAAGCAAAGATTCATGGTGCAAAAAGGCCACATTATGCTCCTCCTACGCTTGACAATAAAAGCTGACGTTTCTCACAGGGATTTACAAATTCAACAGCATTTCATCTTTTACATCTCTATGATAACTTGATATTCAGCAAAAAAAATGAATTTCTCATTAATTTAGAATATAATGAGGGCTGCCAGTTATGGTGCCTGCTAAGGAAGTTACGGGGACTGTAAGATAAGAATTCTTAAAATTGTTTGACTGACATGAGTGAATGTTCGTTCTTTGCAATTGAGCAAATTTTCACTTCATCTGTATGTAGCTTCTTATTGTGGGAGACAAGCAGAAATGCTTATTTTATATTGTTCATTTTAACCCTACTTTAAACAAACTCATCTTATTTCATCTTATATTAGCAATACATTTTTGAGGATGTACTTTCATAATTCACTTGGAAAACCACCAACTGATACTGGAGACATTGTGCTTCCCAGTTGACACTGCTTCATATATTTGTTTTTGTGTGATTTCTTGTACAAATCATCTTTTTGAAATAAAAGATAAATAAGACTATTCTTGAAAAAAAGTACTTATTTCAAAATATATTTACTCTGGGAAAAAAAGGTGTAGAAATGCATGTATCACAAAAATCTTTCTTTCGAAGACTTGGAATCTTCAATCTTCATGTTTAGTTGGGGGCAAAAAATCTCGTAGAATTTACATGATGTGAAAATGACGCAATTCCATCTTAACAGAAATAGCAAGCAGAGTCACAATGACTCCAAAATATTAATCATCAGGGGCTGTCTGAAAATGATGCAGATCTTAGGCTGGAAATGATGACTCCATCTCACATTGTCAGAGGGCAATTCTTGAAACTCAATTAGGCAATTCGCGCAGGAAGACCTATGTTGATTTTGTCACAAGTAGGACCATTGGATCATAATTGAGGTGGAAGTAGGGTTACTTGTGGCTTGAGACATGATCCCACATGAATAGAAGCAATTTGTAGGGTCTCAGGGCTTCATTACTGGGTGTTGGCCATGTTAAGGAATTTCATATCGGGAGAGATGACCTGGAAAGCTGGAAATTTCAAGTTGTGTCTTTCCATTGTCCATTGCAATTCCCCTGTGCAATACAGTCCCTGTACTAAACATTGCGAATACATGTATGGCGTCCTTCTGCGGTTGTCTTGTTACTTTATAGACATCACAAGTCAATGTAAATTTGTCTTATCATTCAACATCATAAAAATGAAAAAAAAATACTTCATTGTCAAATAAATTGTTTGGAATATCTAGATGGTTGATGCATTGGCACCTCATTCACGAAGCATTCCATCGTCAAAAACCAAGAAGACGTTCATAGTCTTAGAATTCAATTTTAGAAAGGCAATTTATAATATTATCACAGCATGATAGTCCTGTGAGTGAGGTGATCAATTTTAGGAATTTGGTTTTACAGAGTCACCGCATGTACACGTAGTGTGTTGTTATTGGTCAAGGATTTCTGTTGGTCCAAATAACGTCAATATGGGGTTAACACCAACCTGATATAATGGCTAATATGCTCAGTCCAGTATCAATTGCCTGTCCTGTCATGTCACGTATTGATCTGAGGTGGCCACAATTTCATTACTCAGATTGTCATCATATTCCTTTCTTCTGACACTGCATTGTTAGCTTGCCACTGCATGATAATGTCATCATATTACATTGTCACTTCAAGGCGTTGCATTGAGTAATTAAGGCACTTACATGTTTTACACCCTCAAATTATCGGTCATGTGATTGAATAGTATTCATTCTTTCTGATCACAGCATGAAATGATCTTGTGTCACATAGTGTACCTTATTTGACTATGGACATGCAGACAAATTGGCAGCCTTATATTTATTCACACAACGTGTTCATTGTTCAAATATGTAGAATAGATACGACATATATTTACAAAGTTGTTACAGCACAGCATTATGGTGCTGAGGATTTACTTGATCACAAGGCAGTTGCAAGGCATGTTTAGTGGTTCCGTGACATTCTGAGCTATTTGTTATGTATTAAGGATTGTGTGTATTTACAGAATGTGGCAATGCATTGTAATGCTGGTATGAACAATATTCATGAATCCTCTGTTGAGAAGTAGACAAAGAAAGCTACTGTGGGGTTGATATCAGGAGTTTTGGGCAAATAGGATGCTTGGGCACTATTTGCGGGTTTATATCAAAAATGCTATATTTTATCAAGTACATACATTGATGACCTCTTTTAAGTTCTGCTTACATTATCATCAATCAGCAAATCTTGTACGTGACAACATCTTCATTACTTTTTATCGAATATGCCTTCATCATTCATTTGTATTTGTTTTTTGAAGGTTGAGGGGGAATAGGCTACATTGATGTCAAATTGCCTTTTGACTTGTTACAGTAGAAAATAAAACATATATGTTCTGTGAAATTGGGTGTCAGCAATGCAAATGAAATGTCCATTCAATGCAAGTTTGTCCAGACAATGTTCTTCATTGTCTGTGGACTGAGAAGATTTTTAGATTGGATAGCTGCAATTCATCTTTGAGGAAGTATGCTCATTCACTCGTTTCTGATAATGGGCCAAATGATATTGAGGGTTGTACACAAGGGGTGAACTATCTAGGGATGCTAGTATCTTGCTACTCATTATCTCCATTACTGTTCAAGATCATTAAACCCGAAGGGTAACAAGCCTCTTAAGTCTTCTGGGTTTTAGCTTAAGAGTGGCAGTAAGCTCGAGGGAAGTTGATGGCATTTAGGACAAGGTCTTTGGAGATTTCGGAAAAGCGAAACATTAGTCAAGTGACTTGATACGATATGTCCAGGGTTCATTTGCACACAAAGATATTCAAAGATGTGTTTAAATGTTAATAAATAGACCATGAGAATAAATATAAATGGATATAGTAGTGATATTTAGAAAAATTCAGTAAGAAACATTTTAAAGTCAAAAAGTGGTGTATTTACTGTTCAATGTATATTATTCCCAGTTTCACTCACTTATTGATTTCATAATGATATAATTACTTAACTTTCACTAACAAGACAATTTTCCTGTCAAAATCTGGTAAGTTAAAAAAACAAATTATGGATAATAATCACCAATATACTTTGTTCATTACCTTTGTAAAATGACGAAGTGTCTCATTTGTCAATGTCATAGTCAAAATGGCTGTAATATTCGTAATCCATTATTCAAATAATAATTGCTACATACAATTAACAGTCCCTTTCAATAAACTTTCTAATAATAGCCCAATATCATTGTCCAAGTATGCATAATTGTTCTGAACTTCAGTTTTTCTTACATTTCATACTTATTCCCAGTGTGAGTCAATATACATTTGCTGAAACTACATATAAAATATACACTTTGTGCAACAACTGCTAATTAGTAAGAAGTATAATTTCACCTATTTAAAAGATGTGCTAATGATGATGTTGTCAGATGGTGAAGACATTTGCCCACTCATTTCCAAAATATGAAAATAAAAACTCATATAATTAATCCAAACTCAGCTGTTTCATTGTTTGCCTAATTTCCTATTGTTCCATGGCAGAAAATGAACAGCTAAATATGATTGTTCTGTAATTAACATTGAAACAAAACATGAAATTCTCCACCAATCCTCTGATTTAATTGGACAAAAAACTTCCAATTTGAATTTCCGATTAGTTTTCTCCCCAATTACAATTTCAAATGTTCATCTGGGTAACAATGGCTAAAAATTGCCATAAACTTGTCTGATTAGGCATGAATGAAGATGTTGGAAGATGATTCAGATGACTGTATCAAATTTCAAGTTGTTCTTAAATGAATTAATTTGCAATCTTGATGCATTCATCTTGCTGAGTTAGAATTGCCTGCTTTGCATTTATGTTTAAATCTGCATTTCAGTGAACTTGAGAAAAATGTCAGAGTTATGTGAGAGGTATTTTGGAATAGATTATACGCTTCTCGGTATATGCCCTTTTGAAAGTTCATAAGGGATGAAAGTGGTAGATCAAATGTCAGAATTATCACAAAAGGATCATGAGCAAAATTGCCATTAAAACAAAGACCAGTGAGTATATTGTATTAAAATTTTAAAAAAGTAAGCCCTAATTTAAGGCAGAGAATCAAGCCACTACTGAAACATTATAAAAACATTTCTTTCAACATCGTTTAAGGGATTCTGCTAGGATACTGACTTAATCCTTGCGTATTGAAGCAAACAAGCCGCTCTCTTTCTTAGCAATAAAAGCTCAGCCAATTGCACCGATGGGAATCCAAGTTGCCCCTTTTTCTCGCACAATTGAATCTTCCACTTTATCACTCGGAATATTGTTCACTTGGGTGTTACACTTATGTTGCTTGTATTTCTCAGCTGTTTCTACAAGTTCATAGGTCTTTGTCATTTTTGCGTCTTGGGAAGAAGTTACACATGGATAGATAGAGAAAGTTGCTCGGAAACAGGCAAACCAAAAGGTACATATAGCGGTAGTTAAATTGAATTGAATTGAATTGAATTTATTTGAGAATTTACACATGTATGTACAGATATCATGACAATTATAATGGTGACAGTTATATAGAGCTAATTTGTTACATACATGCGGAACAGAACATTAATACAAACAGAACATTCTACCTCGTAGGGACAGTCACTAGCATTTTCATGCTGTAGTCGACCTACCCACTATCATTCATTAGTCATACATATGTTTATGAAGAAAAGCATTTTAAATAGATTGATAAGTGTTACAATAAAGCTCACAATGCAAACATTGCAAAGTAGCCTCAATTTGGTTAAAGCTGCATGATTTCAAAGTTGCTTACTGTCAGTACAAGCTTCAATTTTAGTTTCATGATATTTAATTGTCCGTGAGACGTACTTTGGAAATATCAATTGCAATGGCTTTTTTAAAAATCGAAAATGAATAAATAGTGGACCAATAGCACAATTTGAAGAAACCCAAATCATTTACTTGCATCAGAAACCTTCCTTGATTTTTCTGACACCAAAGATTCTTAAAACTCCTCCGTGTTAAAGAATGAAGTTTCCACTTTATGCTACGTATCCAGCATATGATTGCGTTGTGAGTGCCTGAGCCAAAAGGCTTCGACATTTTTATGTTTTTCGTAAAGTTTCCACTTTGCGCTATGCATCCTGTATATGAGCAGAAACATTCCCTAGCAAAATGCCTGGGACAAATGTCAGCTGCAGATGATATGCAAACTTCTCTTTTGTCTAAGACATGATTCACAGGCAGAAAAAAAAATGCGAAGGAAATTCATCAATTGTGAAATATGTGCTTGCAAAAGAATACTTACGTGTTGCATTTTTCATATGAAGACTATCATCTGTCTTATTGAATTTATCGACTGCTATAGACAGGTTCACCTATTTTTTCACAGTGGGCAAATTGAACTACTTTGACATCAGCACCAGATTGTATGAATGCTTATCACTGGTCCTATATATACCCTCAACCTTATTCGAGTGAAAGTAAGTAAGAGCATTTAAGAGTATTACTAAGACTAATCATATGTATATGAGATACATTTGACATTTTTAAAAAATCACACCGTGTGGACATCTTATAAGCAACAGTGACACCTGAGTTTACAGAACAGAGTACATGTTTTTAGTGAATTTTAAACGCCACACTAAATGTTAAAACAAAGAAAGAGACTGAATACCCAGCAATGAATATTTTAATATTTAGTTATTGGCGAAACACATGCACAGTTGCTCATCTGACCCAGCTTCAGGACAAAGTAGGTTTCATTTGCACTATTCTCCTTGGAAAAGCCTTGGGGTTGCTATTTAAAGTAATCTGATAGCTCGTTAAGCAAAGATTCATGGTGCAAAAAGGTCACATTATGCTCCTCCTACGCTTGACAATTAAAGCTGGTGATTCCCACAGGGAGTTACAAATTCAACAGCATTTCATCTTTTACATCTCTATGATAACTTGATATTCCGCAAAAAAAACTGAACTTCTCATTAATTTAGAATATAATGAAGGTTGCCAGCTATCACGTCTGCTAAGGAAGTTCGAGGTCTGTAAGATAAGAATTCTTGAATTTTTTTGACTAACATGAGTGACTGTTCATTCTTAATTGCATAATTGGCATTGAGCACATTTTCACTTCATCTGTATATAGCTTCTTATTGTGGGAGACAAGCAGAAATGCTTATTTTATATTGTTCATTCTAACCCTACTTTAAACAAACTCATCTTATTTCATCTTATATTAGCAATACATTTTTCTGGATGTACTTTCATAATTCTCTTTGCACCACCAGCTGATACTGGAGACATTGTGTTTCCCAATTGACACTGCTTCATATATTTGTTTTTGAGTGATTTCTTGTACAAATAATCTTTTTGTAAATTAAAGATAAATAAGACTATTCTTGAAAAAAGCACTTATTTCAAAACATATTTACTCTGGGAAAAAAAGGTGTAGAAATGCATGTATCACAAAAATCTTTCTTTCGAAGACTTGGAATCTTCAATCTTCATGTTTAGTTGGAGCAAGTTACATGATGTGAAAATGACACAATTCCATCTTAACAGAATTAGGAGGCAGAATCACATTGACTCTGAAACATAAGAGGCTGTCTCAACAAGACATCATAGGCCGGAAATGATGACTCCATCTCACATTGTCAGAGGGCAATTCTTGAAACTCAATTAGGCAATTCGCGCAGGAAGACCTATGTTGATTTTGTCACTAGTAGGACCATTGGATCATAATTGAGGTGGAAGTAGGGTTACTTGTGGCTTGAGACATGATCCCACATGAATAGAAGCAATTTGTAGGGTCTCATGGCTTCATTACTGGGTGTTGGCCTTGTTAAGGAATTTACTGTTGTAAGGGATGACCTGGAAAGCTGCAAATTCCAAGTTGTATTCTTTCATTGTCCATTGTATTTCCCCCTCTACTATACAGTACCTGTGCTCTAAATATAAGAACGTGTATGGTCTCATTTTTTGGGTTGTCAAGTGATTTTATAGAAATCACAAGTAAATTTCTCTTACTATCGAACTGTACAAAAATGAAAAATATATATATTGTCGTCAAATAAATTGTTTGTAATATCTATATTGTTGATCACAAAGCAGTCGGTCGTCAAAACCAAGAAGACGTTCATAGTCTTAGAATTTAATTTTAGAAAGGCAAGTTATAATATCATCACAACATGATAGTCCTTTGAGTGAGGTGATCAATTTTAGGAATTTGGTTTTACAGAGTCACCGCATGTAGTGTGTTGTGATTGGTCAAGGATTTCTGTTGGTCCAAATAACGTCAATATAGGGTTAACACCAACCTGATATAATGGCTAATATGCTCAGTCCAGTATCAATTGCCTGTCCTGTCATGTCATGTATTGATCTGAGGTGGCCACAATTTCATTACTGCCCATTGTCATCATATTCCTTTCTTGTGACACTGCATTGTTAGCTTGCCACTGCATGATAATGTCATCATATTACATTGTCACTTCAAGGCATTGTTACCATTCAAGCATTGAGTAATTAAGGCACTTACATGTTTTACATCTTCAAATTAGCGGTCATGTGATTGAATAGTATTCATTCTTTCTGATCACAGCATAAAATGATCTTGTGTACATAGTGTACCTTATTTGACAATGCATATGCAGACAATTTGGCAGCCTTATATTTTCTCACACGGCGTGTTCATTGTTCAAATATGTAGAATAGATACAACATATATTTACAAAGTTATTACAGCACTGCATTATGGTGCTGAGGATTTTACTTCATCACAAGGCAGTTGCAAGGTATCTTAAGTGGTTCTGTGACATTCAGTGCTATTTGTTATGTATTAAGGATTGTGTGTATTTACAGAATGTGGCAATGCATTGCAATGCAGGTATGAACCATATTCATTTCTACTTCTCTGTGGAGAAGTAGACAAAGAAAGCTACTGTGGGGTTGATATCAGTAGCTTTGGGCAAATAGGAGGCTTGGGCACCATTTGCTGGTTGACATAAAAAATGCTATATTTCATCAATAGACCCTTGGGAGAGAAAAGTACAAAGATTGATGACTGCTCTTAAGTTCTGCTTAAATTATTATCAATCAGCAAATATTGTCACTGACAACATTTTCATTACTTTTTTAACGGACATGTCTTTATCATTCATTTGTATTTGCTTTTCAAAGGTTGAGGGGAATAGGCTGCATTGATGGTCAAATTGCCATTTTACTTCTTATGATAGAAAAAAAAAATTGTTCTGTGAAATAAGGTGTCAGTGAACATTGCAAGTGAAATGTCCATTTGGTGCAATTTTGTCCTGACAAAGTTCTTCATTGTCTGTGAACTATAAGACATTTTGAATTGGCATGGATCTATAAATTAACAGGATAGAACACTCCATCTGATCATGATCCATTTGTTAAATTTTATGTTTTATACACAAATGTGCCTAAATCTTCAGAAGAAAATTTGAAAAATCCTTTGAATTTCTCTGTATTAGCCCTTGTGTTATTGGTCTCTTTATTACCCTATGTAGCACTTTATCTGATCAACGTCTTGCCTGCACAATTCAAGACCCTTACCCCATTTCTAGGCCTGCCTGGAACCCCAAGTCAAGTCCATGCATCAGAACAAAGGGATCCAAGGACGCTGAAGATTGGTTGATGCTATAAAATCGGCCTTTTAGAGACCTAAAAGTCAGCTGTTTTTTTTTAATAGTTAGGACAATCATAACCCTGATTCCTAATGATTTAAGTTAAAAGTCAGGAAAAAACTAATGAAAAACCTGTCATATCTCAACAGGGATATGTTTGGTGAATTTGATATTTTGGGACATGCTAAACCAAGAAGTTTTGTGCTATTTACCTCCTATAGACCGTTAGGAGGGTGATTAGATGGTTAAAATGTCTTTAAGGAGGGTTTTTTAAACATATAGTTGCGATTTTTCACATGTCGTTATAGTCTCATGAGAGACACTGAGTAAACCTTTGATATAGCCGGCCGTGACCTCTTCCCCTTATAGCTCTACGGGATTGGATAGCTGCGATTCATTTCATTGGACATTTGCTCATCCATGTGTTGTTGATAATGGGCCATATGCTATTGAGGGTTGTACACAAGGGGTGAACTATCTAGGGATGCTGGTATCTTGCTACTCATTATCTCCATTACTGTTCAAAGTCATTAAACCCGAAGGGTGACAAGCCTCTTAAGTCTTCTGGGTTTTAGCTTAAGAGTGACAGTAACCTCAAGGGAAGTAGATAGCATTTAGGACAAGGTCTTTGGAGATTTCGGAAAAGCAAGAAACAGCAGTCAAGGGAATTGATACCATATGTCTGGGGTTCATTGGGACCAAAGATATTCAAAGATGTGTTTTTAAAAATGTCAAGGAGAATAAATATAAATGGATAGGCCTATAGTAGTGATATTTAGAAAAATTGAGTAAGAAACATTTTGAAGTCAAAAAGAGTGTTATTTACGGTTAAATGTATATTATTCCCAGTTTGACTCACTCATTGATTTCATAATGATATAATAGCTTGACTGGCACTATCGAGACAATTTTCCTGTCAAAATCTGGTAACTTAAAAACACAAATTATAAATAATCATCACCAAGTTACTTTGTTCATTACATTTGTAAAATGCCGAAATATCTCATCCATTACTGCAGCATACAATTGACAGTCCCTTTCAATAAGCTTTCTAATAATAGCCCAAAATAATTGTCCTAGTATGCATAATTGTTCTGAACTTCAGTTTTTCTTACATTTCATACTTATGCCCAGTGTGAGTCAATATATGTGTACATTTTCTGAAACTACATATAAAACATACACCTTGTGCAACAACTGCTAATTAGTAAGAAGTATAATTTCACCTATTTAAAAGATTAGCTAATGATTATGTTGTCTGATGGTGAAGAAATTTCCAAACTCTTTTCCAAAATATGAAAATAAAAACTCATATAATTAATCCAAACTCAGCTGTTTCATTGTTTGCCTAATTTCCAATTGTTTCATCACAGAAAATGAACAGCTAAATAGGATTGTTTTGCAATCGATCAACATCGAAACAAAACATGAAATTCTCCACCAATTCTCTGATTTAATTGGACAAAAAGCTTCCAATTTGAATTTCCGATTAATTTTCCCCCCAATTAAAATTTGCAATGTTCATTTTGGAGACAATAGCTAAAAATTGCCATAAACTTGTCTGATTGGGCATGAATGAAGATGCTGGAAGATGATTCAGATGACTGTATCAAATTTCAAGTAGGTCTTAATTGAATTCATTTGCAATCTTGTTGCCTTCATCTTGCTGAGTGAGAATTGCCTGCTTTGCATTTATGTTCATTTCAGCGAAGATAAGAAAACGTCAGTTCTGTGAGACTGAGGGATATTTTGGTATAGATTCTGCACTTCTTGTTATATGCCCTTTTGAAAGTTCATAAGGGATGAAAGTGAGAGATCGAATGTCAAAATTATCACAAAAGGATCATGAGCAAAATTGCCATTAAAACAAAGACCAGTGAGTATATTTTATTTAACTTTGAGAAATTCTTTAGTTTAAGCCACTACTGAAACATTATCCAAACATTTATATGTCTTTAAGAAGACTGCTAATTTCAACATCGCTTTAAGGGATTCTCGGATAATCATTCTCCAGGGATACTGATTCAAGCAATCAAGCCTCTATCTTTCTTACCAGTAAAAGCCTAGCCAATTGCACCCATGGGAATCTAGGTTGCCCCCTTTTTCTCGCACAATTGAATCTCCCACTTTATCACTCGGAATATTGTTCACTTGGGTGTGATGTTTATGTTCCTTGTATTTCTCAGCTGTTTCTATTAGTTTATAGGTCTTGTCATTTCTTGGAGAAGAAAAATGCATGCTGCACTTCAGACAATTGAATAGCTATTTTGAAACATATAAATGAACACATCTATAGATAGATAGAAAAACAAGTCATAGTACTTAAATTTCCTGTTGCTGTACATAGGCAAATATTTGCAGGCTGAAAAAGCACAATAGATGCCAGCAGGACAACCATACATTTCGGAGCCAAAAATCACAATGTCAAAAAATAAACATTTACAAACTTCAAAGAAACTCAATGAGGAAGTAGTTACCTGCCATTGTTTACTAATTGGCAACATGATAAGTGTGATTTGTGAACATTAGAGAGATCCCTTTTCTGTTGACTACTTGACATGCAAAGCAATGTTTACATGTCACGTCACTAACTCATTATATAACAATCAAAGAAGGTTCCTCCTTATCTTCTCATCGCAGGCAATGTATTCTTGTAAAATGTAAATACACAACCAGAAAGGTAGATTGTCAGAGACTTGGATTCAATACAATGGTCCCTATGTTATAAGACCACCCCATCTGCAGTCATGAAGCCCTTAGAACTACAGTCATGAAGCGATCTCTTGTCCGGGTTCAAAAATCACTAAAAAATACTGCTTAGTGTTGGAGGAAGGTGGTCACATAAGACAAGCCGGTCTTACAACAGGTGGTCTTACAACAAAGGTACCGCTGTTCTGTTTCCTGAAACTTTACATGATTATTTAAAAAGTGGGTATTCCATAAGCAATGTTTTAGCACAAGTTCACTTTACTGAATTAATTTCTTGAGATCCGTTCCAGAGTTTGTACACTTTGACAACTATAGCCGCTTTTTTTAGTGTAAAAAAACTTTAAATGAGTTTGGCTGGAGGATCTACTCATTAAAAAATTTTGTCGGAACAGAATCAGGAGGAAGAATCATAAGGACTCAAATATATTGGACATACTGACTCCACGATGGTGAAAGTGCAAAACCTCGTATGTCAAAAAAAGCCATTTTTCAGAAATTGGAAAAAACTATCACCGATCTTTTTTTATGGCAATGTTTATCAATATGTGAGTTAGGCTCAACTTGATTTATAGAAAGTGACACCCTGTTTTAGCATAACTTTTTGTCAGAGGTCGTTGACCCCTAGCATTGATGTCACATCAGACATGATTGAAAATGTTGACTTACAAGGTTTTGCACTTTCACTTAGTAAGGTGCAAAACCTTGTAACTCGACCATTTTTCACATTTTAAAGCAACTTGCAGTATTCAATGTACCTTTAATCTATAGGTAAACAGTAAAAAATATAATTTGACCATGATAAATAACAACAGCTAATTTTAATTAGTGGCTACAATGGCAAAAATGAGGAAAATGAGTCTTTTTTCACATTTTTGTGCACGCTTTTTTTCAATAGCCTATATCACCACAATAAATATAGGGAGGTAAAAAATTTTAAAAAGGAAATTTCCTTTGAGCCATAAAAAACGTACCACAATCATAATTTTTCAAAAAAAGGTTGAAATATCCTAAATATGTGCTTCAAAGTTCTGATTTGAGTTACGAGGTTTTGCACTTTCACTTTTTGGAACAAATCGACAAACAAGGTTTGGTGAAACCATGGTTAAATCATTCTGTTACAGCTTCCAAAAATAGCAAAGAGGCAAGGTGAACAATTGACAACATGTATTGGATATTGAATTAGTCATTCCACTCAAAATCTAAAAATAGCAAAATTTTGACATACGAGGTTTTGCACTTTCACCATCGTCCAGTATTGTGCTCAGGGGGTTGTTATTTTATGGATTAGGCAATTCTTGAAACTCAATTAGGCAATTCTTGCAGGAAGACCTCTGTTGATTCTGCACTGCTGGGACCATTGAATCATAGTTGAGGTGGAAGTGTGGTCCCTTGAAGCTGAGACATGATCTGGCATGAATGGAAGCAATTTGAAGGGTCTCGGAATTTTGTTATAGAGTTTTGCATGGTCATGTTATTACTGTATATTACAGTCTGTAAATTTCTTATGCAAAAAGAGAGGACCATTTCACTAGTGTGTCATCATCATAGATTTTAACATGGAAAACATCGAAGCTGCTTGATTAGTCATGATCTAGAGAAGGCCATTCGATTTGTCATAACTGATTTTAGAGAAATATCAGATGCATAATCCTTTCATTTGGCTGTCACCCAGAAGCAGTATTAGTCTCCTTAAATAAAGTAACATTGAATGTATTGGTACGATCATGACAAATCATCAGTATGATGAGTCATGAAGTGCCATTTTCAGGAATTTATGGTTCAATCAATTCACAAGGAGTATTCATTATGTCTACAATAGCAATTCACCTCAACATGACATGATGGCTTATGTATGATGTTTGGCCCAGTGTCAATTCTATGTCCTCTCATGTCATATATTGATCTGTGGAGGCAACAATATCATTACTACCCTTTGTCATCAAATTGCATACTTATCACATTGCATTATTAGTTTGTCACTGCATGATAATGTCATCATATTACATTGTCACTTCAAGGCATTGTCATCACACAGGCATTGAGTAAGCCACTTGCTTACTGAGTTTTTCCATTATGTGAGTGAATGGCATTCATTTCTCTTAATCACTTCGTTATGACTCCTGTCTACACTGAATACTCACATACAGTCATTTTGATAAACTTGGGAATTGTGTGGCACAAAGTGACTTTTCAATTGTTGTGGTTCATAGTTTATGCTGAACAGTCGCTGCATTATAATGACCGACTTGCCTTATATGACCGCCTTCCTTCCTTCTGCGAGAGGAAGGCGGTCATACAAAGCAAGTCGGTTTCACAACCAGGGGTCTTATAATGCAGGAACCACTATACTTATTTGCAATGTGGGGCAGACATGCACATGTTTGATTTTTGTGCCATTATTACTGCTGAAATTCTGAAACAAAGAATGCAGACTGACAAAGGAGGCTTAAATGCGTCAGTTTAAATTTTCCGGGCGGTTGTTTCACCACAGGGGCTGTTGCTGCATGTGAAATTGTGAATTCTTGCAGAGTTAACTACCGATGGCAGCTCACTGCTGCTGCCTCTTGTGTAGGATGTAAAGTATGAACTCATTTAGCAGAGTACCTTTCTGTGGTTGTTACATCATGAGTCACAGTTACTGTAATTGAAGATGACATGCAAACCCATGTTACCTGATATGTTTAGCTCTTTTTCCAGTTACAGGTAATTATAGATGGTGCTCAAGCTCAGTACATTGCACGTCATGGGGTATAATTAGCAGGCCCTGCAGAAGACAGTTTTACCTTGAATGGTAACTGCTAGAAAATATCTAGGGCTCCAAGAGTTATTACAGATCTCATATTAGTGTGCCATGTTCTTTCCAACTGCCACAGTGCTCTTGTGATGTCAGTATCAGCATAATGATTTCACAGTTGGTATAATTCGCAGTTTCAGCTGTGTCACTTGGAACCCATACTGATCACACCATTACAAATCCACAATCAGCTGTTAGATTGTTGCTCAACATTGATTATTCAGTTTGAATGTTTTAAATAAATCCAAAAGTTACAACATCAAGCTATATATAATACATGGATTTTGTGTATAACTGCTATCAGTATTAGCACTTTTACAAAATAAAAATGCATTCACTCTCACATTCATTTGCTGGTCTGAGAGGTTATCATGTGCTGCTCTGTCTTGGCAAAAATAATATACTCAGGAACCATTCAGAATTTAAGACCTAAGGGGGGAGTTTTGCCTGGGGGCATCCTTATCACTGATTTCAAATAATGTTTATTTGATGATCGAATTCTTAGCCTCCTTGTCTGGCCTTTTCCCAAATTTTGGGGGACAACTACCACCCCCCCCCCCCCCCATTTCTCGTCCTCTGGTATGCCCATGCAACATCGCCACATTCACTTCCAAAAAATCTCCCCATCATCCCCATTCCAGTCATCAATTCTGAACAGTTTCTTTGGCACAGATCTCACCTAAAAGCCACAAGGTGCTGCCCTCAAGGAGACATTTCACAACAGGACACCTTGAATGTCCATGATGGATCAAGCAAGTGGCTCAAACATATCAGTTTCACCTGCTTCAACTGAATCAAACAATCATACCAATGAATGCAGATTAATCAATTGTTATTCACACTTAGACAGCCCATAAGCCTGACTTGTTGGTAGCAGTTGGAATCAACACTCAAGCTTGGAGTGCCAATAGTGATGTCAGTATTGCAATACTGACATCATCTGTGCATATATTCACATGTAACATGGCACACTTATACGAGATCTATAATAACAAGTGTTCAAGCTCACATCCTTCAGTACTACTAGCAATTTCTGTGCTGATGTGAGAATGTGTTGTGCAAAAAGAGAGGACCATTTCACTGTGAAAAATGCACGATGTGACTCATGCTAGCTAGAGATGTGTCATCATCATATATTTAATATGAGAACCATAGAAGTTGTTCAATTAGTCATGAATAAGAGAAGGCAATTTGATTTGTCATAACTGATTTTAGAACAAAATAAATCGGATGCATAATCCTTTCGTTTGGCTGTCACCAACAAGCAGTATTAATTTTCTTGAATCAAATTGACATTGAAAGTATTGGGCATGATCATGACAAATCATCAGTATGATGACTCACAAAGTGCCATTTTTACAGTAAAGTCCATTCATTTCGCATAACAAATTTACTGACTGTGAAATTATGCATATTTCTTATAATGCTAACTGAAGTGATGTGATCTCATGGACACATTCGATAACTTTTAAGACAATTTAGCTATGATGGAGCCCATATGCTATAATATTCCATTATCCTTTTGGGTAGTAGCATGTTGCAGTAACTTGTAGAACACAATCTTTAATCTCATTCTACAAATGTATTTGTAAATCTCCCAGGTTTTTCATAGGGATATTATCAAATATTATATGGACTATAATCTCTGAGAAACTGCGCTCTGTATTCTATTTATAAGCTTTTATCTTCTACGAAATACATATTTGTCTAATGTAGTAAAAGGTTTATCTTCTTACGGATACTTTGTAGCAAGTCTGAAACTTGTGTACAGTGATACTGAGTAGAATGACGCCTACATATATAGCCCCCCAGGGGGCGTTGGAAGGAGACAATTTGATGGATGCAGTTTCAGTGTGTAAAGCCATTTTAGAAGTCACACTACAGAGTCCTGAAGCAATTTTGGTAATACATCAAAAAGAATGTATGCTGCTTCAAAAGAACAACAGGGGGCAGCTATAAATCATTTCACTACTACAATATAATGTTCAAGTCTGTGTTTCAGGAGGAATATGATATTCAGAAAACTGTATTTGGTCTTGTTAGCACCAATAATTTTTCTTGAAACAATACAGTAGGGTGGAAGAGTGCTCAAAGATCCCAGTTGCTCTACTGAAGGTTTTTGCCCGCATTGGTTCGAAACCCCGGTCGGAGTAACTTGAATTTTCAGTGGGCCTTCATGAGAAAATCCCCAGCCGACCCTTGACAGAGACAAATGTAAAGAATGAGGTCTGCACTCAATTCTCCTCAAGAATGTTTTCAGTCAGTGGACTCCCTCTTGACTGTGGCAAAATGTACATTATATTGTACCAACACACCACTTCTACATAATATCTCTTCTTCCCTTGGTTAGGTTTAGTGGAATCAGCACTTTTAGGAGTTCAAGTTGGCTTTTCACTTGTGTCAGTAAAAAAAACACAGCTTATACGATTCAATTTGTTCTGTGAAATTAGGTGTCACTGTGGCAAGAGAAATTGTCCATCCAGCGCCACTTTGTCTAGACTAATTTTTTGTTGTTTGTCAACTGAAAAGTTTCTGGCAGTAGCAGTGGCAGATCTGGATGGGGGCCTAATTTTTTCTTGTCAAAATTAACAAAAACATTTCTTTCAAAGATTTGGAATCTTCAATTTTCATGTTTAGTTGGAGCAAACATCTTGAAGAAGTTAAATGATCTGAAAATGACACAGTTCTATCTCAACATAATTAGGATTCAGAGTCACAATGACTCTGAAGCATAAGATGCCGTCCCAACATGATATCACAGGCTGAAAATGACGACTCCTTCTAACATTGTCAAAGGGCAATTCTAGGTACTTAATTAGGCAATTCTTGTTGAAAGACCTAAGTTGACTTTGTCACTGCTGGGACCATTGGATCATAATTGAGGTGGAAGTAGGGTTACTTGTGGGTTGAGACATGATCCCACATGAATAAAAGCAATTCGAAGGGTCTCAGGGCTTCATTACTGGGTGTTGGCCCTGATAAGGAATTTCATATTGGGAGAGATGACCTGGAAAGCTGCAAATTTAAAGTTGTATCTTTTCATTGTCCATTGCATTTCCCCTGTTCAGCACAGTCCCTGTCCTAATCATTGTGATTGCATGTGTGGTCTCATTTTGGGTTATTCAAGTGATTTTATACACATCACAAGTCAATGTAATTTGTCTTATTATTCAACTTCACAAAAATGAAAAAAATATTTTTAATGTTAAACAAATATTTAGAAATATCTTTATTGTTGACGCACTGGCACCTCATTCAGGAAGCATTCCATCGTCAGAAACTAAGAAGACATTTATGGTCTTACAGTATAATTTTGAAAAGGCAATTTTTAATATCACCACAGCATGATAGACCTTACATGTGAGGGAAGTGATAAATTTTAGGATTTTGGTTCTACGAAGCCACCACATGTGGTGTATTGTGATTACCCAAGGGTTACTGTTGTTCACAATAACGTCAATAAGGGGTTGACACCAACCTGACATGATGGTCAATGTATTACGCTCAGCCCAGTATCAATTCTCTGTCCTCTCATGTCATGTATTGATCTGAGGTGGCCACAGTATCATTACTGCCCATTGTCATCATATTCCTTTCTTATGACACTACATTGTTAGCTTGTCAATGCATGATGATGTCATCATATTACTCTGTCACTTCAAGGCATTGTTACCATTCAAGCATTGAGTAATTAAGGCACGTACATGTTTTACACCTTTGGATTAGCGTGTGATTGAATAGTATTAATTTTTCCTGATCTCAGCATGAATTGATCTTTTGTCACATAGTGTACCTTATTTGACAAAGCGCAGACAAATTGGCAGCCATAATATATTCATTCTAAATGCCGCACAGGACACACATGTTCAAATATGTAGAATAATATAACACATATTTACAAAGTTGTTACAGCACTGCATTATGGTGCTGAGGATTTTACTTCATCACAAGTCAGTTGCAAAGCATGTAAAGTGGTTCTGTGACATTCAGTGCTATTTGTTATGAATCAAGGATTGTGTGTATTTACAGAATGTGACAATGCATTGTAATACAGGTATGAACCATATTCATGAGTCCTCTGTTGAGAAGTAGACAAAGAAAGCTACCGTGGGGTTAACTGATATTAGGAGCTTTGGCAAAAAGGTGGCTTGGGCACCATTTAAGGGTTGATATCAAAAATGCTATAACTCATCAATAGACCCTTGGGAGTGAAAAGTACAAAGATTGATGACTGCTCTTAAGTTCTGTATCTTGTCCGTGACAACATTTTCATTACTTTTTTAACGAATATGCATTTGTCATTCATTTGTATTTGTTTTTTGAAGGTTCAGGGGAATCGGCTGCATTGATGGTCAAATTGCCTTTTTACTTCTTCTGTAAAAAAAAAATACTCAATTCATTTGTTCTGAGAAATTAGGTGTCAGCATCGTAAGTGTAATATCCATTCAATGCAATTTTTGTCCAGACGATGTTCTTCATTTTCTGTGAAGTGAGAAGCATTTTAGATTGGATAGTTGCAATTCATCTGTGAGGAAATATTCTCATTCATGGGCTTCTGATAATGGGCCATTTACTATTGAGGGTAGCACACAAGGGGTGAAGAAATCTCGGGATGCTAGTATCTTGCTACTCATTATCTCCATTACTGTTCAAGGTCATTAAACCCGAAGGGTAACAAGCCTCTTAAGTCTTCTGGGTTTTAGCTTAAGAGTAGCAGTAAGCTCGAGGGAAGTATAGATTGAATTTAGGACAAGGTCTTTGGATATTTCGGAAGAGCTAGAAACATTAGTCAAGGGAATTCTTGTAATGCCTGGTTTTCATTGGGACCAAAGATATTCAAAGATGTGTTTAAATGTCAATAAATAGACCATGAGAATAAATATAAATGGATAGGCCTAGAGTAGTGATATTTAGAAAAATTGAGTAAGAA
Organism: Platynereis dumerilii; assembly: GCA_026936325.1. Classification (NCBI taxonomy): domain Eukaryota; kingdom Metazoa; phylum Annelida; class Polychaeta; order Phyllodocida; family Nereididae; genus Platynereis; species Platynereis dumerilii. Next base: position 2,753,487 of record JAPTHN010000032.1, read on the forward strand.
ACATTTTAAAGTCAAAAAGAGTGTTATTTACTGTTAAATGTATATTATTCCCAGTTTCACTCACTTATTGATTTCGTAATGATATAATAACTTAACTGGCACTAACGAGACAATTTTCCTGTCAAAATCTGGTAACTTAAAAACACAAATTATGGATAATCATCACTAATTTACTTTGTTCATTACATTTTTTAAAATTACAAAGTATCTCATCTGTCAATTGCACAGCCAAAATGGCTGTAATAATCCTAATCCATTACTGCTGCATACAATGGACAGTCCCTTCCAATAAACTTTCTAACAATAGCCGAGAATAATTGTCCCAGTATGCATAATTTTACTGAACTGTAGTTTTTCTTACTTTTCACACCTATGCCCAGTGTGAGTCAACAAACGTGTACATTTGCTGAAATTACATATAAAACATACACCTTTCGCAACTACAGCCAATTAGTAAGAAGTATAATTACACCAATTTGAAAGATGTAACTAATGAATATGTTGTGAGATGGTGAAGACATTTCCAAACTATTTTCCAAAATATGAAGATAAAAACTCATAGTATAATTAATCCAAACACAGCTGTTTCATTGTTTGCCTAATTTCCAAGGCAAAAAATGAACAGCTAAATATGATTGTTCTGTAATCAACATTGAAACAAAACTTGGAATTCTCCACCAATTCTCTGATTTAATTGGAGAAAAAACTTCCAATTTGAATTTCCGATTAGTTTTCCCCCCGATTACAATTTGCAATATTCATCTTGGAGACAATGGCTAACAATTGCCATAAACTTGTCTGATTAGGCATGAATAAAGATTTTGGAAGATGATTCAGATGAATATATCAAATTTCAAGTCATTCTTAAATGAATTCATTTGCAATCATGTTGCCTTCATCTTGCTGTAAGGGAATGGCCTGCTTTTTTATGTTTAAATCTGCATTCTTGCGAACATAAGAAAAATGTCAAGTTTTCTGTGAGACTGAGTGATATTTTGGTATAGATTCTGCACTTCTTATTATACGCTCTTTTAAAAGGTCATAAGGGATGAAAGTAGCAGATCGAACATTATATCTTGCTTCAATTTAGAATTCTGCTATTTGAAATCAGTTTTGGAATCGTCTCATCTGTAGGCCTGGAAAATTAAACACCTGACAATCATTATTAATTGTACTAAATCCTGTGGTTTGCACCAAGTGCTACAAAAACATTAGTGTTTCTTTTTGAAAACCGCTACTTTCAACGTCGCTCAAAGGGATTCTCCAGGGATACAGACTTTATCCTTGTGTATTCGGGCAATCAGGCCTCTATCTTTCTTAACAGCGAAAGCACAGCCAATTGCTCTCATGAGGATGTAGGTTGCCCCCTTTTCTCAGGCAATTGAATCTTCCACTTTATCATTCGGAATATTGTTCACTTGGGTGTGATATTTATGTTCCTGGTATTTCTCAGCTCTATTAGTTTATAGGTCTTGTCATTTCTTGAAGAAGAAGAAACCGTGCACTTTAAAAAACTGAATAGCTATTTTGAAACATGAATGAGTGCATGGATAGATAGAACAACAAATGAATAGTACTAAAATTTCCAGTTGCTATAGGCAAAGATTTGCAAGCTGAAAAACTATAAATGCCTACAAGAAAACAATACATTTCAGAGCCAAATAAATTTTTTGAAAATCACAATGTCAAACAATTAACATATACAAACTTCAAAGAAACCTTCTCTCAATGAGGAAGTAGTTACCTGCCATTGTTTGCTAATTGGCAACATGATTAGCGTGATTTGTGAACATTAGCGAGAACCCTTTTCTGTTGACTACTTGACATGCAAAGCAATGTTTACATGTCACGTCACTAACTCATTATTTCACAATCAAAGAAGGGGCCTCCTCATCGCAGACAATGTTTAAGTTTAAGATTAAGTTTATTTGGCCATAATAAGTTAAGTAATTGTTCACATGTATATTATATTTATTAAATATCATACAATCAACATAATATACACATTTCATGTGGTTGGCTGATGCTGCTACAGCATATTTGCCATTACCAGAATAATGAAGAAATTACATTGACACAACCAGAAAGGTATAGATTATCAGAGACTGAAATTCAATACAGTTTCCTGAAACTGTACAAAAATATTTAAAAAAGAGAGCATTCCAAAAACAAAGTATCAGCACAAGCTTAAAGGTAGTAAGTCCGCATTTTTAATCGACTGTTTATGGATAGATTTCAGTCATATTTAACACATTCTAGTTGAAAAATTTACCTAATTGCTGTTCTATTGACGGTATAAGAAGTTTATTTCCTTGAAAAATGTAAACAAATAGTTTTTCATGCCGTGAAAAAGCCCTGCTTTGTTTACATTTCAAGCAATACAGGGCTCTCCTTAAGTAATTTAAGGCTTTACAATCAATTAAACTCACTTAATTGTAGAAAATACACAATTCTGTTTATTGGAAATGTATACTATACTTTAAATCTATCAATTTATGATCTATAACAACAAGTTAAATTTTACATAGAATAGGCGGACTTACTACCTTAAACAACTGAGTTAATTTCACGAGATCCTTCAAAGAGTTTGTACACTTTGAAAACTTGCAACTTTTTGACATTCAACTTACTTGGAAAACTGTATGTTCTTTCATTCATTCTCCTGTCACACAAAACATCAGACAAAAGTTTCAGTGTTGGGGTCTTGCTTGTCAAACTTGATGTTGCCTATTGGCCGATTAGGGAGTAAATATTTATTTTTGAACTTGAACAAAAAATTGAGGAACATGAAAATACTCACTTGGGTTGATGCCTACCTAGCCCTGGGACCCATGCGGCAGCATGGGTCATGAGTCGTCCCATTCAAAATCTTGAGAATTTGACAAGGTGTTGAGAGAATTGCTCTGACTTAAAGAGTTTTTATCCAAATTTGATAGAATTTTGGATTCAGGTAGCCTACATATTTTTCTACTGACGGCACTACATTTTGAAGAAATTACTCCAAGTAAAAAAGACGAAAAATCTATTTGGAGAATTAAAAGTGCATGAAAAAATGAGGAAAATGCCTCAGCCTGATCAACTACACAATGGTGACGTCACCAGTCTATCCTATGACGTCACCAGTAGTCTGTTGTGACATCATCAGCACTACCAGAAATAGATCAATCAGATGACGCCATTTTTTTCAATGTATAAAGAAAAAAATCACTTCTTCAGGTTCACAGGAAGAATTTTCATTCATTTCAGCATTTGGGGAAATAAAAAATAGGTGCCGTCAGTAGCAAATTTTGCACTCTTTCAGATGGTATAATTGGAACAACCAAGCTGCAAATACTTAAAAAGATATCTTGATTCTCCAAGACCCTCTCTTTTAATTCTCATGATTTTCGCATGCGAGGATTCATGACCCCTGTCCCAGGGGTCCAGGGCTAATGCCTACCTATACTGGAGACTTCATGTGGGACAGCTTCTTACCCCAAGAATTTCATGCATTCTCGTTAGCACTCTGGATGTCACTCTCTTTCACCAATCCCATTCAAATTTACTCCACATTCTCTGTAGGTTTTCAACTTTCGACCAGTCCCTTTTGGTGCCCTTCTGTGATGGAAAAAATTATAATGAAACTAAAATGGACTGGCTTCCATGGGTCAAAGGTCAACCATGCCTTCTTCTTCTTCTTCCCCTTATTATATCCGTGACTAGTGTGCCTGTGTTGGAACCATGCACTGTCTGTGTTGCTTAAAGTGCTTGCAAATTTTTTTTTGTTTTTTTTTACAATGTTACGTACGCTTTATAAACTAGCCACATCCTTTTAACTGTAGCTTCCATGATGAATACGTAAAATTCCATTTTTACTGAAGTAAACCATTGTTTTTATGCCAGGTAAAAATTAGGACTCTGAAATTTTACAAAATTCTGTTGAGGAAAGTCACAGAGAAAGTTCACGGTATTAAAGAAACACCAATTACATGTCGTTAGGTTGTTGGAAGCATCTGTGTAGACCCCTTTAAAAGTGCCACTGAATTAGCATAAAAAATTATAACGAGAGACTGCTGTATTGTGCTCTGGCTATTGTGGGTTGTTATTTTATGGATTAGGCAATTCTTGAAACTCAATTAGGCAATTCTAGCAGGAAGATCCATGTTGATTCTGCCACTGCTGGGACCATTGGATCATAATAAGAGGTGGAAGTGGGACCATTGGATCATAATAAGAGGTGGAAGTGGGACCATTGGATCATAATAAGAGGTGGAAGTGGGACCATTGGATCATAATAAGAGGTGGAAGTGGGACCATTGGATCATAATAAGAGGTGGAAGTGGGACCATTGGATCATAATAAGAGGTGGAAGTGGGACCATTGGATCATAATAAGAGGTAGAAGTGGGATCCATTGAGACTGAGACATGATACTGCATGAATGGAAGCAATTTAAAGGGTCTCGGAATTTTGTTATCGAGTTTTGCATGGTCATGTTATCACAGCCTATCCGTTACTTTTGCAAAAAGCGATGACCAGTTCACTGTGAAAAATATTTTGCACTTTGTTACTCATGATAGCCAATGATGTGTCATCATCATACATTTTGACATGGAAAAAATAGAAGCTGATTGATCTAGAAAAGTCCATTTTATTTATTATTAGTGATTTTAGAGTAAAAATCAGATGCATAATCCTTTCATTTGGCTGTCACCCAGAAGCAGTATTAGTCTCCTTAAATAAAGTAACATTGAACGTATTGGTATGATCATGACAAATCATCAGTACGACGAGTCACGAAGTGCCATTTTCAGGAATTTATGGCTCAATCAATAAACATAAGGTTTTTGTAATATTGCCAATAGCAATTCACCCCAACATGACATGATGGCTTATGCATAATGTTTGGCCCAGTGTCAAATCTCTGTCCTCGCATGTCATATATTGATCTGTGGTGGCAACAATATCATTACTACCCATTGTCATCAAATTGCATTCTTATCACACTGCACTGTTAGTTTCTCACTGCATGATAATACCATCTTAATACATTGTTATTTGAAGGCATTGTCATCACACAGGCATAATAGTAAGCAAGTGGCTTACTCAATGATTGAGTAAGCCACTTGCTTACTGAGTTTGTCCAATTATTGTGTGAGTGAATGGTATTCATTTCTCTTAATCACTTCATTCTGATTCTTGTCTGCACTGAATACTCACATACACTCATTTTGATAAACTTGGGAATTGTGTGGCACAAAGTGACTTTTCAATTGTTGTGGTTCATAGTTCATACTAAACAGTCCCTGCATTATAATGACCAACTTGCCTTATATGACCGCCTTCCTTCCTTCAGCAGGAGGAAGGCGGTCAAACAAGGCAAGTCGATCATACAAACAGGGGTCTTAAAATGCAGGAACCACTATACTTATTTCCGATGTGGGGCAGACATGCACACGTTTGATTTTTGTGCCATTATTATTGCTGAAATTCTGAAACAAACAATGCAGAGTGATAACGGAGGCTTAAATGTGTCAGTTTCAACTTACAGGGCAGTTGTTCCACAGCAAGGGCAGTTGCTGACAGTTGCTGCATGTAAATTCTTGCAGAGTTAACTACCGATGGCAGCTCACTGATGTTGCCCCTCATGAAGGATGTAAAGTATGAACTCATTGAGCAGAGTACCTTTCTGTGGTTGTTACAATGTCATCATGAGTCACAGTTACTATAATTGAAGATGACATGCAAACCCATGTTACCTGATATGTTTAGCTCTTTTTCAAGTTACAGGTAATTATAGATGGTGCTCAAGCTCAGTACATTGCACGTCACGGGGCATAATTAGGAGGTCATACAGAAGACATTTTTACCTTGAATGGTAACTGCTAGAAAATATCTAGGGCTCCAAGAATTAACAAGTGTTCAAGCTCACATCCTTCAGTACTACTAGCAGTTTCTGTGCTTATGTGAGAATGTGTTGTGCAAAAAGAGGTGACCATTTCACTCTGAAAAATGCGCGTTGTGACTCCTGCTAGCCGGTGATGTGTCATCATCATATATTTAATATGAAAACCATAGAAACTGTTCGATCAGTCATGAATAAGGGAAGGCCATTAGATTGGTCATAACTGATTTTAGAGCAAAAAGATCGGATGCATAATATGCTATAATATTCCATTATCCTCTTTGGAAGTAGCATGTTGCAGTAACTTGTAGAACACAATCTTTAATCTCATTCTACAAATGTATTCGTATATCTCCCAGGTTTTTTCATAGGGATATTATCAAATATTATATGGACTATAATATCTGAGAAATTGCACTGTGTATGCTATTTATAAGCTTTTATCTTCTACGAAATACATATTTGTCTAATGTAGTAAAAGGTTTATCTTCATACGGATACTTTGTAGCAAGTCTGAAACTTGTGTACAGTGATACTGAGTAGAATGACGCCTACATATATAGCCCCAGGGGGCGTTGGAAGGAGACAATTTGGTGAATGCAGTTTCAGTGTATAAAGCCATTTTAGAAGTCACACTACAGAGTCCTAAAGTAATTTTGATGATACATCAAAAAGAATGTATGCTGCTTCAAAAGAACAACAGGGGGGCAGCTATAAATCATTTCTCTACTACATGTACAACATAATGTTCAAGTCTATGTTTGAGGAGGAATATGATATTCAGAATACTGTATTTGGTCTTGTTTTCTTGAATCAGTGCAGTTGGGTGGCAGAGTGCTTAAAGATCTTAGCTGCTCTGTTGAAGGTCTTTGCCCACATTGGTTCGAAGTCCCAGCCGAGGAAACTCGAATTTTCAGTGGGCCTTCATGAGCAAATCCCTGGCAGACCCTTGAGAGAGACAAATGTAAAGAATGAGGGCTGCACTCAATTCTCCTCAAGAAAGTTATCAGTTGATCTTGACTATGACACAATGTACATTATATTGTAACAACACACCTCTTTTACTAATGCCCAGTTCTCACGGCACGTTACGGAGAACTTTTGGCATCGGCGGGATGAATTTGGGTGATCCCGCCGTCGACTTTTCACGTCCCTCACGGGTAGTTTTTGTTTCCTTCAGGGGTTGCTAGAAATGTATATAACTGCGCCGTGGATGTCAAAAAAGTTTCGACATGTTGAAATTTTTTTTCCATGACGCCGGAACAGAGCCCAAAATTTTCTTGATTTTTGGATGTCCGGCGTGGATTTTTTCAGTGAGAACGACTTAAAAACATCTCCGGCCGCATATTAGGACATCCCCTGCCCCTAAGGGGACCTCTCCTGCCCCTTCGGGATATTTTTACTTCCCCTGCAGGACATTTGCAGCCTCGCCGGCAGTTTTTGACATCCCGATGTTGATTTTTGACATCCCCACAGGCATTTAGGTCTTTCCCACAGGGATATGATCTTGTCTCCGCCGATTTACTATCTTATCCCGCCGATTTACAATCTTATCCCGCCAATTTACGATCTTATCCCGCCATGATATGCTTTTAATTAATTATATAATCGTTTTATAAACATTGTGTGTCGCCGTGTCGGTAATTTTTTTCCTAGAATTCATCTCAAGCTATCCCTCAGCGGTAAAAAGTTCTCCGTAACGGTCCGTGAGACTGGGGCATTACTTCTTCTCTTTGGCAAAGACCGTGAGGTTTAGGGGAATCAGCACTTTATATGTTCAAGTTGCCTTTTCACTTGTGTGTCAGTGAAAAAACACAGCTTATACGATTCAATTTGTTCCGTGAAATTAGGTGCCACCGTGGCAAGAGAAATTGTCCATTCAGCGCCACTTTGTCTAGACTAAATTTTTTGTTGTTTGTCAACTGAGAAGTTTCTGCAGTAGCAGTGGCAGATCAAGGGGGGCTTAGGGGCTAGGCCTAGTGCCGCCCCCTCCCCTTAAATCATTGAAGTTAATAATAGTATTTTGAAGAAGACACTCAAAGACGTGGATGGACACATGAATGCCAGACTATCTTGTGTGGATCTGCCATTGGGTAGATACTGGAAAGCTGAAATTTTCCTTTCAGATATGATTGTCAAATAGAGCACCACCTTTTTTTAAAAGATCAATTGGTGAATATCAATGACTGATAATGGACCTTATACTATTAGCACCCACCAGGGGCGGACTGGCGTATGTGTCAAAGTTGCAGCTGCCACGGGCCCATCCACCCAGCCCATGCAAAATGCCAAAAAACGAAAATTTCAAGAAAAAGTGAAATTTAACGGTAACGTTCATGATTGTGTGTTGCAACAACACTAAATGAAATGGACTGAACTATCTCATGTGGGGGCCCCCACCCTAATTTTAACTATTTGCTAAATTAGGAATGCAGTATTTTGCTTTTAGAATTTTGAATATCGCCAATGGTAGGGATGTGGGGGCCCATTGACTTATGTTGCCACTGGCCCGAAATGCCGCCAGTCCGCCCCTGGCACCCACTGTTGACAAACCATTGACCCAGCACTTGAACCAGCACTCACAATTTGATCTAAGTCTAATCACGATCATATTTTTAACTGCTAAACTTTTATTGTTAGACATCATCTTCCCTCGAGTGAAATTCTGCAATTTCATGCTAGATCACCCGTCTTCCCATTAAAAACAGGCTCTAATTAAAGAAATCTAGTAGCTCGTTAAGCAAGTTCTATAGTGTGAAGGAGCGACATTACACTCCCATCTACTCCTACGCCTCTTATTAAAGCTGGTGTTTCTCAGATGATTTACAAATTAAACAACAATAATAATCCTTGTGAAAGTCAAATATAATTTTTACTTGTAGATACGTTTGGTGACATTCGATACAAGTAATTAATTTTGGAGCTCTAATTGTATTACGTTTTATCAGGTTAGTGACAAGTTTGCAATGACCTTCAGAAGTATGTGCTTGTAAATGTCTTATAATAATTTATCCAATGTACAATATGAAAGTATTTCTTATGGTCTATACCAAGTTCTTCCTACTGATGTCTTTCATGAACTGTATGTCTCTGGGGAATTGTACACTGTATTCTATGAGCATTTATCTTGGCCTGCAAAACTACATATCTATTCTATGCATTAAAGCATTCATATTCTTATGTATACTTTGTTGTAAGTCCCATACTTGTATATAGTGATACTAAGTAGCATAACACCTACACATATAGCTCCAGGGAGTTTCGCAAAAGAGTTGGTGCTATCTGTACACGGACAATTTTGTGGAAGCAATTTTAGAGTGTACAACTATTTCAGAAGTAACGCTCAAGAGTCTCGAAGTAATTTTGATGATATACGAAAAAGCACTCCTTCAAAAGAGTAACAGGGTGGCACTCTAATATTTCCAGATATTAGTAGAGTTGTAAAAGTCTATTACATAGAAAATTAAAGAAAAAAGGAGCATCTTGTATAGAAGACTGCATTTCTTCTTTTAAGTACCTAGGAGGTCTGTTGAGATGAAGTGATGGTAAACGCAATGATCATACTTAACTTGCTTGAACACATATAAACCATGTGTAGTTTTCTTCACAGGCCTTGATCTTATACTTTTTTATATCGAAGTCTCAACATATCAAAAAACTTATATATAAGTATTCTTAACAGTACATCGATTCTACAAGATAAGGGATTTCGCTGGCGATATTTTTTGAGTGTGAAAAGTCATCAAAGATTGTACATCATTTTCAATGCAAAACTTGCCATAAAAACCTTAATAAACGTACGATTTTCAAAATGTAAAAACCTGCGTATATCAATTACACTCCCTCGCATTCTTTTTGCTGTATTTGCAATATTAAGGTCGCAAAATGCGTTTCGGTGCATAACGGTGTGAGGATGCAAAATTTCTAAAACCAGCGAGAACAACAAACTTTCTTCATTTATTTGCTAATCCAAGATTATTTTTTAGGTTGCAGAAATAACTGAAGTTTACTTTTATTTCACAAATCCTTATAGTTGTGTCAGATTTTCATAAAACAAAGGGAGGGGTCTTGGAATATTTTTCTGTGGCCAACTATTCATAGAAATGCCTTCTTTGAGATATCAAAACTTTTTATTACATGCCTTATGCCCTCAGGTTCATGTTAAGATCGATACATTACCCTTTTTTAAGGGTACTTTTCTTGTTTACTAAGTAATCAGAATTTGCAAACATCAACGTGGTGATATCAGGACGTATCAAATCATAAAAAGTATGATAGCATCCCATAATAGACAACTTATACTAAATCCGCTGTGAATCATAACAAAAACTGGTTGGCACACTCCTTTTTGCATATGGGTCAAAACCTTTGAAATATTATTCAACCCTTCCAACACTGTAAATTTTGGATTTTGACTTAGCTTAATTGATTGAGTGAGATGGTTGCAAAATTCCTTTGAGCCAAAATAGCTTGTTGTTTGCAAGTTATAACAACATAAAGATTATCAAAACTCAAAACGGCAATCTATCATGCATGGCTCAAACAAATTGTGCAACCATTTCACTCAATCATTTGAGCAAACTCAAAATTTCAAATTGTACAGTGAATGTTATTCCGATGGAAACAAGGGGGTTGAATAATTTCTGATTTTTTATGTGCAGTACATGTGCCAACCCGGTTTATATCTCCTTCACAGTTGTTTGGCATTATTGTATAGTATTGCATTGTATATACTATCAGTCATGCACTGAAGAACACTGGATACAACCCGCCTCCATTTAATGTCCCATGGGCTCGGGCCAAATTGAGTTCCAGGAGTGGGAGTCGAACCCACAACCTCACAAGCAGACTGGCAGCACAAACAAGCACCTTTAACCATTAGGCCACGGTTAACTCTATTATGTTGTCAAATATGTGAACTTTTTTCATGCTTCAATAAATGCTAATGGCACCACACTCTTATTTGCCAGACTCCTTAACTACAGAATTAATTCAGAGGAAAAAAAGGGGGGTTGAATAATTTCTCTGCCAACTGTATGTGCCCAAATGTACATGTATTGCCCTTTTGATCTGCTGCATAGTTCTTTCTTTGACTTTGTTTCATTTTCTTCTTTTTTCGCAGATTCCTGCCCTCAACTGTCGGTCCTTAAGCAAGCTGCGCAAGAGCCTAGATCGCTTGAATCACTTGACTCCTCCAAGTAGCAACAACAAGTTCCAGCAAAAATCTCAGAGAAACCAACAAAATGACCCCATGCAGGTAGCCAGCACTGTGGTGATGTTATGACAAAGCACTAACAGAATCATGTAATAACAAAGCACACAAACTACAGACACAGACACAGACACTAGTTTATTCCTTTACACTGTACATTACAAAATTACACTCATGTCATTTACAATTATTTAAATCAATGTAAAGGGGAGACACCTCCAAGACTGTCTTCTGTCGCTACATGTTGAAATTATGACAAGACACGAATGAGATACTGATATCATATCAAAGCAATAATAGGATCATACTATTACAAGGCACACAAATTACATATTCATAATTACAAGACAAAAATAAGATTTTGATATAATAACAAAACATAAATTAAATTTGATGTTTTGACCAGACACAAATTACATATCGACATTACGACAACACAGAAGTAAGATACTGACATAATTAAGCAGCACACAGACAAATTATTGATATTATGACAAGATACAAATAACATACTGACATAGTTAACAAGCACACAAACCACAAATTGGTATTATGACATGACACAATAAGATATTGATATAATTAACAAGCGCACAAACTGAAGATTAATATTATGACACAAATAAAATATTAACATAATTAACAAGCACACAAACTAAATATTGTAATTATGACAAGACACACACTGCAGTTTGATATTATGACAAGACACAAATAAGATATTGATATAATTAACAAGCGCACAAACTGAAGATTAATATTATGACACAAATAAAATATTAACATAATTAACAAACACACAAACTAAATATTGTAATTATGACAAGACACACACTACAGTTTGATATTATGACAAGACACAAATAAGATATTGATACAATGAAGAAGCACAATCAACATATTGATAAAATAACATGACACAGAATGAATAAGATAATTTACATAATTAACAAGCACACAAACTACAAATTGACTTTATGACAAAACATAAATAAGATATCGATATAATATCAAAGCAAACAAAGTAAAGATTGATATTACGACAAGACACAATTAAGATATTGGTATAATAACAAAGCTTGTAAACTACAAAATTGTATTATGACAAAACACAAGTAAGATATTGATATAATAATGGAGCACACAAACTACAAATTGATATTATGACGAGACACAAACAAGATATTGATATAATAACAAAGCATGCAAACTACAAATTGATATTATGACAAGACACAAACAAGATATTGATATAATAACAAAGCATGCAAACTACAAATTGATATTATGACAAGACACAAACAAGATATTGATATAATAACAAAGCATGCAAACTACAAATTGATATTATGACAAGACACACAAGATATTGATATAATAACAAAGCATGCAAACTACAAATTGATATTATGACAAGACACAAAGAAGATATTGATATAATAACAAAGCATGCAAACTACAAATTGATATTATAACAAAACACAAATAAGATATTGATATAGTATCAAAACACACAAATCACATATTGATATTACAACAAGACAGAAATAACAGCTTGTACATTTATATCATCAATCAAACAAAAGCACTCTTATACATATCATACTTGAGTCAGTGCATGTTTTTATGTGTCCGCGCGTGCCATTTCTATCATTTCAGCAATTCACCAACACACTCATGCACTTAGTTGTAGCTGTTAGTAATTGTTAGACTCTGTAGATATGTATAATTGTTTCGGAATGTATTATTTTGTCTGTGCTCTATATGTATGTTGTAAGTATCATTGTAAAACAAGTTTTGTATGTCATGTGATTTTTAAATAAGTTGTTTACTGTATCTTTTAATTTGACTGACTGACCATAGACTTGTGGCATTGCTATTGACCAGCTGGCCTTCTGACCCATGCACCAGATTGTATTAACGCTTAACACAGGTTATCCTAAAGTATTTAAGTCCTTTTACTGATGTTGTGTCAATGCTGAATTTGCAATTTGCAATATTTTATGCAAAAAGAGTGGACTGTTGCGCTGTGAAAATTGCACTTCATGAGTCATCATACTGATGATTTGGCAAGATGATACCTATACTTTCAATGATAATTTGATTTAAGGACACTTATCCCACTTGTTGGTGACAGCCAAACGAAAGGCTTAAGCCTCTGATTTTTACTCTAAAATAAGTTATGACAAATCAAAAAACCTTACCTTGATCATAACTAATCAAACAGCCTCGACGGTTCCCATGTTACTGCTATTTCAGTAAGTATGAGTTTCTGCAATTTGATAGAAAAAAAGTAATAAATGTAGATCATGTGATTGGCTGAGGTTCTGAATAGCATGGCATAAAGCTCATTTGAATGGCATAAAACGTGTTTAAATTGCAGCTGACGTGTCTGAAAATCGCAATGACTGCCTGTATTTACTTACTAATCTGATCAAGTTGTCAAACTCTACTGCTCACTGGAGCAGAATAATACGTATTTCATTGCCTTCTACGTACAAATAACAGATTTGATGGACGTTTTGAGGCCTCGGGTCCAATCACAAAAGCTGAAAATGCTACGTGGACAGTGAGAAGCTTAGTCAGAGAAACTCGTACTTATTGAATCTGCAATAAATGTATGATGATGACAAATCAACAGCTATCATGAGTACCAAAGTGCATTTTTCACAGTTAACTGGTTCTCTATTTTTGCATAAAAACTAGTGGATAGGCTGTAAGAACGATCTCCGTTACAGAAATCTTTTAGTCAACCGAAGATGGCATCTTGTCATCTCTTTTGTTTGATCCAGTTATTATCGTTTTCATAGCTACGTGTTTTTCAAGTTTGCAATTTGCTTCATTCCAAAACTGTGATGTATGAGATTTAGTTGAATAATTTCGTTTATTACAAGCACAGATTTCAGGAAACTGACAAAGAGCAGTAACACATGGATCATGATGGATTATGTATATTTCACTTGTTTAGCTTGCCCTGGCTGAAAGATGCTATTTGAGAATGAACCTTAATAATCTCAAATACGCTTATGATATAAAAGCGAGTCCTTTCTTGACGTTTGAAGTAATATATTTATTGTGTTTGTGTCTCACTCTGAGACTCCCATGGTTACAGTTTTCATGTGACGTAACCATGGGTTACGCCACCTATGAGGAATGTGCCCAACAATCCTGGACACACTCTCCACCTTGGAGTTAGTCATAACTCCAACGACCATATTATACAATAAAGTAATTGAAATACAATAATAGATAAATAATTAAATTTAGGAATAGCATTGGGAGCGCTTATATAAATGGAATTATTCACTACAATTGTTAGTATAAATACGAAAATTCAAGTTTATACAGAAATGTAGAAAGTAAGATAATTGTAAAACATAACAATATTGGTATAATTCCAACAATAAATATATCAACACATATGTTAAAATTAACAAAATGTACTAAAGAAAACAAGTGTAACAAAAACCTTAAAATTTTAAATTTAACGGAACAACAAATAAAAACAATTCAGAAAATTCACAAATTATAAATTTGCCAAATTTAAGAAATGGACAGATGATGTAACTTCACGACCAAATGAGCTTTAGTAATTTTACACAATAAATAAGTTAATTATTCTAATATTTGATCCAGATACCCTCCCCCCAAAAAAGGTGGGATGGAGTCACTGGACCTCCAGGATCAAATAACATCTTTTCCTGGTTTAACCTTGACAGAAACTTCAAGATTTTGAACTGGTCGTTCTCGTATATTCTCTTAATGTCGTTTCTAACAATAGCTCTGCTGGCCACAACACCCTTCAGGAATTGTCCGTAGGCTCGCATGAAATTAACAAAGACCATTTCGAATTGTCTTCGAGTTTGTTGCCTCTTAGCCAGGCATTTTTCAAAAAGTTCTGCCGATGGGGCTTTGCACCGTGTAATATTATCCGAATTTTCAAAGAATTCAGTGTTTTCCGAATTTTCCAAGAATTCTGTGTTCTCCGTGTTTTCCACGTTTTCCATGTTTTTGGTGTTTCCTATGTCTTCATTATCAGAATTTAAAACCACATCATTACTGAGTGTTATATCTGTAAAGACATTGTCATAATTTTCGTCATTCAAATCTTCTGGTTCTGGACTTTTGGAAGACGTTTTTCTCATTTTAATCATTTGATCTTCCTCATCTTCTTTGCCTGAATGACTGTAAATTCTTTCTGTCTTAAAACTTTCATGTTTTATCTCAGATTTTTCTTTATTTCCACCAGAAATTATCAAGTGTACAGCCTTAACTTCATCTTTAAGAGTCTTCAGGTCTTTTGAATTTTCTCCATTTCCAGATGACATATCAAGTACTTCGTATGCCTTGAGTTCAACAAGCAGGGCCTTATTCCTGAATGCACATACCAAATCAAGGTCTTTAATAAAATCTTTATCAGTGGGGTTTTCTACTTCAACAGCCCTCTGTGCCTCTTCCCATGCACATAGACGTTTATTCAATTCCCCTATTCTAATAGTAATTAAGTCCACATCCACAGTGTCCTCTTCACATGATGCAGATAGTTTTCTTATGACTTTGTCTAGCCAGACTTGAGCCGACCTCAACGTCAAGGCTTGAGGTGATTTCTTCATCAATGACATCCAGAGATATTCCCGGGTTCCGGCACCAATTATTTGAGAATGAACCTTAATAATCTCAAATACGCTTATGATATAAAAGCGAGTCCTTTCTTGACGTTTGAAGTAATATATTTATTGTGTCTGTGTCTCACTCTGAGACTCCCATGGTTACTGCTTTCATGTGACGTAACCATGGGTTACGCCACCTATGAGGAATGTGCCCAACAATCCTGGACAGATGCTTCAATGAACTGTAATAACTGAACCAAACAGACTACTTAGCCTAAAAGGAGAGTTGCAATTACTGACAAAAAAAAGTTGTTTGAAATTGTGATGACAGGTGTCTTGTGAAAAACAGCAATATATTTTGTTTGGAAAACAATGAGGTGCAACAATCAGCTTAGACATGGGTTGTTTGTTGTAGTTGTACACATATGGTAACATTGCCTGACAGTTTTAAATTCCTTTGCCATTAACTGTGATGTCAAACTCTGAACTGATATGTCACAGATTGAAGTTTAGACCAATCACATTGACAGATAACAGATGATGTCACGGTTTAACTGCAAAACGAAGTTTTCAAAAGACACATAGCTATGAAAACGATAATAACATAAACTTATAATCAGCCGCCAACTTCTTCGAAAAGCATTCACCTGTATTTGGAGATGTTTTTCTCTGTCGCATATCAGGACACATAATTGGCAATTTGCTGCTGAAAAGCTGAAAGGACAATTGTTGCCACACAATAGTATTATTCTATGCATTTCTCAATTTAGCTTCCATTAATGTATCTGAGTGAGAAGTTTTGTATGGAAGCTGAATAACCTAGTAGCATTACTTTATTCCTGAGGAACCAATTAACAATTCCAGAAAAGAATATGCGTCAGATTCTATTGGGAAAATGCATTGTAAACATTTGATTGTGATGTCAAGATGTAAAACCCTATACATGTGCCAGCATACATGCTTCAAGAAAAACCTGAAAACTCACTTATTTCTCAACTTTTACAAATAATCTTGCCACAAGCGCTAATGAGCAACTTTCTGGAATTGGCGCGATACAAATTCTTACTATTTTTATCATTATAAATGGAAAATAAGAAAATTGTAACTGGCATAATTGCCCACACAGTTTCAAAAGCTACTGTTGCAAACTCTGATCCATCAATCAGTTTTGGCGAGTGGCCAGAACTTGTTTTAGTTGCAGGAGGGCTACGCATACATACATATACTCTGCACAAGAGTTCATAACTCCTGCACAAGAAGCAGCAGCCATGAGCTGTCATCGGCAGTAAACTCTGCAAGAGTCCATATGCAGCAACTGCCAACAATTGCCACTGTGGTGGAAAATATGCCCTTTCCTTTTGTATTCTGTATAGATTGACATATATATTTTGTATTTTGATATTCTGGGTGGCCTCTCTGCAGCGATTCTTATCTTTGAGATGTCTCCTATACCCCTTCATTTAAGAAATGTGTAATATTAATGAGATGTTACTTAACTATTTTGGGAAAATAAATTAATCTGGGTTTTTAGTCTGAGTCTGGTGCATCTGTTAATTTCAGTGCACTTACTCCTTTGCAAACTCATTCTTTTCACCTTGCCTTATCTGAATGAATGAAATATTTTCAAGAAGTACCACTCATAAGGACCTTTTAACTACATCCCCTAAATAGAATTTTAGCATGCATCCTTTCTCGTCATACACGTCGGTCACATTTTACTGTACACGGTCAACAGTGACCTGAACGTTCGACAGACACAAATGCTGCATGAAAGAGCACTTCCTGCTCAGTAGTGACATCTGCTTCCTGTGCATTGACTTTTTGAGGTTGATGTTCTGTTACATTTTATTGTTTGAAGGAGCAGCCGTAAATGGAACCCCGCATCAGTATATACTGTGGTGACTCTGTTCTAAGACCACCCCTTCTGTGGTAATGAAGCGGTCTCTCGTAGGGGTGCGGTCTCTAATTGGGGAGAAAAATGCACTAAAAATACTAAGCAGCTAAGTGCAGGAGGAAGGTAGTCACCTCAGGCAAGTAGGTGTTACAACATGGGGTTTTATGAGATTTATGTTGATATGCGTGGTAACATGTTCAGCTGTAAATTTTGCCACAGTTGATTTACAAGCAGGAAGAAGGGTAATTTCTGTGAAGAAAGAGTGGGCGATGGAACACACAGGGATCAGCATCAATCATGTGCAACACCTGCATAGGAACCACGTGTTTGATGACTAAATGTGAGGGCCACACTAAAGTTGACTGATTTCCCTTGAAACACAGTAAAATTTGAATTTTGAGTCAGCTTAAATGATTGAGTGAGATGGTTGCACAAGTCCCTTGAGCTAAAATAGCTTGTTATTTTAAAGTTATGACAATTGACTTATTATCATAACTTGAAACAACAAGCATTTTTTCACAACGAGATGAGAGCCTGTATTTGGCGAGAGCAAATGGCTGCTTTTAAAAATATCGTTTTAAATTAATCGCAACTATTACAATATTAAGAGCATATTATATTTGCGGTTATTCATCAAAAAGATACACTAAATATATAAATGCCCTCAGAGCAGTTGCCTATAATAAGACAAAATTGTCATTTAATTGAGATTTACTGAAAGTGCAATTATCACAAGTTGATAAACAAATGGCGTATTCAGAACATCTAGCATCAATATGTGCATTCTTTGACTTTGATATTTTACTTTGATAAGGACTTGTGAGGTTTCGAGTGATGTGTGCACATTGCCTAATAATCAGCATTTCATAATATTCTGCCTTGGTGTGAGTATTTAATTACCAGGGGGGGGGGTCTGGAGAATTTTTCGGTTGGAAATTATTTATTTGAAGGCAACGGCGGCACAAATTATTTATTTCAAGCGCGCAAAGTCCATGAATATTCATTCCTAAATCAAGCAACCCCTGGTTAAAAAACCCCCCATCAGAAATTATTTATTTATGTCTCCAAATCTGAGCAAGAAATTACTTATTTAAAAAATGCTCCAACCCCCCTCCCTGGATATAAAATGGTCTCCCACTTATAACAAAAATTTCTTAATGCATATACCAGTGGAAAAAAAAATAATTGGAAGTTATGCGTCACATTACGTGATGTATAAAGTTCTGCTAGTTTTCTGACTTATATTATTGCAAGGCAACTTGTTTTGAATAAATATATTACAGTACTGCCATTTTTATGGTTCAGAAGACCCAAATAGACTGTATGATCCTAATCCAATGTGTATCAAATTTGCTGATTCATAAGCCAGTAAACCTGAACCACTCTATATGAAGTGAAATTGACCATGAACAGCATCATTCATATGACCCTGACAGTAACCATAAACCATCTCAGACATAGCTGCTTGTCCTTGTGCCCTCTTCAGTCATGTGACAGAGCGGTTCCGTTTGGATGCATGCGCCCAAGGCATGAAACAGGGCACTCCTAATTTTGATGGATGGCGCTTTTGAAATAAATGCATTGGCCTATCTTCTTCATATCATGGACTGTGCTTATAGAAACTGTATGCAATTACAGAGATTTTGGGTAGTATTTGTTACATTAAATTTATTACAACTGCAATTGTGGGTACAGTGCCTACCTATATATCTCAGGCAATTCGAAATGTTTTCATAAATTGTTTACTATAAATTGTATAGAAGACCGCTGATTTTCAAAGCAAGTAAAGCCAAACAACAGCATACATCTTAAATATGGGAAATGTTTTGTTGCAAAAGCATACAGGTCTCTGGTCAAACATCTGACAAATCTGTATAATGAAGGAAACACCAAGGTCTACGCTTTGAGTACACAATCCAAATGTATACATATTGTAAACATAACGTGCACAAGGCACTTTAAAGCGGACCTCGTGGTGTGCAGTGAAAATGTGGCATTAAATTGTAAAGTGCACAACTTCTGTAAAGAAAACACACCAGTCACATAAGTTTCAGTTAATGAGATTGCTTCAGAAGCAAGAGGAAGTAACACAGCTAATTACATTAATGCATCGAACGTACTAAGTACATGTATATAAAGGTCTGCGATAGATTCACGCGCATGTATACCAATAATACCCAGTAGATAAGACAATACAAGCGTATGAAATTCGAATTTTGAGATTGCAGAAGAAGAGCCATTTTGCAAATAAAACACAGGTATGGTGCAAATGCAATAGTTGACTTTGTACATCTCACTTGTTTTGATAATGTTTTGATAATATTTTCTCTTTTATAGTATTTGCATATTTTGAAGAAATACAAAACTAGTGGGAGCCTATGTCAAAGTCACATGACAAATTCCAATTAGAATACAACCATAGCAGTGATCATAAACTGTTATACATTGTTTGTTACTATGTGTGCTTTAAGCAGTTAGACATGGAATAGAAATATGTAAGAATCTGCAACTTATAGAGCTAACAACACCCAACAATAAATGTGAATTTTGAGAAAATGTTTTTCATAGTCAACTGTCAAATTTGATAGAATCTGTGACAAATATATCAAAACATGCATGTACAGGGCATTTCTTGGACTTGTCATATGCTAGTATATGGATGGATTAAATCAATCTACAAGCCCTGATATACCATATCTATCAATGACTGGTACTTCAGCTAGTGCATAGACTCCACACAGTGCTCTTATTACACTCTTACGGGGCTTGCAGTGAGCTTGTGGGAGCTCAGGCCAGCTAGCTGCAACGTGCGCCCGGGGATTCCTTACTAGAGCTTTTTTTCCTAGCGATTATGAGCTGTAATCACCAAAAATTCCGATTATGGACACTTAGAGGATTACTGGCCACTTACAAAAAACAGTGCAAAACAAGCAAACAGTGAGACAGCTTCATTTCTAAAAACTGTGAGAATTCACCATGGAATTGAATGTCTTCACCTTGATCCCCCCTCCCCCACTCACCAATCTCGTGAAACACAATCAATGTAATAATTTACACACTTCAGCAAGTTTGGGCATAATTTTGTTGATTTTAATTCATTCATTTATTCTGAAGCCATTGTATCAATGTAACGAAAAATGTATTAGCTCAAGTATGATTTATAAGATAAGAAGTACTTTATTTAGTCACAAATGAAACTTGTTGTAGCATGATACACAGAATGTCAAGTGAACAAAGTGATTATAAATAATAAATTATGCAAAAATAGAACATTTATATACACTGGTAGTCTGGTACTAACTACATTGTTTTACCCTTCGTGAGATGATAATTATACAGCTTTATGCTCGATGGTACAAATGTATTGCCATATCTATTTGTTCTTTGCTTTGGCACCATAAGACGTTTTCCTGATCTCAAAAATACATACTGATCATACAATGGGTGCTCTGAATCTTTAAGAAGTTTTACAACCTTTTTTATACAGCCCATGGACGTATTATCTAAGATAGTACGTCCATTCACAGCCCAAGGTAATATCCCAGACTAGTGCAGTCCTCCACATGTTACATATAATTGATGTGTAGGACATTTTACTTGCTCCAGCATAGGCACTGATGCAAAGGACCCACTATGCATTTGAGAGAAATTATATCTCTTGTACTTCACCTGTTGGAATATGCAGAAGAAATGGGAATCACCAGATACATGCATAGCTGAATGATTTTTTTGTGATAGAAGATTTGTGTGAATAATCTATCAATCAATCAATCAATCAATCTATCTATCTATCTATCTATCTATCTATCTATCTATCTATCTATCTATCTATCTATCTATCTATCTATCTATCTATCTATCTATCTATCTAATATCTATCTATCTGTCTTATCTGTCTTATCTGTCTTATCTGTCTTATCTGTCTATCTTATTTATCTTATAGAAAGGGATTCTGTGAACTTGCTTGGATTTCATAACGCAACTTCTTTTGGACAATGAGCAAAGTGACACTGTGCCACAAATATTTATAATCGCCTCATAGTCGCCACAATATTTATGTCACCTGTTGTGTGTAATTACCATAGTCGCCTTTCAATCACTTGCTCAATCTCCATCTCAGTCTCATAGTCGCCAACAGCGCCCCCCCCCCCCTCCTTGTGTTTCTCATAGTTTTGCATGGAACCAGGCTTTCCCAATACAAAATTAATCCATGAGTAACTAGGTGGACAGAAATATCAGCTCACAAACCTCTATCAACTGTTTCTGGCGACTAAAGCGATTTTGTAGATTACAGAGACTACAGCTCTGTCTATATATTTATCCATCCATCCATCCATCCATCCATCCATCTATCTATTTATCGATCTATCTATCTATCTATCTATCTATCTATCTATCTAGCTATATATCTATCTATTTAGCTTTCTATGTGTCTATCTATTTGTTATATTCTACCTATCCATCTATGTCATCTAAATCTATCTATGAATCCAGCACAGTGTTACAAAGTTGAATAAAAATTTGTTGGATTTATTTTGATTGCGATCTATGCATGCCTGATATGCTTAAGCTTCCAATACTGTCCATGCACTGATCACTCCATAGTCGCCTCAAAGATACCCAAGGGATTGACACTATTCATTTCTATAATCACACCATTGGCGACTAACAGTATGTTTTTCTTGTCTTTTGTAAATACAGTCGACTGACATGAGTATGGTCTCTCAAGGTCTGCATCAGACTGACATGCATATTGCAGTTATGATTTCAAAGTGCAATAATTATTGTGCACAGGTACTGAACCAGATAAATGACAACTGGTATTAAACTTAAATGTTAACTCTGTGCATGTCTTGATTTTTAAAAGCCCGCCAAACAAACCAGGATGCTGAGCATTTGACAGGGGCATAGATCCTGGGGGTGAGGTGGATGAGCATCCCCTAGGATGAACAGGGGGGGGGGGTGATCATATAAACTCCCCCCCTAGAATTTCAAGTTATCACCACTTTTTTTTTTTGGAGAATCTTCATTGCTTTGTGGCCATATAGCGGCCCGTGAACCACTTCCGTGTGTCCTTGGTCCATTGGTCCAAAAATGTGTGCTGTAGTCATACCCCCCTACAAAAATGAATAATCTATGCCCCTGGCAATCGAATGTTAAAAGTATAGGGTTTTGTAGGAAACTTAGTAGCCAGATCGGTGAGAAAATGTGGACCTCAGTGAGCCATATTTACCTCATTACTGGGATGATTTAAATGCTCAGCATAGATACAGATACAAGGGACTGTTTTTGAGGACTTGCAGTAAGATCATTGTGACACCCAACTCCTCTGTGTGGCCAAAAAATGACAATGCTCCCAACTTCTAATTTGACTCAGACACCGAAATCTTGCAGTACTTTATCCTCAAATCTGTTTCAATATCTTCCATGATTCAGATTTTTTTCATTTAAATGGTTTTTTGAATATATGTATTTTTCTATAAGTTGGCAACCATGAGCCAAAATCTCAGACAGGCTTTAGCTGCCAACATTGGTGGATTGGTATTTTGACTCTCACTATTTCTTGAGTCCCACGCGATTCTCTCGGGGGGCACCCTCTATACTAACTGTATATTTTAGCCAGAGTTGGAAAGTTCATATGGGGGGGCACCTTGGGGGGCACAGGTCCAATATGGGGGGGCACGTGCCCCTCCGTGCCCTCCCATAGGGACGCCACTGACTGAAAGTGTTTGGTTCCCCACCCGGGACTGGAACCTGCGCAGGCAAAGACCTCCAGTGGAGCAGGCACAAACCTTAACAAGATTTCAACAGCTACCGTGTTTGGTAACACGTATTCAACCATAAAACCATGAACATTTTGTGTAACACAGGGTTGCAATATAATTGGTAGCATGATGCCATAATTTCATCCAAATTAATGTAGTACAGTCAACAGCACCCTTTGAGCATCTAGATGGAAATTCATGGTATTTTCAAAATCAAAGCTCAGCATGGAGTTTTAAAAGTCCATCTCAGCTAGGGGTGATCCTGAAAAAGCGGCATGAAAGAGAGTGTGGTCTTTGATATAAAATGTAGCGAAGAAGTTCACTTCTTAATTGTATGTGTGTGGGAAGAGTTGTCGTAAAAATGTAATCGATTCTCACAGTCAGACTGGTTAATTTGAATATTATATGATGAAGCAGAGAAGTTTATCTTTTCTTCTTATGACTGTAAATGTTTTTAATACAAAACTACACACTCAGTGAATACTTTATTTCTGGTAACAGAAATTCAACAAAACACCAAATGTTGCAATGATTATTCAGAACCTTCATTTAACACCGATTTAACAGACTCTTCATAGACAGATTATAGTCATATGTAGTTACCGATTAATTTGCTTAACTGACATTTTGGTGTGATATATAAAGATTATTTCTTTTGAAAAGCAAACAAATAGTTTTGCTTTGAATCCCAAGTTACGTTTATCTGGCATGTTCCAGATATTCTTTAAATTTTCACATGACGTTTCAATTACTAGCAGCAACTATTCTGGTTTATAGTTTCTATGAAGGTCTACTCCTTTTATACTCTTATAAATATCTGATTAAGATAAATTCAGTGAGTACTGCATTTGACACATCAATCAACTAATCCCCTATTTGTGTCAAAGTGAGGCTAAAGAAGGCACAGTTGGAAGCTAAGAGTACAAAACAAGATAATTTCATCCTTTCTTACATCTTCCCACTTGTGTCCGTTCTTACACAGAACCTCTATTTTAAGACTGGTCTTGTTTTGACCAAGATATGTGTATATCTCCTTAAGTCTCTTCTTGACAAAAATTGACTTTAGTGAAAACACAGACACATACTTCTTCCTTTTGTCAGATTTCTTTTATGCTGAAACTAATAGCATCATCATAACGCTACATCAGCATCATGACTCACATGGTTGATTCTTTATTACGAAACTGTCCCCTCTTTCCCCAAAGAAGATCTCAAAATTGCTTGAATCACATTTTTGACAATAGGCAGACAAAAGACAAATATTTGTTTATTGTCAACATATCAAACATATAACGCTAGCTAAAGGAGCTATTTTCCGACTAGACAAAACAATTGGTTAAACAGACACAGTAAAAACAGATATATGAAAATTTAAAACAAGGTAAAGAAGTGGACAAAATTACAGATGCTAAAAATTAATAGAAGCTAAAAACTAAGATTAAAATGGCAAGTTTATTTACATTGTGTGCAGCGGCAGGGATTGCCCTTTTATTTTTCGACTTGAGAATGGCTAAGCTGCCACTCATCTTAATGTCTTTATCGAGACCAGTGTTGGAGTCGAGGCCAGGACATCCGAGACCAAGACCGAGACCGAGGCATGAGCATCCGAGACCAAGACCGAGACCGAGACATTGACCCTCGAGACCAAGACCGAGACCGAGGCATGAGCATCCGAGACCGAGACCGAGGCCGGCTGGACAAAAATGATGGTTACTGCCAAACTACCTTAGCTTGGTGGATTATCGGCATTTAGCCATCGCTGACGATAAGGCTATAACAGTACAATTAGAGATTCACTCAATGACTCAAGTATAACACTGAAATGAAGACAATAAGGGGGCAACCATTACGTTTTTAAAGAACAGGGCATAGAACTGATCTCACTGGCAATTATGTTTTTTACGGAAACAGTGACAGATTAGATTTATTTTGAGTGTGTGAGAACCTCAATAATATTGAATTATTTACTTCTAAATCAAACATTGCAGACTGAAATAGCCCATACACCAGAAATTCATTTCAAGACTGCTGGGAAAGAATTAATTAATCTTTTCACCATGACTGGAAAAAAATTGGTTAGTTTTAAAAAAAATTCTGAGGCAGCTTATCACTTTCATTACGGGTTTTACTATAACTGCTTAAAAAATTACACTTTCTGGAATCTAGATACATGTAGATGGATCTCTGAATTGCTGGGTTCTAATTTATTGGGCAGTGGCATATTTTTGTTACAACAAAGTTATTTGGAATATCTTTTGAGGCACAAATGAAATTCTGTCACAAATTTTGTCCCATTCCATTTGTTGAGTTGTGTTTTAAGTCAGACACTCTGGTGTGTGAAGTTAATGATCAGGTACCAACGCATCTTCCATTACATGTAAACAAAAACTTTAAAACTTCAAATTGTTATGGTCGAAATTTACATGAAATAATGTTCAACTCAATTAGTGAAGGAAAATAAAAATTCAAAAATATTCAAATACTGTTGGTCAATTTATAATTTCATATCTATCACAAAAATGGCACTGCGTATAACTTGGGACTCGGCCTAAAATAGGCCTAGATACAGACAGTCTTAAAAGACAGGCAGAAAATGACTCTATCAGAATCTGATATATAGGATAATAGTTTCCTTGCATTAGATAAAATGACAGATAATTATACTTAACTGACAGGAAAATTTTGTTTGACTGTTCCAGCAAAAGTGTACTTCATTAATTTTGCTGGCCTCGGACGTGCCTCGGGCAAATATCCGAGGCCAGAGGTTCCGAGACCGAGTCCAAGGCCAAGGATTGGTCATCCGAGACCGAGACCGAGGCCGAGGCCATCAAGGACTCCAACACTGATCGAGACTATTCCACAGCATTCGGCCGATGGTCCTGAGTGAGTGGGACCCATGTTTTACAGTTCGAGCTCCTTACGGGATCAACATCCCTTCGGAGACTGTAGGCACTCTTAATTGGCCCTGTTCATGTTGGATCATTTCTCTCACCCAGAAAGGGACTAAAAAGGAAACCTGCTTCCACTTCTAATACAATCCACGGGTCCCGGGAGTGACAGAACCAACAAAGATCTTCTAATTGAGTTTCCAGATTGGCAGGCTTTCGATGCGATACAAAGTCAATATCTATAGAATCCAATGTAACAATGAGTCATCCTCAAATGTATAAAGAATTCATCTAAATTTATCTTGTTAATTCTGTTAAGATGAAATATCTCACTTGAATCAATTTGCTTCTATCTGTATCAATTTAGAAGAAGTTTGCGTCGTCCAAACAAGCTCCGTTGGATTTTGAATTTCTGAGCACAGTCACCTGTAAGTGAACTCACTGTCACTTTATTTGTATCTGTCTCAGTCATTTGGTCGCTGGTATATGTTAGCCCTCCCCTCTCCTTTGTGTTTGTCATTGTTTTACATAATTTTGCATTGGAGGCAGGCTTTCTCAATATAAAATGTGTCCATGCGTAACTGTGTGAAACAGAACAACCAGCTTAAAAACTGTTATCAACTGTTTCAGGCGACTAAAGTCATTTTGCAGACTATGGAGATTTACAACAGTTAATGCTTTAGGAAAAAAAGCTCTAGTTGGGGAAATAAGAGGTCCGCTAAAAACACTTTTCTTCATGAAAATTTGTTCAGAAAAACATTCATCAATAAATAGCATAATTTAGAGGAGAAAGATCAGTTTTCAACAAGCATTTTAACATTTTGTATTCCTGTTCTACCAGTGAATATAAATCAGAAGCTTGCCCCAGTGAATCAATTTTGAACTCGCAAACCAAATTGCAACTTGTGTAAGCAAAAGTTGCAAGAAGACGGAATTGCTGGGTCATGACCCAAATCTTAGAATTCACACTTCTTGCAGACAGAAAATTGCTCTATTGTTGACAAGGCATTGGACGATTCCATCAGCCCTGTTTCTTTGCTTATAAACGGAGACTCCAGAGAGCTTTGTCAAATATATCAGCAACAACGACCTGGTACTTTCTCTGACAAGGCAGGGTGGTCTGTAAAAATTGAAATAAACAACATCGACATCCAATTTAGATTGCTCAGACCGTTGTCTTCAGGACCAATAAGTGCTTTGCAAGCAAATAACAGTCACAATCTTTTTCACAGCTGTGTGTTTTTTCAAAAAGTTCGTTCTGCAGTAAAACAGTGAAATTGTTGGGTATCTGTTTATGTGTATTGGTCTAATCTATAATCAGTGACACTCAGTTTAGAGTTTGACATCATGGTTAAT